>JAWPHD010000301.1:0-516692 GCA_037043455.1 Cyrtodaria siliqua | reverse complement strand
CAATCATACATGAAGAAGATATAGCAATTAAAAGATGTCTTTATTAAATGACGTCACCGGCGGCCATCTTGTATGACGTCATGACGTTAAAACTGTCATCGTTGACTGAGACAATGACTTTGATTGATTATCAGTTCAGTAAAATAACTTAAAAACTGCAATCAGTGAAAAAAATAATATTTTAAAACATTGTGACGTCATTGACGTCATGGCGTCATTGACGTCATGGCGTCATGACGTAGAGACACTATTGACATTCGCGCACATCTAGGCCATGAACACCACAATCTGTGAAAGTTTTATTCAAATCCAATAATAGATGGGTGAGATAGAATGGGAAAAATGTTTTTCCGTTAACGCCACTGGCGGCCATCTTGGATGACGTGATGAAGTCAACATTTGCAGTGCACTATTTCAGACTGAGATATACCTTACTGTGAAATTCTGACACGCTATGGCACATATTTCTATGAAAAGTCATTTAAGTAAAATTTTACATTTTCCCGATATAATTCTATGTAAAACTGTAAATGCCACTGGCGGCCATCTTTGATGAGGTCAAGACTTCAAAATTTGCTGAGCGATCTCTACCACTGTGTAAAATTTTGACGCGCTGCAACAAATATTGCTATGAGAAGTCGATCATGGAATAATAATAATAAGAACTAGATTTTGATCAGAACCTGATCAAACACAGGCTTTCCAAATTGGATGACGTCATGACGTCACAACTGTCAACGATGTCACTAACTTGTTTTTCAATAAAATAACTTGGAACTTACAATCAGTAAAAAAACACGAATTAATTAATATTATAAAGTCACTGACGCCATGAAGTCATAACATCGGGATACTGTATGACATTTCTTCAAAACCAGACTCTGAATTCTACAATCTGTGAAATGTTTGTACAAATCCGATCATAAATATAGAAGATATAGCCATAACAATATTTCCATTATGACGTCACTGGCAGCCATCTTTGATGATGACATGACAAACTTTGAAGTTCTTGCACAACTAGACTTTGATGTCTACAAGCTGTGAAAGCATTGTTAAAATCCTATCATCAATGAAGGAGATATATCGATTACAATATTTCCTCAATGACGTCACTGGCGGCCATTTTGGATGATGTCATGACGTTAAAACTGTCAGCGTTGACCGAAACAATGATACTGATTGATTTTACAGGAAAAAATCTTAAGAAATGCTATCAGTAAAGAAAACATTTTTAAATAACAAGTTGATGTCATTGACGTCATGACGTCACAACGTAGATACACCATTTGACATTCTTGCACAACAAGACCTTGAACTCTACAATTTGTAAAAGTTTTGTTCAAATTCAACCATAACTGTTTGAGATGACGTAGCACTAATAATATTTTCATCGTGACGTCACTGGAGGCCATCTTGTATGACGTCATGACAACAACTGATAGGTTGGTTTTGACCCCACAAGTTTCGGGGCGCTATTCCAGCATGAGCTCTACCATTGTGCAAAATGTTGACGCCCCGGGACCAGTATTACAATGCAAAGTGGCGGTGACAAGAATAAAGTCAACATGTTGCAGAACGAACACAACAGGTATTTTCACTGGAAGGTGGAAAGCCCTAATTACATCAGTTGTTTATATAGATGAATGTTATACATCAAAAGATTCATAATGACAGCACAGCAGTTATTTTCTTCCCTGCATCGACTATGCAATGTTAGCTTTATTTGCACCGTCGTGTCAATTATATGGATATTTTGATATGATTTCTGTGCGCTTTTACGGGAGGATGGGTGGGCTCAGTGGTATGGCGGTAAGGTATTTGACACGGGAGGCTTATCATTTGTGGAGTGGTTATTGATGAATGATACTCTTTTGTTCGGTAATAACTGATAACGTCATCCAAGATGGCCGCCAATGTCGTCATGATGAACATTTTGTTATCGCTAGATCTCAGACAGTTATGGTCGGATTTGAATGAAACTTTCAAAGATTGTAAAGGTCACGGTCTAGTTGTGCAAGACGATCATGCAGGGTCATGACGTCATAACGTGAAGGCGTCAGAGACGCCAGAAGCTTAAAAACTAGTAAAAATCGTCAAAAATACAATTTGAGGGCTGAACGCGAAACTATTGTAACACACTTTTTTTCTGAAAATGTTTTTTTTACATAATCCATATCAGATATTATTATACCTCGCTGTAAACACTCCATGTAAAATCCCCATACCCTGCCGGGTTGATATTTCGCGATATCACCCTCAACGCGTCATAGCCCGCTTTTTTTTTGAAAAGCTCAGTTCTAAAAACAGATTTGGTCAACAACAACAACAATTTTTTCTTCATTATCGAGTATATTTAATAAAATAAATATCACATCCTCTTGAGGGTGCCACTGGATATTATCAACCCGAGAAATGATAATGTCTACCTCGGCTATCGCCTCGGTCGACATTACATTCTCGGGTTGATAATATCCACTGGTACCCTCAAGAGGATGTGATATTTACATACTTTTGTAAGACAAATTTGATTCTCATTAAACTTTACAATATTTACATAATACTTTTTCCAAATGAAGATAATAATAACTGCTCTATGCTTCTTATGAGAAATATGTTAAATTGAAGATTAAAGAACTTTAAGAGAGTTTAATTGCTTATCATTCTTAGGTCATTAAAGGTTATTTGTATTAAAACGTGGTAATAAAAGTAAGCAAGCTTGGTTTTTACTGATTTTGGCCTCCATTTGGGATCACAGAATTAGGGATATCAGTGGTTCCACAGAAGAATTAATAATTATTGCCAAGCCCATTTTTTCGAAGCTATGAAGTCAATGAACTGTTGTATTTTGTGTTAGTTATCTGGCAAAACGATATATTGTGATTTTTTTTTTAAACATTGCCGAAACATCACGTACACGTATGGTTTTCTGTGTAAAGTAATTATTGATAGGATGAACAAAAGTCATGAAACAGATTAATATTTTAAACTTTCAATGCGTTTTTTTTTTACAGATTTTCATTTATTTGTGAATTCCAGGAGGAAATATCTATTTTCCGAAGTCTAATTACGTAAAATTAATGATGTTTTGAATTTTTTCCCAACTCAATTTAAGTATTTCTATCTGTAAAATTGTTTTATACTTTAACGCTAATAATGTTAAAATATTAAGCAGGTTTTTCACATCATTCTCTCAAACAATGGTCGTTGAGTTCGAATGTGTGATATAAATTGAGAAGACATTTTAGTTGTTTCTCTAAGTTCAATGAAAAACAACACTGTTTTGTTAATATTACTTATCCTCATGTGTTTAAGTATTTTTAAATGATTGATAATTTTTCCATAGCTTTGCGTATGTCGATTGTTCTATCCACGTTCATGTGATTCATGGCCAATAGAAATAGCCTAAAATATTAAAATTGTAGCCGAAAAAGAATCACATAATTATGAAAAGAACTTAATCTTTTTCGCCAGGTGACAGTTTCATATATTATATAAAGCAATAAGTAATACTTATAATCTGATAATTATAGATATATCTTATAATCTTATAATACTTGTCAATCAAACCGAGACTGCAATATTTCGTATTTATCGTGTTCGGCCGTTTCCAAAGGTCCACTCTCATACTCTTTTTTTGGACATATTAATCATCACTGTAACAATTAACCACGAAATAAGATACAATAACCAAGCAGGAAAAGCCGAAATCAACCAAAAAAAACAGCAATTACAGGGAAAGATAACCATCTGACTTTGCAGCGCTTGGAACATTGATGATGTCACATTTCTCAAACTGTTAGAGGCCCCACTTTCTGGTGTCTACCCTTAGGACGTATAAGATACTCTGCATTTTTGAAGTAATCCAATATCAAATAGAAATTTTACTATATACGTAGATATAAAGGTCGAACAGAAAATGCAGTATTAAATTACCACAGTTAACCAAAAACACGCATCGAAACAAACAATCATTTCAAAAATGAATAAAAGATATGACATCAGAAACATAAACGGGTTGACAATAGGAAAGGTCAGTGACCAGAGGAACCAGTTTCAAGACTTACCGGCGCCAATGAGTTTCATCGGTATTTTTTCGGCAATGCATTTTCCCTTAGCCTCGTCCATCTGATCGGGTTTAAACTCCGGCGGTCCCGTGTATCGTAGTCTATCCTCCGAACACGTTAGAATAAAACAGAATATGTGAGTCAGTAAGAGTAGGGCAGATTTTCGAATTTCAATGTCTCCTTTTTTTTTCTCTGGACGTCTCAATATAACCTATTATAGTATCATATGTTGACTCACCGTTATAATGTACTGCGGCATATTTCTCTATCGGTGTCCCTGGCGTCTAGCTTTTGGACATGTTAAAGATCCATAGGAATTCATTCGCATTCTTTCTCTCTATAAGAATCTCTAAATAACCTAAAATATGTGTTGACAGTGTTGATTAGCCATTAAAAAGCAATCCATTGATGCATCATGAAGAAATAAAACCGTAACTAAATGAATGTAGTGTTATTCATAAGTTTCCATTGCAGAGATGATGAGATTTTATTTTATTTTCAGCAGGTGATAAAATTTGTGTTATTCGGTTTTTATCCTTATGTTCTATAGTAAAATAAAAATCTTTGACACATTAAAAAGACGATAATTTTCAACATTTTGATTTTGAAAGATACACATATTGAATCAATTTGCATGAATGTGCAAGAAATGTGCAGGGTTTTGAAAGAATCACACTGTAGATTACTTAGTTTTAGCGGTAAACTTGGTTGAACATCAATGATAAAGACCGAGTTTATCACCTACCAGAATGTATTGGCATGTCTTATTTCTGGTCACTGATTGGTCAGTTTTTTTGATGATGTTCTATCAAAATTATGAATACATGCTAATAAGTATTGCTTCATTACGGATCAAAGACAGGTTGGGTTTTTAATTTAATACAATGAATTCATACGTGAAGTATTATGAAATATAGCTGTGTTAGGATGAAATGCTAACGTGAAGGGAATGATTTTGAATATTTCATTATTTCACTTTAATAAAACTTGATAATTACTTCATTGAATACTGGTTCAGCAAAACACATTAGCAGAAAACGAGAATGAATGAACGGCGTTTTACAACCCTTTAATAATTTAGTTCGTATCGGATTGGAATGACGAATGCAGACGCGCCAAAAAATGACAATAATGGAGATTAAAATGATTTCAGCGAATAATTATCATATTCTCGATCCGCATTGTTGGTCATTATGTGCGCCCCGAATATATATGTGAGGTAATAAAGTAAAGGCAATGAGCACTTTATCATTTTATATACTGCACAGTAGTCATAAAATTCTACGTAATATTCCAAAGAAATTCCACAATGATTTGTGATATGAAACTGCACATTGCACCAATCCCTAGCGAATATGCAAAAGTAGTTCAAAGTATATTACGCACCCAATACGATTTTACAACGCGTCGGATATGAGCAAATATTGTTACATTGAGGTTTACCACCACCAATTACATGTAAACCTCCGAGGTGTAGTTCTTATAATAACAAGTGACCTCTCCTTTTTAGATGGAAATGGGCATTATAAGTAGGGGAAAACTGCCCATTTGTGTTCGATTTTGTGGTTGTATGTATAAGAAGCGTATTAATAGGTTTTACTGGATCACTGATGAACATTTTCGAAATTTAGACTATGTTTACCATTTGTGAGCAACCATCACTGAAAACAGCTGTACCCTTGACCTGTTAAGTAAACAAACAAAAACGTTCTTACTTGTCTTGTGACACCACCTTTTCTGGTGATTTTTCAAGTGGAAAATTAGTTTTCTATATGAAAATTACACTGCTGCATTATCCATACTTGAGTTGAAGTTTCAGCAAATCATTAATATGTGGCACTTTATACTATACAAGGAGATATATAGAATATTAGAAAATATAGTGAACTGGTAGCAAATACTAGTATAAACACTTGCAATTTTACTACACAGACATTCTTGTCAAAATATAACACCTTTACAGTGCCAAATAATACACATGTTAAGTATTGCTTACACCATGAATCATTACGTGGTCCGAGTATTAAATTTCATACCCCATCCAACCCCTTTTCCAAGAAGCAACAACGGGGTTGGCTGGAGTATGAGATAAAACCTTAATTTCGGCTTAAAAAGTTTGCATATTGTAAAATTAAAACATTAAAAATGTAATTTTAAACAGGTTGTTGCATTTTTTTTCTCAATAAAATATGTTTTTAAACTTGTTTTATTGTCGAAATATCCTGCTAATATAAGCTTTCACATCGCTTAGTGGAATTAAGGTGGGACCACGTAATGAATACAACCTACATGACAAAGTGTATTTATTGACATTCACACTAGCGTTTGTTTAGTGCTGTGATGCGGCCGTAAAAATTCGCCCGACTACAAATCAGTAGTGTTATTACTTACTGGTCCTTTGTATCATCACGTCCAATCGGTGTTGCTAAAAGTGGGATAAAGCTTAAGCCGGTGCTAGGTGGCGTGATCGTCACATTACCTCTCATGAACAGACTCAATAAAACAGTCTGCTATTTTTCACTGTCGTGTATCCTGTACGGCTACTTTACGGCTAGCCGATTTTGTTATAACCAAGATGGCGGACACGTCAACATCCGAAAAGTAAGTGCCTTACATATTTAATCGTTACTTACTTAATTCGGCGTGACATGCATAGATACAGACCAGGTTGCGTTCAAGTATACCGAAAACGCATTCCATTTGCGTGTCGTTTATCTTCAGTTTGCGCTCCGTTTGCATTCCGTTTGCATTTCTTTTTTAAAATGCATTTTCTTAAAATGCTAATAATGTGCGTTCTTGGATGCATTCTGTGTTTATAAACGAAACTCTGCCTTCATTTAAATGCACGTCTTCCTCCACCAATGGAAGCATGACCTTAGCTGTTGGTGCGACTATAAAATCCAATTCAATTCAATTCAGTTTAAATGCACGGAACAAACGCAACAGAATGTGTACGTTTAAATAAATGCATTTACGGCGAAAATGCATTACAATCGCAACAGCTCTCAACAATGCTCAAGAATAAATTAAGTATGATATCTAGCCATGCGATTTTTATCACGAGTTGGCGACATGTTTATGTGATCATATTCAAGAATGGGTATTTTTGATGACATTAGTTGGTGGTGCACATGATGATTATTCCGTTTTCTTCCGGTTTTATGTTAGTTTCACCAAAATGTAACACACGTAACACTATATAACGATATACCGCCTTTTTATCAGCATTATTTTAGTTTTATATTGAAATAATTTAAAGTTTAAGCTAAACAAAAAATAAAATAGTTCACATTTTGAATAAATAAACAATAAAGTAAATGTTTAATTGTGCTTCAGAGGTTCTAAAACACCATTTACACAGTGTAATTCTTTATATTAAAATATTGAAAAACACGCTTCGTTTAAATCGAGCTTTTAAATATCAACTCAAAAGGATAATAAATACAAGAAGATATCCAAAATAGCAAAATGCATTTGCGTTCGTTTCGTTAATTTCGTTCGTTTTCAGCGTTCAGCGTTTTAAAAATGCATTCATCGTTCATTTTTTTAAATGATAATCGCTGTAAACGAAGGCAACGAACGAAACAATCGCAAATGCATTTTTGATATATAGATTGTGTAATGTTCATTCTGCGTTCATTCTGCGTTCATTTTCCTTTCGTTCAGCGTTCATTCTGTGTTCGTTTTCCTTTCGATCAGCGTTCATTCTGCGTTCATTTGCATTTCGTTCAGTGTTCATTCTGCGATTGTTCTGCATTTATTGAGGGTTCCTGTAACACAACTGGGTCTGTATGTATGCTGATAGTTAGAAAAATGAATCCTTTACACTCGTCTGCATAGTATGTAACAAAAGATTTACAGTTTTGAAAAATCATCGCTGGAGCATGTCAATTTTTGTCGATCAGAAATCGAAGCGAGGAGACCACCTGTTTTGAACCATTACTGGCTTGTTTCTTCACGGATCGAAGAAAAATAGCTTGTATTACTTACTTTGTGGATGATATCGAAATTACCAGATAACTAATTTCTTGTCCACTATGCAATAAATAAGCACAATTCTGATTAAACAAAATATTAGGCTGTACGGTGCGTTACCATTTCAAATTTGCTACTGGACTGTACTCAAAACACAAATCTATACGGTGCATTATACATATTTGGCAAAATTACTGTACGTCGCGTTAAGTATTGATGTGTTCTAGACAGCACACTTAATTCAACGAAATATTCCAAAGAAATCCCAAGATGAAAAAAAAGTTGTAGTTAGTTAAAGAAAATACACAACTGTGGTGTAGATTAAATGTTTTAATCACAGTACACTTTTACACGAAATTCATAAATGTTGAAATATAGTATTGAATGTAACCTATAGCACTTTGCAACATGGTGTAGCCGAAAGAAGTTCTTAACTATATAATCATTAAGCTTGTTGTGATAAAAGACGTATTTAAGTATTTAAGATATTTTTGTTTTCTGGCTGAAATAACTTCATTAACTTGTTTGTAAGATCTAAGAACCATATGTATTGCTGAATGATGATTTTGTTTATCAACTTGAAAGTAGAATACTTGAAAGTGAAAGTAAAATACACGTTAGAGGTGACGAATGAATGCATTTTTTTTCACGATGTAAACACGAATTGTATTTTCGTAAATGCCACATGACTCCTACTTTTCTTAGCAGTTTTCTAGAGAGGAAGGGCATATCACTAAGAATATGTAAGTGAATATTATATTGAACAATACTGTACAGGGGTCAACGGGATATTTTTTTTACTTCCGGTACAGCTTTTAACTGTCAGTTTCGAAAAGGATCACTGGCGGTTTAATCGGTCCTAATGTGCACCGAACCTCGCTTGTACATTACAACGGGGCAGTGCCTATAAAGGAATTCCTGCCGTGCTAACTTCTAACAAACTAGGCAATATTATCAGGGAGTCTTATAAGGCAATATCAGTATAACATTTCTATATACTGAAAGGAAAAAGAAACTCAGGGTGCGTATTTCCGCTAAATTGTATGTTTAATATGCTACTGCTAATCGAATGGTACAGGGCGACATTAGGCCTGTCATTTTAGAAAGAAGGTTTAAACAGTACTGAACACACCAATGGTTACCCCTTTAAAGTTTCATTATCGTCAGAATGCGCATTTTCACTCAAGCAGGTGAGCAAACTTAGGCTTTAAATGTTGCAATCACTTAACATTAAATATAGTACTGAACTGGCTCAATTTTTCAAAGAGGAACTTCAGCATTTATGAATTTCTTGTTACAACGTGTACTGTGATTAAAACGTCTACATCACAGTTGTGTCCTTTCTCTAACTAACTGCACTTTTTTTTTTACAAAACATCTTGGGATTTCCTTGGAATATATATGGAATTAAGTGTGCAGTATATGCAATATATAGAGGAAATACGCACCCTGCGTTTCTTTTTCCTTTCAGTATAATTTTGAGCATACCTGTATGGAGTAACTGAAACAAAAAGCCCAGAAGCTACGAAGAATGTTCTCAGTGACGATTTGAACATACAAATATTACGTCGAATTTGTTATGGTCCAGTTGGCGGTGCTAAACTATTCCCCACATGGGTTAGAATTGGCCAACATGGGAGCGTGGAATTGCATACCTTTTTGTCTTAAATGATCAGATCGAGAACATGATTATATGTGTTTGCTGATATCCTTTTCATCTCACCTATTGTCATTTCTGGCTCATTGCCATTTGTTATTCCAAACCGACACTAAATTGTTATAGAGTAGTAATACACCGGGCATTCATTCGGAAAAAAATGTCCGCATTTCTTTTATTCCGCCCTTTATTGTTCGACGGCATGCTTTCTAGGCTATTGTTTTTTTTGTATTATATTTACACGAGCATATTTGTGTTTTACTTATATTGCCTATTGATGCTGCCTTGTTGGTTAGAGATTAGATCATGGCGGGGATTTATTTATTTACACTGTCCTGTTTTAATGGGATGACAGTAGGGTAAGTGTGAGGTTTGGTGCACCCTAGAACCGGTTTAAACCCCCAGTGGCCTACTTTGCCACTGACCGTTCCAAGACGGTTGCCTATTGTCAACCCTTTTGTGTCTGTGATGTCGTTTACTTTTATTATTACTTTTGCCTTCTTGTTTGTCTGTTTGCGTGTTTGTTTCTGTGTTTTGTGGTTGACTGTCCTCCTTGAATGCTACTTTCCCTGTCCGATCTTTTTATATTTCTTTGTATTACAATGGAATAATTATTCATATCCGTTACCGTTACGTTAGTATTTAGTCCTAGAACAGATTAATTCATAATACATTACATATGAGGAAATTGTGTTACATTTTACATGTTAGAAATGTGAGATTCGTAAAGGAACAAAAACAAGTACACCTATCTACGTTTTCTCAAATGTAAGGCGTTAACTCGGCGGGGATTAATTTTATTTACACAGTCCTGTTGTTGAGGGATGATGACAGGGGAAGAGTGAGGTTTGGTGACCCTTGAACCGGTTTAAACTTCCCAGTGGTCCCTTTTGCCACTTACCGTTCCAAGGCGGTACCCCAGTTATCAACCCTTATATGTATATACTAAATGTGGTTGTGAGGTTTTTGTACTTATTGGAGTGACTATATTCTATGAATCCTACTCTTCTTGTTGGACGTGTAACCTTTTCTTAGCATGCATAATACACATTGCTTTAGCTTCGGTCTTATTTATTCATGAGACAGAGTACGCACCAATGGTTTACTGTTTAATGGCTAATTAACGCAGACTTTAGATTATTTAGAATGTCCCATAGAGAGAATACGAATGGATTCCAATGGAAGTTGAACAAACCCGAAGGACAGACGACAGTGCATGACCTTTAATTACACAGACATACGTGAAATAATAGACCCACTAGGTAGTGCAGTATAATACACATTTTACACATTTTACACAATGTTTCAAAGTGTGCAAGCCAACCTACTATCATGCAGACATGCAACCTATATGGGTGGCAAATACATGACTGTAAGCACTGTTTATAAACCATAAAATTGTCAGTGCTTCATGGCAATATGGTCGCCTGGCAAAATGTTTTTTAGGATAACGTAATTATACAAATAAAAGTTTTACTTATTTGTCTTCTTTTGTTAAGTTCATACATCTTACGGTAAGATAGACACGTTTACTATTACAACCTGACTTCTTTGGTGACGAAATTTACAAACTTCAACCCATCTGTCATCAGCCCTATTATCAGCCTATCTGTGATGGTGATGTGACGTTCTTTACTTCTTATAACATTGTAATTGTTGTTTGTTTTAATACGTGTTTTGGTTGACTGTGTTCTGTGAAAGCTACATGTCCTGTTCAACGTATGTAGATTATAAGAATCTTTCATGGGTATCCGGTGACGATAGAGAATTCCAACCCGAGGTATAAGTGTTTTTATCGGAACCGAGGCTCTACCGAGGTTCCGATTAAAACTCTTATACCGAGGGTTGGAATTCCCTATCTGAACCGAATATCCATGATAGATTATTTTTCTTGCATATCAGAGACATGGTGTGCGTTGACGCCGCCAGCTATTGACGTTTTGCATGTTTTCCGGCGAATTTTATCTCGACCCTAGGGTGAGATTGAAATTTCTTGCATACCGGACAAGGATATCCGTCATTTTTACCGGAGCTAGATATTTCCATCTCACCCTAGCGTCGAGATAATATTCACGTGCGCCAACATCCGGTATGCCGGAAAACATGCAAAACGTTAGTAGCTGGCGGCGTCAACGCACAACATGTCTCTGATATGCAAGAAAAAGAATCTATTATGGGTATTCGGTTCAGATAGTGCCTAGGTTCCGATAAAAACACGTATACCTCGGGTTGGAATTCCCTATCTTCACCGGACACCCATGAAAGATTCTTATAATCTACGGTAACTTTTATTGAAAGCTTGTGAGCATGGACACTATGGGCTAGGCTATGATGAACGATTATTGTCTCCATTGCATTAGCTGGTATGAAAACTCTGGAAGTAGGTATACTTTCTTTAAGATTATTACTTTACATATTTGACACGTTTACGTCAATCAATGGAAACAGTGAACAGTGGCAATATTACCGCACTTCTGGGCAATGAACTCATGGTTATCTTAAGCATCTAGTTAGCATCGAACACATATTCATTTTTATTTGATGGTTAATTATATTCAGTTTCAATGCAATGACATTACAAACAAAGACAAAATAAACTGTTCGCATCATCATCATCATCATCACCATCATCATCATCATTATCATCATCATCTTTATCACCACCACCACCACCAGGACCTCCCTCACCACCAAGACGACGACCACCACCTTCAGTGTAGCTAATTTTTCATCATAGTCACACATATGCCTTCTTTTTAAAGCCCGTTATACACCTTAATTCAATTGATTTGAGTGTTGGTTTCAAAGTAATGATTTGTCAGACAATTGCAACTAGTCCTTGTTACAGATGAAGAATGTGTTTGGCACATATTGTGTCAAGTATATGCCCATATCAGGTATTTGATATAAATCTCATAATAACGTGTTCGAGCAATTTTTGTGCATGTATGTATACTTTCTTTGACAGCTGTGTAATCATGATAATTCGATAAATAAAAAACATGATGTTTTCTGGTGTATACATGTGCATTCTTTCAGCAGCCACATGTTTCTGTAAGGAAATATCATAGAGACAGAAGATATCTAATTTGATATATTTGATATCTCCCATATTGTTGATGTCTCAAATTTAAAGTTGTCAACAACTCATCTTTGTATCCCATACTGGACAGTGATCACATAAGTGATTGTTGTTGTTGTTGTTGTTGTTGTTGTTGTTGTATCTTCCAAGTTTCAAGTTTCAGTTGGTGTTCTCTTTATTTATTACAGAGACAAATAATGCTGATGTTCTGTTTAGGTGGAATTTCTCATTATTGTATTTCTGTTACCTAGTCGAAATAGGTGCAGTTTTTTTATTATTTTTTTATTTTATTGTTTTACCGAAACAGTTACAGTTACAGCTTCATTTATGTTTGTTCTACATACGGTATTTATATATTGTTTGCATTTTCAGAAAGCAGGTGACACAGACCATGTTTGGGGAAATTTCCATGCAGATTGAGCAAAAATGGCAGATATATTACCGAAATACGACGGTTGGTGACGTTTCTTGTGTATTTTTAGGCACAATAGCGCCAAAATTCAAGTGCTACTCTGACTTGCATATTTCTTCATATACTCAGACCTAAGCTTATTTGGGGGTTTATTTGACATGTAGAATCTAAATGCATTGCTACTGACTGGTATACTTTAGACTTTTATCTTGTTACCATGGATACAGAAAGAAATGATATTGTTCCTATTCAAATTTCAGCAGTTGATCATTAAATACATATGTTTGATACCATGATATGAACTAATATTGTTTTAATCATTATTCTATGATATCAGATGACAAAAGTGGATTCTGGTGAAAATCGTATGAAGATTGATATACAAATGGTGTAGTTATTACACAAATGCTACATATTATGAAAACATGTATTGCACTTTTATTTCACAGCGAGAACTTCTCGAATCCACGCGTTACTCTCAATCACATAATCCTGAATTATTTCACTTCTAAATAAAATAGAAACATGTTTATGGTTCTATTTTATAGGTACTGCACATAGCTACTAAATGTTATGTTATGGATGATGTTGCTAAAACTATTTACTTTCTTCGGATCTCATACCTCTATTATCTCCCCTAAAAGCTCAACGGACCTAAAGACAAAAGGAAAACAGAAAATAATTCTATTTGTTCTCCATTTTAGGCAATTTTTAATTTGAAAAATAGTTTTTTCTTTGCCCACATCTGCAGTGTATAAGACAGATGATACAGAAATCCCATGTTGATATGAGGTTTCATTCAAATTTCAGAAGTGTTTGACCGAAGCACCGCATATTCAGCTATATAGTGTATGAATTTTGTATTTTCCATAGGGGTCACAAAATATGAGCGAAAACAAAAAAACTGGCTAACTTATGTATTTTATTGTTTTAAATTACTGGTCTTGGCTATACCGAAGATATTAAACCAAAAACAATGTCTGCTGCCCTGCTTTGAAGCTCAGATGTTGGAAAAAGGCTGTACATAAACCCTATGGGAAAATTGATTGAGGTGTGAGACTTTCATCGTCGTCGTCATCGTCATTATCATCATCATCTTCATCTTAAACCTTAAACATAGTCTGCATGAACGCAGCAACAGCAGCAATAATTATAGGTTATTAGATTTGTATTTGGTTATATGCACCAGATCTTTCGCGTATTAATATTGCGCGACTTTAGGAGCGCAATATTAATGCTCGAAAGAACGAGAGCATATATCCCAACATATGAAAAAAACGAGTGCATATATCCCAATAGAAATCTGACAACCTTTTTGGACAAATAGGCACTTTTAAATTAGAACAATGAAATAGGTTGTAACATTTTATTTTCACCAAAATAAAAATGGTTTGTAACAAATATATTGTCATTACATTGTGGGAATTTTCACAATATAATCAATATTGTTTACATTACGTGACACACATTCTTTTACATGAACAGAAAATTGCACCAATCACGAACGAGTACATATTACATACCCAATATGACTTTACTACACGTCAATATGAACGAATGTTGACGTTTCCTGTTACAATGACAGTAAACGGAGCTTGTAAATGCAATTACAAACTCCGTTCACTTTCAAGGTATGAAACCACTAATTATTTTCCCCATAATATAGCGAAAAACAATTAGTTTGCATGTAATTCTTACATATTTTTTGCACTCGTGTGTCAATACTTGTTTATAAGCAACTCTACAACTAATGCTCTGTATGACATATTTAAGGACGTTTTATCTGTTTTTAAATTTAAAACATGTTCGAGGTCTATTCCTGCTTTTATTCTATTTTCAGATGAAATTACTAAGTATATATAATTTAATATAGATGTCTGTGTTATATTTTCATGCTTAGAAGATATGACTTAAAAGGATTTATAATGCTTTTTGTGGTGATTGTACATCAAACATATGAATTATTAATTGAAACGGTGATGTAGAGATGATACTCATTTCTAATTAATAAGTCATTAGGGTTTAATAGGTACCTAAGATCACATACATCACCATTCGAGCGGATAAAGTGGTATATACAGTGTTAGATTACCAAACTGAACATGTCAATGAATTATGGAGTAAGTTTCAAATCATAATTTAATTTGTATTTGTGTTATAATTCATACACAAAATTAGCGGACACATGGCAAACCCTGACTACAAATCAGTAGTGTTATTATTTACTTGTCCTTTGAGACCACCAATCTCAGTCTTTGTGGCTT
Source organism: Cyrtodaria siliqua (assembly GCA_037043455.1). Lineage (NCBI taxonomy): Eukaryota > Metazoa > Mollusca > Bivalvia > Adapedonta > Hiatellidae > Cyrtodaria > Cyrtodaria siliqua. Next base: position 501,235 of record JAWPHD010000301.1, on the reverse strand, counting down.
TAAAGTAGAATATCGCTTAAGCCGATGTTAGGAGGCGTGAAAGGTGTTGCATTCAACATTACCTCTCATGAACAGACTCAATAAAACCGTGTCTGCTAATTGTATCTCTTGTTTGTACTTGTTCCTTTTTCAGTATTTATTGAAGTAGTTAACAATGTGAGCATTTAAAAAGAAACCTGGACTTAATAACCAAGTATCGTTTTCTCGTTAACCCTCCTGGTATATGATTAAATAAAAAGTGTATTAATTTATTTTTAAAATGTAATTTAATGTTAATTTTTCATTTCATTTTCAATAAATCATAGGTTTAAATATATTTTGGAACAAGATAATCAACAATTCGTTATAATATGCAAAAAAAAAAGCATTTACCTTGATCTATTCAACGAATTAATACCGTTGATTTTCAATGTGAAAGTGGTGTCGAATTCTTTGCCTTTATTTATCATTGGAATTTTTTGAAGAAAAACTAACGGGACGCCGCAAGATTATAAAAGAAAAAATACGCCATGTAAAGAACCTAAGCCCAGACTCATAGCTGGATAGGTAATTGTATATAAGTGTGTATAATTCGTTATGTCTGTTATGCGTGAAGACTGTCAGGTAATTTAGCACAAGTTTGGCCACTTTAACCCTTTCCATCTTTAACTGCAGCTCCTCCATTCGCATGACCGTATACACGTTATTGATCAAATGTCATTCACTTTTATGACTTTAACATTGCCGATGTTTGAGCAGATAAATTAATTTAAGTCACTCAATTATTGTATCCCTCACCAATCGATAAACTCGGCGAAGCATTTCCTATAATTCAGGTGATAAGGTGACTTCCCCAGTAGGATATGAAATTTAATTGTCAGGCATCTGCCGATGAAAGCATCCAATAACTGCAAAGCGGCATTATCAGCTGGAGTACGGCTGAAGTTTAATGATTTACCGTTATTATGAGGATCAGGTTATAGCGCCAACCCTAGCGGGTGATATTTTGCATGACTCAATGTTGGGACAACATATATTTTGAATGGTAAATGCGAAACTATTGTAATTATTTATAAAATACATAACGCGATACGTTAGTTAAACGTTGACCCATTGGTTTGTCGGGGAAAAGTAAACTAATCAGACAGTGTTATGTATGCGAATGACAATGCTATCATTTTGAGCAAGGATTAATCTATAGCCGTCAATAAAGCATGGTTATACGACACTAATTCATTCATCATTATCGTCGGCTAAATTATTAATTAAATAAATAAATATTAACCTTTAATTTGTAATGGTAAATGTAAATGTACCATTTTAACTGTGCAACCAATAGCTGGTCATAAGTACGTTATATATAAAGCAGAGTGCGTTTTAAATGATATTTTATAATAGAAGCACATTGTACGATAAGCTATGAGAGAACATGTACACTCATCGCATATACACAGTTTTGAAGTTATTTGGCCTTTCTTTTTTGTTTAGCTATACCAAAATACATTAGAAAAGCACTGTTAGGTAAAAATAAATACTGAAAACGGGATACCTTGGACGCAACAAACAAAAGCAGGAGATAAAAGTAGCAGAGTCGGTTTAGTGAATCTGCTGTTTAGAGATCAAACACATAATTGTGTAGCTGGGAGGGGCAGACAATGGGGAATACAATTAGGCCGTGAAACTGCAAATCAAGATGCACAAGAATACAGTGTTGACCGTATATATTTGTTCAATAATCAAGTCTAAAAGTAACGACTTCGAAATACGGACGTAAGTATACGCAAATATTTATTATTTATTATTTATTCGAATTTGTAATGAACGAAAATCAATTATAGTCTGAAATTGTTTAAGTTTTAATAGAGAATGCTACGTACATCACGTCCTTCTTAATTAACTATACACAACCACCGTTTCTGCACAAACAACGCCGTTTGCTACACACTATAAACGTAACCACGCACATCACGACCGTAACTACTGACACTACCTGATATATTACACACAACGACCGTTACTACGCACACCACGTTCTACGTGAACACATCACAAACGGAACTACGTACACCAAAATTATAACTATTTACACAAGCTCCTAGTAGACACGCCTCGACCGTAATACTAGCACCATTGTAGTAGGCACACAATCCACGTCCTTGGCTATATATTACGGACGTATTTACGCACACTACGACCGTGACTAGGCACACCACGAGCATAAGTCGTCACAGCACGTCCCAAGCTATAAACCACTACGGTAACATACTAGGTCCTCTATTGTGCGGCGTGTGGTGATTCGTCTCAAGCCCAGCTAAACTCAATCCACGGAGGAGTTCAAAGTGTAAGTTATACATAGTATATGCCTGATAATAGTAACACTACTTGGAAAAAGACTATTTTTAACATCATAGATACCCGTAGTAACTTCTATCCGGCTATCCCCTCCGTACTTCCCCCTAGACCTAGGTTTTCATTTCGTAATTAAAATCGGGAATCCAGGAATTTCATGATAAGTTTGTTTTAGTTCCTGCTACTTAACAGGTAATAATATAATTATTGTTCGACGCCTCCATTTCGTCAATGTTTTTATCTCAGGAACTCGGGAGTACTAATTCGTATACTCTAGTGCAATCTAATGAAGATAATGATTTATTCTCTTGTTGCCCTGGCTTCTGCCAAGTCACTGAGTATCTTCTTTGTGGCTTTCTAGGCTATTGTTTTATGTATTTATATATACACGAGCATCTTTGTGTTTTACTTATATTTCCTATTAGTGCTGCCTTGTTGGTTAGAGAATAGTTTATGCCGAGGATTCCTTTATTTACACCGTCCCGTTTTATTGGGATGCCATTGGGGTAAATGTGTATGAGTGGTGCACTCTAGAACCTGGTATAAACCCCCAGCGTCCCATTTTTGCCACTGACCGTTCCAAGAAGGTAGCCCTATTGTCAACCCTTTTTGTGTTTGTGAGTCATATGTCTTCATTGCCATGCATGCTTGTCGTTTTGCGTGTTTTGTGGTTTACGGTGTTCTGTGAAAGCTGCATTTCCTGTACGACTTTTATGCTTATTTGTATGCAATAGCATCTCTTTTTGAAACATCAGTGTTGTGTATTTATACTATCCTTAGGGTTTCTACATGAAGCAAATGGTATTTACTTAAATCTTATGTTAGCTATATGACACCGCTAGAGATATTAGATCAGTACAAAATAATTGAAAAGGCAATTATACTGATTTTACAATACACGTTAATATTGTTTAATCACGTTTGTTCTCGGTGTTATCAAATGAAGTTTGTTTTGTGATTTACAGGTTTGTGAGCAATGTTATCTTGTCAAAGATTCTCATTAAAGTTATCGCAGTCTGTATCATTGGCTTTAAAAAATTGCGTGTTCCGAGTATTAACTTTCATACCCCATCCAACCCCTTCTCCAAGAATCGAAAAAGGGGTTGGTTGAGGTTTGAAATAAAACCTTAACTTCGGCTTAAAACATTTTATTATTTTGAAAATAAACGTTTAATAGGTAATTTTAACAGGTTATCGCATTTTTTCAGCAAACAATGTTTTTAAACGTGTTTTAATGTCGAAATGTCCTTTATAAAATAATTCTAATATAACCTTTCCGATCGCTTAATGGAATTCAGGCGGGACCACGTAATGCATCCATGTTGCTGTGCTTGTAAAATTAATCAAACTTGGGGAAATGCAAGTGTCTATATTTACCAGCACATAGTGTCTAAATTTGCTTTTACGGAACGCCTCAATTGTCATAAATGAACAGAAATAAAAATTCCATTTATTTCAAAATCCAAAACATGGGTTTCGATTCTTCTAACCAGAGAAATGCAGAGTAGTTGTTGTATTTATAGCATTAAAAGTAGCGATTAAAGATGAATAGAAAATAAAGCATTCAGTTAAACACTCGATTTGATTGGTCAGTTCGTTTTCCTAGTTTTACTGTACTCAACAAACTCTACGATGTCTTTACAGTATGACGTAAATAATTAACGAGGGTAAATATGAGTAATTACTAGCCAATCGATTGTTAATTTGAATTTGATTGGACGATATGAAACAAGAAGAAAAACAATAAACAGAAATGCAATTTATTCCACGCAAATCCCAGTCGAATAGATCAATTTCATTCGTGTATTCAATACAGCAATTGTTCAGTTAATGATGATGCTAAACAGAGACATGCAATAGTCGAAAAGTGTACTTGAAAGAGCCAAATCTAACGATCTACGGCATATCGAGTACACAGACATATCTAATCCCAAGGAGTGAAGAGCTGACAACATGCTCATCCATCTGGCATGGCAGCTAACCTTTGAACATTGAAGTCTTTCAAAGTAATGCCAAATTAAGTTAATCATATTTCTGGCACTATTCATACCTGTGAGATTGATGCACCTTACATATGAATACAGTTGTTTGAAAAATTACTATTTCCTAGGGAAGAATCATAACATAGACAAGACAAGTCAATAAATAAAGAGCAATTCATTCTTATTTATATAACTGGATATGAAAAGCTACTTACCTTTTTTTCTCAAAAAAGAGAAGCATAATTATTACTTTCAGATACCAAATGGCAAAAAAGTTTCTTCAAAAAGGTCAGGACAGCTACATTATATTGAGCTCGGTTTTGAATGCAATGTTGTTGTTTTATGTTGTTTTTTTGCTTTATTTTTTTGTGTGTATGTATGTGTGTGCGTGCGTGCGTGCGCGTTTGTGTGTGTGTGTGTTTTGTTATTGTTTCAATATAAAACGCGTATCGTATTTGGCGTCAAATTGGTTTTGTTCACGAAGTTGTTCACGACACAATTGACATCACTTGTACTGGTTTTCAACAACACCATTAGAATTACAAGCACCATCTATGTTCGATCTAAATTGCCTTGTATTCTTGTTTTGAAGACTGTTTGAAATGGTTGGCATGTTTATACAGATTACCTGTCCTATAACGGAATCATAAACAATACAACAGCATATGTCTCGCCGTGTCGAAATGCTACTTTAAAACTGAATGATGCATTCAGTCCGTTATAAAATACCGGTGTGGTTTTCCTTGTTGCCGACTTTAGTGTCTCCGATATCGTCGATATCCAATTAATACCTGTGAATACACCTTCGTCATGTTACCATTCATAAATAATATCACGCTGTGTTATACGCGTTAACTCGTTTTTTTATTATATTCCGATCAAAATAGTGTGGTCTAAGAATGCTATTTAAATGTTCAATTAACGTGATAGAGGACTTTGTCAAGATGAACTTTTAACATTAGTGAGATATAGAGTTTAATAACCAGTGTTTTTGAGATACGGGAAATATCTCCAGAGGTAGAGAAATGGCCCCGTAATAAGAACGAGTGCCGAGCCATTTCTCTACCGAGGGAGATATTTTCAGTATCTCAAAAACACTGGTTATTAAACTATAAATTACATAATTTAAAATGATATTTGATTAATAGTTCTAATGTTTCACGGCTTTTTACACCAGTTTGCACGAGAACGCCAAGACGACGTTACGTCGACGTTACGTCATACAAACAAAAGTGGAACCGGCACTCTTCGTTAATTTCCGTAATCGTTATTCCCTATTGGCGGAATCTGACGACGACGTCCGTAAAACAATCGGAACGTCATTTGGCGTTCCCGCCACTAGCGGAAACGTCCGAGCAATGTTCCGTACTGGGAAAGAGATATTTCCCAGTAGAGCAAACGAGTAGATATAGCTTTTCTATTCCCAGTATTTCCTATACAAATCACAGACAAATATATAATATAATGTATTTTATAATAACTTATATCATTTTGACGACTTAAAAATGTATAGTTCTGTAGCAAGGTGATATAATTTGGATTTTTCATTTTTTCTTCAGTATTCTACTACGTGTTTAAATGTTGCAATAAAATCGAGAATTAGCCATATGCAACGACAAGTAATTATTAACAAGGATTTGAAAATATGCAAATTCTGTAGAAAATATAACTGGACGATCCGAGTTTTATATAATCAAGATTACCGCGTGTCCATTTAATTTACAAACTCATAGATTCTTGATTCTCGAAAACATACACAACGACCCTAATCGTTCGTGTCACAGGATTTACATTAGACAAACCAGTATAAAAAGTGAATTATAATACAAAAGCTTCAATATCTTTTAATCAGCGTACGATTTCTTGATATATTCGAGCTGTACCGAAGCTGAAAGATTATCATTGTGATAATATGATAATAATGTAAACTTGGCACGCCTTAAACTTGCGATTTAAGCATGTTTACGATAATTTGATGTATTTTTTATCACTAAACATATCGTAACCAGATAGATGTGTATGTTTTAGACAGTCGTTAGCCTCCGATTCAGTAGATGTTCATCGAATTGTACAGATGCACTACGGAATGACTGAGCGATACGAACAGTTGAGTCAATAACAATATTATAACAGTTCAGAAGTATACGATATCTGTACGTGTTTATTAGGAATTTCTGTCGATTGGTTCGATACTACTACACTTGTAGCTGTTTTTATTTGTTCAGGACATAAAACTAACATCGTTATAATATTATAACTTATGCTAGTGGGTGGCTTGGATTTGTATTTGTAATGGCTTGAGACGGCAACTTGAATCCCGCTATTTCTTACCAATAGTACTCTAAATCCAGTTATCACGGGTTCGATTCTCGTTGCCGCTATTAGGTTACTTACGTGTATCCATATGCAAGACCGTTCCTCTAATCTTGTATTCGAATGGGGACGTAGGTTACGCGGTCCCGAGTATCGAATGTTATCCTCCGAGCGCGTTAAATAACCAAAGAAATATATTCTATATTAAGAGTAGGGCAGGTTTCCTGTATTGCTATGTACCCTCTTTCTGGGACGGCTCGAAATAATCAAACCACTGTGTTGATTAGTCGTTAAACAACAATTTAATTCTGAGAATGTAAGGTGCTGATATCATTGTAATTGGATATGTGTTGAATGATGTCAGAAAATTACTGCAAGATTGCCACATGCGTCCCTTTAACACACGCCTGGGACACGTCATCGTGTATGTGACTTGATTGACGTCCTTCAGCGAGGGTTTCGTCGTTTCGAAGTGTGACTTAGTGTCAGCCATGGACCAAAGGCGTGGTTGTCTGGACATCAGAGACATAGTGTGCATGGCGTACGTGACTTTTCTGGTAAAAAGTATGGAAAACTGTAAATCAGTTACATATTTTAAAATGTATGAAACTTAATGTTGCGCTCCGCTACGCGTCGCTTGCATTAAGTTCCATAAATTTCAAAATATAAACGGAGCGAAGCATTAAGTTCCATAAATTTCAAAATATAAACTATAACTAATACATATAACTATTATACGGGTTTGTATATTTATGAGTATCGTAAATAAAGACTGCGCAAAAAAATATGTTATCACTAAAATAAAGGCTTCGCAAAAAACAATATCAAGATATTGTTGGTATGGCGCCATCGAAATAAATGATATAATATCAAGAAATGTAACGATTATCTAAAATGTCATGACATCTGATATAAATACCTGTGAAATCTATTATCTTTAGCATCTGTAGATACTTATAGCTATTTTCAAACCAAGTGTAATCGTTATATTACATAGCCTTTAATGTGTTATGTTCAACTTATCCCTAATTAATGGAGAAATCATACAAACAATAAATGAAACAAGAATGTCTATGTCAAAGAGAGTCAGACAATAAATAAACATAGTGTAATGTATTTTTAATTAGACCCACATGTTAACTTCAATAAGTTATTTTACTGGAATTTCTCGTTAATAATATGAGTTAAAACGATATGGGCAATCGTTTGTTTTATAAAGAGGATTGCAAGAGGCTAACCTGATAAGTAATGCATTACAAATCATTGTGTAGGATTAATAAGAACACCAATTGATGGACTGGTTGCTTCCAAGACCCGTTTAGGGGAGCAGAAAATATATTCCAGTCATGTATTATAATTTGTTATACCAGTTGTGTATATGCAGATTATACATACACGCACGCACGCACGCGCGCACGCAGGCACAGACAGACAGACAGTCAGACAGACAGACACACACACACACACATGAGAATAAGAGGCATCACCAAGTCTTGATTACACACCAGAATAACCTTTGGTTCCACTACTCCGACCGATAAAAGGCTCCGGGTATTGTTTAACCACTCATAGGATATGTTGTCTGCTTTTTAATTTAGTCTTTTGGCTGTTACTTGTGATACGCAGGCTTCATAACCGCTGCTCACAACTAAATTACTTTTTGTTTATTTTGCTCTTCGGGGCATACAATTGTATTAGATCCTGGGACCATACGCCGCTGGATATAGGGGATGAAATAAAGATACAAATATTGCTATTTCCACCGCCATACAATTATACTTGTCATCTTCGGGATGGTTAAAATTCTGTACTGTTGATTTTTATGAATATTGAGTTCTGCTCAACCCAGGGCTAGGGGGCGTGAGTGGTAGCTAGCATACTTCACTAACGCTCATAAACAGTCTCAATCAAACCGAGACTGCAACATTTCGTATGTGTCGTGCTCGGCCGTTTCCAAAGGTTCATTATCATACTTTTTTTTATTCACAATCTAAAACTAAGTTTGCTGAAAATAAATCAATCTGGAAATGCGAATTGTATCTCAACATCGGAAAGACAGTTTTAGTTACAAGACTGATCTGCAACTTGTGTTTTATTAATGTTTAAATTTCAATGATACTCCCTAAACACGGCCATTATTTATTAAGTACTGTAGTTGTCCATTTTAATGGGTCATTAATGGTCCTTTAAACTGGCAATTGAAGGGCAATTTTAGTTCTTATTGAATTGTCCAACCAGAAAATTGAATTGCTACGCAGCGATATGAGTTTTTATTGCCCACAGCTATTATTGAATACTCCATCCTATCGTGAATGATACAGAAATTAAAATTGTACTATACTCAACTCTGTGTGCAATACAGCTGCTGCATCTTGAGCTAATTAACTCAAAGACATTCCGTTTTAACAGAAACGTTTTTAATCTGTTATATTATATAACACTAACTACATGTATATAAACAAGAATATATGCTGCAATAAATGTTTTGAATTATGCATTCGACAATAATGACGTTTCTTTAGCAGACGGTGATATTTGAAATAAAGGATTCGTTTTTGACCGAAGGCTGGTTGATACAGAAACTTTGTATACTCTGCTATAACCAATTCTACTATGTATACCTATGTACACCGTCCAGCGAGAGGGACATAATACACAGGACTCCCGGAAAACTGCCATACTGTTGACGTCTAGTCCAGTCCTTTGGTTCTGTAATGTACATGGAGGATATACTTCCATAGACAGGAACGCCTTGTTAATATCCCCATCCGGCTGACGATGCAAAAGAAAGCATTTTTTAGACTACAGACACACATAATTAACCCAGAGAGTTCGGTAAGAATCCGCTATTCTAAGTCTAGTGTGATATTTAATCCACGGTGGTCCTTAATATTAGAAACAATGTGTATGTTGATCATAGGACCATTATAGTCATTACAGTCTTTTTATATAGAACGCTGCGTCGCCGTATTTAAATGCTAAGTCAAAAGCATATTAGGTGTCATAGATATTTCCTATATGGAAGATTTTCAACGTTTGGCCAATCGGTATGTTTGTCGGCATTGTAAAAGATTAGAAATCAAAACCCGATTCGGATGCTATTTATTAAATATAAATAAGTATGTAAAGCCAATGAAATTTCCCAAGGCTAAACTATTTGAACGATGCCCACGATGACACCAGCTTACTGCATAAAACATCTACATATCTGAACGTGCTCTTACCAATCCGTCCATATATCAACACAGCGTCTAACACAGATCAGAATAAAGCGGCATATAATATGGACAGAGTAGTGAACTTGCGTATCAAGAATTGATTCGTTATTTATTAATTCTGGTAACAAGGTGAAATCATAGAAAAAAACACGAAATGAGCATGAGGGAGTTATGTAATTTAGAATATGATGAAAAGATAATTAGCTATAACAGAAATTATAAATAGTGTTGTAAATACCCCAAAATATGCCAACAGCGTAACTGTTCCATAACGCTGTCAAATACATTTCCAGACAATCTCAAAACGAATTTGGTCTTTGAGGTATTTTTATGTTGTTTCGGTTCAATTAAGGTATCTGGAGGAATAATCACGTAATTAGTTAACCATTTGTAAAGCAAAAATTACATAGTAAGACCAAATTAAAATCTAACGTGTAACTGCGTACAAATCGTAGTGCAGTATTTTATATAAACTGTATTTGTGCTAAATATAGGATTGATAAGGAACAGTAAATATCGGAACTATTTCCTTGATGTTGTTGAGCAAACATAGTTGTGTGAAAGATGTGCATATTTATCTGTCACTGAAAAATAACTGTATCAGTCGACGTTTTACGAACACGTGCACAGGCGTCTACGACTCTTGGACTCGGCTCTTATTCAGCAAAACTGTATTGAGACACTAAGTAACTTTCATCACCTTGTAATGTATTATGTTGTGTCAGGTTAGATACCTGAATATATTTAGATGTCATCAAAGAATATGTTGATTACAATTTTAACACACAGTTGTACTACGTTTAATTATTTAGCAACTTCCAACAGGTCAAGACGGACGAGGATAAGAGAAACAAACTGACAAAACGCGTGGGTGACGCTTAAACCCGGGTCCTCCGGATTTCAAGCCGACTGTGCTGTCCAGTGGCCCACGACAGTCTCCTAAATTGTACCCTTATTGAACCTTAAGACTGTTCAAAGATCGCATACTTGCGCCTTTTTTCTGAAATTTGTATATACGACTAACGTCCTATTTTGGTTTGACGTGTTATCATCAATATTTGTATAACTAAGAGTAGATATAAAAGTTGAATAGGAAATGTAGCATTCAAGGACCACAGTCAACTAAAACCACACAAAACCACGCAAAGAAACAAACAATAATCACAAAGATGATTAAAAGGCAAGATACGAACAAGATATAAATCTTGCAACCATCAGCGACGTGATTAACAGTAAAACTTTTTTCAACGAGCGCATGTGAACAAGTGCGATAGTCACATGGTTGATCAGCATGTTCATACATGTATTTTCTGTTGCGATTGACTGTGTACTTCGAGTAATTTATGAAATTTGTAATTGATACAAGTGTGTTCTTGTAATGTTCTCATAAACGCAATCAATCGTTGTACGAGTCATCAGTAGTGTTTCTTGTTTACCTGTTTTCTGTGAGTGCTATCTTTCTTTTTTGAATTGTATGCCTACTTTGGGCTCGAATTTTCAAAGGTTGGAGTATTGATGAAAGAGTATAATGGTGGACCTTTGAAAACGGCCGAACACAATTAATACGAAATATTGCAGTCTTGGCTCACAATACTCAAACTACGTGCTGGTCTCTACCCTCAGGTATATCAAAGAATCCATACGTATTAGAAACACTGTTATTTTGAGGCAGTTACCGATCCAATATTAATTTGACTTCACACAAAACACGTTTTATCGCAAGTTCTAGTGTATGTACCACTTCTAGTGTGTCAAAATGGTTAACCTCCTCCCTTTTGGCGATTAAAGAGCATGTACAATATTGCGAAAATGTGTTTGAAAATTCAGGAACCAATCTGTTTTGGCCGATCAAAAACTCTGGAGAAATCCTTTATAAATTACGGTGTAAGCATTTCCATGAACATACGACGTTTCCACACTATACACCACTCTATTAGATAACCTGAGCAAAGATAAATTGATTCAGCTTCTACAGAAGACATACGCTAGTGAAGGGACTACTGTTATTACTTGTAGTAATGTCAGGACATTTTTAAAAATGCCCTTCATGATAAGTATGAGGATAAGATGTGTGGTAATAACTTTATTTTCCAGCTTGAACTTAGGTGCCCTGTAGTTTAATAGGTGAGCAATTGTATAAAATGTGTAGTGATGATTCTCTTAACCAGGTTGGATCAATTTACTGAGGACTTCAAAACCATTTCGTTCGATTGCACTTATTAAGTGGACATTTATTATTCTTAATAATTGTATATGCCTCACAAAAGTAACAGGTGGCCTGTACAATAGCAACTGTTTTGAACAGAGCAATTATATTACCCTTTTACATTAAAGGAAATGATATTTAACGTAATGCATATGTTAGAATTATGACACCTCCAGAGACCGACTTATAAAACTGCACACTAGAATCGCAAGTTTTGAAAATTGAAATTGGAAAAGCAATTAAACTGAACTTACAATAAACGTTAATTTTGTTTAATCACGTTTGCTCTCGTGTTATCAAATACAGTTGGATTTGTGATTAACAGTTTGTGGGCGATGAAATCCTGGCAATATTACCGTTAACGCAGTGTATGACTTCAGCTTAAAACATCCATTTTGGTGTGTTTTGATGAACTGGAAAATATTAACAAGCGCCTAGGTTTTTGTTTTTGGTTTTACGGAGCACCAACGAGAGCACCAACAGTACAAGAGTACTGTTATTCATTCAATCTTTGGAGATCGCTGAGCCCGATACTTATAGTTAGTTATCGGTGGTACATTTTCAATTTCTTTTGTTTTCTTACTTAATTTTTAATTCGGTGGTTCCACTACTCCGGCCGATAAAAGGCTATCGGTATTGTTTAACCACTCATAGGATATGTTGTCTGCTTTTTATACGCAGGCTTCATAACCGCTGCTCCCAACTAAATTCCATTATGTTTATTTCGCTCTTCGGGGCTTTTCATTTTATTAGATACTGGGACCATACGCCGTACGACATGGGGAAGACGTCAACTCCATGTCCACCGCCATATGCATGCCATCTTCGGGATGGTTAAAATATTGTGCTGTTGATTTTATGAATATTGAGTTCTGCTCAACCCGGGGCTACAGGGCGTGAGCGGTAGCTAGCATATTTCACTACCGCTCATGAACAGTCTCAATCAAACCGAGACTGCAATATTTCGTATGTGTCGTGCTCGGCCGTTTCCAAATGTCCATTATCGTACTCTTTTTTTAGTAATAATTAATGGGCATAACATAATGTGCTTCGATCTTTCTAATAGGCCAGATATTTGACATCAAAAACATGAAAGGATGGACAATAGTGCTACCACCTAAGAACGGTCAGTGGAACCAACACCAGTGAGGGTTTCAATCGTGATTTATGCCGCACCAACTCTCACTCTTACCCTAGTGTCACCCGAATAAAACGGGACAGTGCAAATAAGGATGATCCCCGCCAGATTATATCCTCTAACACACTAGAGCATTAAACATGCAGTGCGTTGCAAAATGCTCGGATCATAACCTTATTAGTAAACTTGTTAACAAAGAAGGATAAAAATATCGGACAGGGAAAGCAGCATTCAAGGACGACAGTCAACCACAAAACACAAAAACAAACACGCAAACAGACAAACGAAAAGGCAAAAGTAATAAAAAATGCAAACGACATCACAAACACGAAAGGGTTGACAATAGGGCTACCGCCTTGGAACGGTCAGTGGCAAAGTAGGCCACTGGGGGGGGGGGGGGGGGGGGGGGGGTTTAAATCGGTTCTAGAGTGCACCAAACCTCACACTTACCCTACTGTCATCCCATTAAAACAGGACAGTGTAAATAAAGAAATCCCCGCCATGATCTAATCTCTAACCAACAAGGCAGCATCAATAGGCAATATAAGTAAAACACAAATATGCTCGTGTAAATATAATACAAAAAAGTTTAATAAACGATAGGTTCTGGTTGGCTTTTTCTGGCCTATGAACAACAGGGCCACCATGGGAGGATAACACTTGTATCACCAATATGTAAGGGTACGTTATTAAGTATCTAGGAATATAAATGTTAAAGGGTCAATAACTGATATATGTATTTAAATCCAGCACAGGAATCATCGAAGGCGATAAAGTCACTGTATTCATTCATATGCATATCGGAATGCGTTCCTAAACCACTATATGCAATACAATGAATATATATTACATTGTCTATGAAATTCGTTATAAGCTGCTGTATTCGGCTTTATGTAATACGAAAACATAATTAAATTATTTTTTGTTAGATTTGTGCAAAACCAACCCTGGCTGTTTTCATGGATGTATTCATGGACGAGGATGACAAAATAATATCTCTTATAAATGAAGTAAAGGCAATATGTACAAGTAACGGTAACTCTCAAATATTTCAAAAAGACCATAGGCGGTAGAACAGGGGTGCCGGGTTGGGGGTTCCAGGCTAAAGGAAACCAGTCCCTCACCAAATAATCTTACAACATGTTTGACAGCACTACTCCCGCTCCCTCCGAGTATATTGCGAAATTATGTTGTGGCCCCTTAAAATGTGATTTTGTCCTAAAATTAGATTTTTACTCAGTTAATTTAGATGATTTATCTTACAACGGTAGCCGTACAACTTTCCCCCTTCATACACATAAAACATCTACAGCTCTGCAACATGTCACTACTATTTTTTATTATCAAATATATTAAACAAAGTTGTAAATTTCCAGTCTGTGACTCATGTTGTTTTCTATATACTCGAGTGTTGACCAAAAGGTCTTCTTACACCGTCATTCTCGGTCGCACACCAATTGTATTGATTAGTAAAACGAAACGTGATTTTCACTTTGACATGAGGAATATAATATATTCCATGTTTTCGAAACTTAATATAAACCCGTACCCGTGCTATTACACATATTCGCTATACATTATACGTCTTAGTTAAAGTTATTTTAAAAAATGTGATTCAAAGAAACATACTTCTTTGGAATCCAAGTCGATTCCTTGAAAGTCGTTGGTGACTGATTGTTTAACACACCTATGCATATTCAACATACCGGCATGTTGCCAAACTACAAACACTCAATCACCAGGAGGTTCAATTGTAAAACATAAAAATTAAAAATGCTCACTCTAAGATAATTGTACGCCTCCTAATCAATGAATATAGTTCTTGGATGAACGCAAGCAATACTATCTTATCATTATCATGATTATAAGTGAATACTTGTCTTCGTGTGTGGAATGTGCATGTTGCACTGATTAAAGTGAAGGTATACTTTGCGTATACTTTGAATTGTGTTTGTTTTTGTGTATATACTATAATTAAGGTTATTAATCATCCCTCTCTCGTGTTGATATGAGTAGATAGAATATGATTAGTTTTGTTGTATACTTTCCATCTTCTTCTAATGAGTCAATATATTATGATTTGTGCACTAGTATTGCTTTTGATTTGATTTTAAATGCTATCTAAATAAGTACGCTTAAGTTTAAATATAAGAAGTAATAGTGTTGAGTGTATTAAAGGATAAATATATATTTGGAAAACTTGCACTACCCTTACGATCGAAAAAGGTTTATGGTTATTTAACAGTCTCGCATGATAGAAAACAATGGATATTTCTTTAACGTGCTCGGATGATAGAATAACGTACATTTCTTTAACATGCTCGGATGGTAGAATAACGTACATTTCTTTAACATGCTCGGATGATAGAATAACCTACATTTCTTTAACATGCTCGGATGATAGAATAACGTACAGTTCTTTAACAATCTCGGATGATAGAATAACGTGCAATTCTTTAACATGCTCGGATGATAGAATAACGTACAGTTCTTTAACATTCTCGGATGATAGAATAACGTACAGTTCTTTAACATGCTAGGATGATAGAATAACGTACAGTTCTTTAACATGCTCGGATGATAGAATAACGTACAGTTCTTTAACATTCTCAGATGATAGAATAAGTAATAGATAGAGTATGGTTTCATTGAGTTGGTTCATTTAAACATCGAGACTGGCGTAGCCTATCGGGGTGTTTAAATTAACCAACGAGATGAAACCATACTCTATTTGTTTTATAGCATGTCCATTTCAGCTCTATTTCAGTTATTCTAACTGTTATTCTCACTGTTATTCTCACAGTTATTCTGAAAGGTCTTATTTTCAATTAAACGATTTACACCTGTGTCTGAACAAAGAGAATTGTCTGCGACCATGCTACAACGTACATTTCTTTAACAATCTCGGATGATAGAATATATTGTATTTGTCTTTAACATGAGGATAAACTCTGATACACGGGGTCGCCTGGTTACACGGGGTCGCCTGGTTTAAATCCACATCCGACGAACGGTGCTTATCTATGCATCTATGTAAACCTTTTTAGATACAGTTAAATCGTCTCCAAAAACAAATTGGTGTAACGCTACAACCAGCTAGCTGGAAACGTAATTACAAGTATCACTGTTTAATTTCGACACCGACGACTTGATATATATATATATTTATTATATAACCTATAAATAGACGCGTTTTCATTGGCTAAAAAGTAATTTTTTAGAAAAAATATCTAGCGATATTGACCTGTTTTTTTGATATTGACCTGT
This sequence comes from Cyrtodaria siliqua, assembly GCA_037043455.1. Lineage (NCBI taxonomy): Eukaryota > Metazoa > Mollusca > Bivalvia > Adapedonta > Hiatellidae > Cyrtodaria > Cyrtodaria siliqua. The sequence goes on along the minus strand of JAWPHD010000301.1, from coordinate 484,783 downwards.
TTTTTTGATATTGACCTGTTTTATATAATTGTAAATTGAGGGTTATATAATAAAACAGTTATGGACTTTTCAGCTGTTATACATGATGTTGATATGCACCAAAAAATCATTATTGACCGAGGCGATAGCCGAGGTCAATAATGATTTTTTTGGTGCATATCACATCATGTATAACAGCTGAAAAGTCCATAATTGTATAATATATACTCTTTAATTCCTCTTTTACAGAGATTACAAATACACATATTAACAATTAGGTACATATGGAATACAGTAGTAATTGCATGTCATATGATGAGAACAAAATAATAGTAAATAAACGAATACAAAGAGGTGAAGAGTTTCTAACAGTGATTCATACTTGTAGAAATTGTTTGCAATCTTTTGGAAGACTGTCATGAAAATGTGTATCCACGACGTTCAATTCATGTATGATTTATATATATACATAAAAACAAAAGAAAACATAAACAATGTGTGATACATACTTGTAGAAACTGCGTCAGTCGTTTGAAACACCACCTTTCCTTGACTTGAAAGGGGAGTTCACGACGTTCAATTAGTGTATGATTTAATTACAAATAGTATACGTTATGTCTTTAGCCAAAAGGACCGAAAATTATCGAAATGTTTAGCGAAACTCGCTAAAGACAGTATTCAATGATCAGTATACTACTATGTAGCTATCTTATATACAACCGCGATTTTCTTTACTGTTGATATTACTGTTGTCAGGGTCTCTCTGATACATAATACTACTACTGGTATAGATTCCTCTGAGACAAATGCACATACCTTTTTAAATTTGTAATAATAAGGACAGTAGAGATGTAAAAAAAATGTTCGTGCTTTATTTCTTCCATCCTAAGATATGTTTTGCTACCTAAGCAGGTTTGAAATAGTTCTTCTTTTGTCAGAAGTTCGAGCACGGGCAATATTGTTCGACAAATTTTATTCACAGAAACGGCGAATTCATTCATTTCGCCTATAAAATCGATGCATTCGACGGTAAGGTGTTTAGGTAAATCTTTCGTTATGCTATTGCAAAGTATGCATCTAAAAGACAGGAAGCTAGACGTTGCGCATGCTGCCCATGAACGAGCAATTTTGAATTTATTATAGAGGCTACAAACAGAGACCGGAATCTTTCAGAGTAAGGCTGGTGCTACTCAATTATGTAGATTTATGAATCGCGTAAAATCATCATCACTTGATATTCTGTCGACCCATTATGTCGTATAAAATGATTTAACAGCGTTATTAACAATTATTTTCCATCTTAATTTAGATGGAAATTGTGCATTCGATAAGAAAGACAATAAGTAATCAAATAGCCTATACTTAACGAGTATCTCGCATATGTCAGGGATGAACCCAAACTGATTTGTACATCGCTGCAGCATAAACAAGTTAAGTCTCAGACTGAAAATCTGTTTGCACATTAAATGTGTCGGTAGTGTACACAATTTCTGTAAAAAGCTTAGTTTTCGTTTATCAATATCGGATATAAGTGGTAACCACCCAAGCATGGAAAGAACCATGTCGGTGCGCGTACGCATAGGAAACTTTTGAATTACTTTTGCTGACAACCGTTTCACTTTTTCAAGCTGAAGCAAATTTTTGACAGACATATTATGCCAAAGCTCGCACCCATACAGAAACGTTGGAAATGTAATTTTCTCTACTATCGACGGAACAATTAGTGGATTAATTGTTCCTCTATATGGATACAGTGACAAAATCGAAAACAGAGAAGCACATCCTTTATCACAACGGCTGTCTGTAGCAGTGCCGCACTGAAGTGAAGCATTTTATTCTATACCAACATGCTGATAAACGAACGATGTTGTTTATTCCTCTTCAATGTGATATCATTGCAATATTACGACCTTACATTAATGATACTTAGCTTTACGATTTGCTATTCTATTAACATTTTTTGCTCAATAAGTTATGTTCAACAGGCCTACTATTAAGAAACCTCTCGGTAAAAACCCAGAAAACACTTGATTTGACAACCATTATTGGTTTGGCAATTACAATTATACAATTTTGATTATAGTTATAATAATCGTGAAACCTCGCTCCTAACAATGCCAACATCTCAGACACAATTTCAACTGCTCTCAATTTAATTGAACTTAACTAGATATTCACATCGAATATTATCAATACCCAGATACGTGAATATTATCAAAAAGAGATACAAACGTCGAACGTTCAAGTACTACAGAAACACGCATTAAACCAAATAACAGTTACTAGGACAATTACTATTTAAGTAAGTTTTCTCTTATTTTGATTTTGAAGCGCCGTGTGTTACATCATTCGATTTTACTAAGCATTCTCAACCAGATTATAGAAAAACAACTTAAATCTTTCCGGTATATTAATTATATAAGCTCTTTGATTTGTCAAGTGCAAACTCTTGCGATAATCACAGCGAACGTTTGCCACAAGGGCTGTCCCGTTTATTGGGAGCTCGACTTGTAAGTGAGGAAGCGCCGATTCTTATTGATGGCGGGAGGTTTACATTACTGGTTCTACCCAGGAAAAGTGGATGGTCTGCCTCCACCACAAAAAATTGACCGTCATATATAACCTTACATGTGTTGAAAATTACGTAAATACCATACAATACAAAAAAGTAATCATTCCGACTTGTACGAGTATAATCAATGGATTTACGTTTATTTACAAAACGAACAAGTCAGTTGTATTTGAAGCGCAATAAAGTTATGTTCCTACAGTGACATGCAACAAGGCTATCTATTTAGTGGAACCTGGATGTCTCATTTGATTTACTGTTGATGAAAGGAATACGTAAATCTTTGTCCGAATTGGGATCCGTTGAGCATGCTATTACGATACGGCGCCATCCAGTATCTACCGAAAATTACATAAACAATTTGTATTTCGTGGAGATAACATTAATAACCGTTTTTTGTTTTATGCTTAGCAGTGAAATAGTGGATTTTAGCGATGAAGTAAAAGTGGTATTTCATACTTATGAAATATAGAGTTTTATTTTTTCACTGTCGGAACTGCTTTTTTCTCTCAAAAACTAATAAAACCGAAAGTTGCTATCAACGTTATATCATTGAATTGGAAATAACGTAACTAAGAAAATGAGTCGTGGATTATTAAAATTGGTTAAGTAGTTTAGAATTACGGGGAATTAAAAAGAGCAATTTCATCATACTAAGCCAATGACGTCTTCAATTTTTTATTTATTTTTCTGCATACTGCAGTTAACTTTGATTATAAAGCAGAAAAATTGTTGTTTTGTCGTGAATAACAGATTTTATTTCATCTCGAAGTGATCAAACTTCAATATTTTCACTCATGCTTCGCATTTGTGAAAATATAAAGTTTTCACACTTCTCGATGAAATAAAATCTGTTATTCACTCCTAAACAACAAAATCCTGTATGCCGTTTGCATTGTCTTTAACTGTTGTCATGTTTGGTATAGCATTAACATGACTTGGAAAACATACTTTAACATTGTGTTGCAGGGATTGATGGCAAGGGAACTGAGAACAGAAAAAAATACGTTGTTTAATTTCTGTTTTGTCACTGTCACTGTAGGCCTGTTATAAGAGATATAATTATCATATATTATAAAGGTATTATTCAATACTTGTAAAACTATATACATTTTGAAATAAACCACTACAAGTCAGATAAAACAAATCGTCCATTGATAATGAAATAAATGTTAACGAAGTTATATAAATTTTGATTAATATGTAAAGTGACATCACTTTTTCAAATTGAAGACAATAATGCACTACGAGTCTAGCTATATAGATATTATTTAACTGCTGGGGTCGATTATAGGAGAATCCTTCACGAGATGGTAGACGTTTTGTTCTTTTCACAAACGAGCGTATGCGAGTGAGTGAAAAAAAAGGAAAACACGCCTACAATCGAGAGATGGATTTCCCTATCATCGAATACAATAGTTAAATAATATATTAATCAACTTTTAAATCAGTTTATGCATGATTTTAACCGGAATTATTCGTTTTATTGAACGTTTTCGTTTTGGCGGATCACAATCGACGTCAGCAACACTTTTTGACATCATAACTCAACGTCACAGTCAGTTATTTTGGTGTTCGGAGTTAGTTATTAATATTTGGATATTATGAATATTCTTTCACTGAGAAATCCCAATCTTTCACCGATGCAAATGTAGTAAATACATTTATTTACATTAAGCAACATACGTTGTAATGAAAGATCGCAATGACTGCCTCAAAGAGACAGATTGAAGAATAAGGGCGCTTGTTTGCATTTGCACGTATCAACATGTTATCAAACACACATTGTTTTCCATTGACCGTCTAAAGTTATAAACATAGCTCATTTAGGTAATACGTGTTATTGCAAACCTGACTCAAACGTATTACTAATCATCTGAGATAGTAACTCAAGAATACACTGAACACAATTGCTAAGTATCAACTTTTGTATTTTAACTAATTTTCTTATTTTAAATATATTTTAGAATAGATATATGATAAGTTTTTAGTTCTCGATAGACCCATAGTTTGTAAAACATTTAATTTTTGTTTAAATTGTTACATCTTTTGAGAGTTACCCTCCCTTTATATGAAAACATGAAATGTACTGATAAAACTCATAACATGAGTCAAAGATCGCTTAAAGATATAAAATTCTTAAAATTGGTATGAAATAATAGAAAAAAACATAAAAATTTGACCCATGTATCGCAGATTTTCCGTCTATAAAAAAATGAAATATGGATAATCTTAAATTACCTCCCTTTACATTGAATATTGTTTGAAATTCAAGTAACTGTAATTCAGCGTTAACATTAAATATTTCGAAAAATTCTTTTGCAAACGCATTTGTAGTGGTAATGCTAGTAAAACATGATGTCAAAATAATTTTAACTGGCATATTTTAGAATTAGGAACATCGAAAGCTTCACTAATTCGAAGTACTTAATAAAATCCTATATACCCAGTTGTATAAGTGTTATAACTTATTTCTAAGGAAACACATTGACATAAAAGTTTTAAAATATGTTCATGCAATCAGAGCAGACGATTTACACTCGTTATTCTGCAGTTTAACCGTATCTCTAATCAAGCTCAAAATACACAAAACAATGAGAATATTACTGACATATTCTTAGGTTGATACTTAGCAATTTGGTTTAGTATACACACGTGTATACTCAGTACATTTAAAAGCGCAACATTTTTGATTTTCGATTATTTATAGTCCGCCGTTGTGTTTTTTTTATTCAAATCAAGTTTTATTTTATATAAGTGCACAGAGACATGTCACTTTGATCCAAAGGTTTACATATGGTGACACACAGTTGCATCTGATTGCTCTACTTATTTCAAATATATTTTAAAGAAATAGTAATTTATAAAATACCAAGTGTTGTGTATTTGAATGTACTGATTGACAATAGTACGGGTTTGACCTGGTCTATCGAGGACAACATCCATATTAATAGTCAACTACAGGTATTTAGTTATTATTCTTAAAACTATTTAACATTTAAAATATCATTTTTGTAATAACTTTTAGTTTACAGGGCGAGTTACTTTCCATTACCTTAAATAGCATTTTCATGAAGGGAACTGAATAATCGTTACTATGTTTTCATATACTGGGAAAGGATTGAGACATTTCGTAAACCAATATCGGGACATATATTACTAGATGTATGCACATCATGGTGTTAAATTGAGTTTTCTTGTAATGAACAACATGCTGCAATAGTCCATTCGAAATGTCTTAAACACATTGTCTCTATGTCGGTAGGTCTGACGGTCGGTCGGTAGGTGAGTTGTGGCTGTCGGTGGTGTTTGGGCGGGTGTAGGTGTGGGTGTGTGCGCGAGTGCGCGTGTGCCTGCCTGCATGCCTTTGTTTAGGGTTTAACAACGCTTTTAAAATTCGTTCAGTCATATCTCTACGGTGTCTACTTGTAACAATGCACAATGGTAGAGGTACACAGACCTATCTATCAAAAGGAGTGAAGAGCTTACAATATGCTCATCAATCCCGTATCTGGCACACTTTGATACGTTTGAGATGGATGCACCTTACATAAGAATACACTTGTTTTACCTAGTAAATATGGATATAAAAATCGAACAGGAAAAGTAGCATTCAAGGACGACAGTCAGCCACAAACACACACAGAAACAAAGAACAACTTTAAAATTGAACAAAATGCCAAATTAAACATCACAAACACAAAATGGTTGACAATAGGGCCACCGGCTTGGAACGGTCAGTGGCAAAAAAGGCCGCTGGAGGGTTTAAACCAGATTCTAGGGTGAAACAAACCTCACACTTACCCTACCGTCGTCCCAATAAAACGGGACAGTGTAAATAAAGAATTACCCGCCATGAACTATTCTCTAGTCATGTGAGATAGGTGTTTTCCTCATGTGAGATAACTCTATCTCACATGATATGTGACTGTTACATGAAACGTCATGATGTCACGTTGGTGACGTCTTATTCTAGCGTAAAATCAAATACAAGTCATTGAAGTATGCCTGTACTAAACGCATACTGGGAGAAAAAAATCCATGAAATCGGGATCAGAATTGCAACCAGGAACTCGGCAGAGCCTCGTCCCTGGTTTACTTCTTCTGAAAAATAAAAAGAGGAACATATCGTTTCGAAACACAACATTGACACGTTTGGTTCTTTAAATAAGTTAGAACGAATTAATTGAACTGACTTCGGTTTTACTGCAATGAATGTGTTTGTTTGTTGTTGTCTTAATATGGAGCACGGGTCGTATTTATCGATAAGCATGGATTTGCTCACGACACAATGGTCATCACCTATTTGATTTTGAACAACGCCACTAGAATAATAAACAACATATGTTTTCGATCTACATGATCTAAGTAGACTGCATTCTTGTTTTGCAGACAGTGTGAAATGTATTTCATGTTTATGAAGATTATCTGTCCTATAACGGTATCATAAACAATAAAACGGCACATATCTTGCCAGGTAAAACTTAATGCTTCATGCAGTCTTTTTTAAAACACCATGCAGGGCTTGCACTGGCTATTTTTTTCTTTGCGCAACTACTTTCGCCAAATGAAAAAAATTAGAGCCAAATTGAAAACATTGGAGCCAAATGTTTTTATTTATGGCACAAAATCATTACGTGAAATTTCGACTCAACGTGGTCCTCAAATCAAATCATTCGGAGATACTTAACTATAACCATGTTTACTACCTAAAACAAACTGAGGTTACAGATAGAACTTTTAGAGTCACAATGTAGTGTTCTATAGTAAAAATCATGTTAGAACATTTCGAAACATTTAGGTATTGGAAACTCGGGTAACAGAGCTTTCCCCAGGATATCTTTAAAGCTGTACAGTCCCTATTTTAACTGGTAATTACTCATGAATATGAATGAGTCACGTGTGAAGTAGTTTCAAGTCGACGAACACCCCAAAAGTCGGTATATAAGGAGAAATCGATACGTAAAAGTTCACATTTTTATTTAGCCTCCGTACAGGTTACATCGATAAATATACGGCTCCAGAATATATGTGATAAAAAAAAATAGTTGCTCGGAATGGATTTGAACCACAGCCTTGCACTTGTAAGATTTGATAGATGTACGCTGAACCTCTAGACCACTGCTATTTATTGGTATTTTGTAGCAGTTTTAACACTAAATAGGCATCACGTAATAACAAGAGCGCGCACACAAACTCATCGAGCGCTAAATAACAAGTCGAGATATGGTTGATTTGAGGCGAAGTATTAGTTTCATATTGATAAGATAAAGTATAACACCAGGCAATGTTAATTTACACGTGCGACAATATGGACTGCATATTTATTGATCCATCTTTAGTTGCGTTCAAATATGTTAAGTTATTTTGCCTCATAATATATGGCAGTTAATAAACTATTTTCACAAGTAGCGGTGTAGTTCAGTGGATAGAGCTCAGGACTTGAAATCAGAAGGTTGTGTGTTCGAGCCCCGAAAGATGCTAACTTTTTTTCTGTAAAAATTACTGTTACCTGTGTATAGGTACGATGTGCAGTGGTCAATGTATATACAGTAAATGATTTCTTGCGCTATATTTGCTCGCTTAAATACCCGATTTCGACATGAGCTGGTGAACATGAAGTTACAAATAAAGACACGCCTACAAAGAAGAAATCGATTGATATAGGGACTCTGTAGCTTTAAGGAGAAGTGGCATTTATGCGGTGGAAGCGGCATGGGATGTGAAAGTGGCGGTAGTCATCCCTTCCTGCATCTTTTTTTTTTAATTGTCAGTTGGAAAGAAGAGATTTGATGAATATATATTCTTTTGCTCTAATCACTTTCGCAAATTTGTTTTTTCTTGAGCCATATTTCGTTTTTATGCGCATTTGGCACCATTTGCGCATCCCAGTGCGAGCCGTGCCATGATACATGTCATTGTTCCCTATTTTAGATATTGTCGATAGAAAAAAACCAGAGGTACCCTTTTGACCTGAGGAGGTTGGCTGGGAAAGCACGGAGTGCTGAGACGTTTTTACTTTGATATTTAAAGCTTCTTTAGTATCATATAGATACAAAGTTATCAAAAAAAAAAAAGGTAAGATCGAATATAAATTTAGCTCTGTATCTACTTTTATAGATGTATTCCACTATTGTAAAACAAACATCTTATTTTTTCTAAAAAAAGGATACATCCTACTCAGAGCTACACATAGCCCCTGTTTTGTAGACAATACAAAATGATCGCAAATGACAGAAAAAAAGTGTTACTGCCAAGGCATAGTGAAGTTGTTTTGTGTGGCTTTCTATGCTTCTTTATATACACTACTCAACTTTTATAATCGGTCACTTTTCAAAGAATTATATATTTTTTAATAATTTATGTTTTCATTTGAAATATTAACTGCCGTCGTTTAACAAATATCGCTAGCGATTTATAAAACCTAATCTGCCTTGATTGGACTAAAACCTTGTTGAAAAACTTTATAAAAAAATGGTTTGTGTTTCCGTGATTTCCAGTTTTTAGTATTCGTGTTATTTTCTAAAAATCTTGGTGACCGATTATAAAAGTTGAGTAGTGTATTGATATATATATGTGAGCATGTGTTATGCTTATATTGCCTAATAATGCCGCCTAGTTTGTTAGAGGGTATAGCACTGCGGGAATTTCTTTTTTTACGCTGTTTCGTTTTATTGGGATGAGAGTGAAGCTGCTTTAACGCTCCACCAACCCACTCCCCACCACCACCATCGCCTCGCGGCTTTTGTTGCCACTTACCATTCCAAGACGGTAGCCCTATTATCAACCATGTTATGATCGTGCCCTTTATTATTTTTTGTAGTTGTTGTTCTATGCATGTTTTCGGTTGACTTTGGTCCTTGAATGTTACCTTTCCTGTTCGACTTTTATATCTAATATAAATATACTCTGTAGTTTAATCAGTGTGCATTTGTGTAAGATGTGTGCTAATACGTTAATTTCCCAACTTGACCTTATCCAATGATACGCTGTAATAGGTGAGCAATTGTGTAAAATGTTTGGTGATACTTCTCATTCCCAGGTTTGCTCAGTCTTCAAAATCATTTCATTTTATTGCACTTATTACCTATAAGTGATCATTAACTATGCTTAATAATTATATATGCCTGACATTAGAAATATGTGGCTTGTAAAATAGCATCTATTTTGGAACATCAATGCAGAGCAAATATAATACCTATTTAAATTAAAGGAAATGGTATTTAACTTAAGGCATATGTTAGATGTATGACACCTTCACAGATTTGTAAACCTGCACACTAGAATCCAATGTTTAAAATTGAATACTCAATTAAACGGATAGTATAATAAACGGTAATTTTGTTTAATCACGTCTGCTCTCGGGGTTATCAAGTAAAGTTTGTTTTGTGATTAACAGTATCTGCCCAATGAACTCTTGGCAATATTACCGTTAACGCCGTGTATACCATTAGCTTCAAACATGCATTTTGGTGTTTTTATATCAACTGGAAAAAAGCGGATGTCTATATTAACCAGCGCCTAGGTTATGTTTTAAGTTTGGTTTTAAGGAGCACCAGCATTACAAGTCACAATTAATGTGCTTACGATAATGTGCTTCGTTACGTATAACCAGAGTACGGCAGAGTTGATTTTGTATAAATTTCATTAATATGGAATACAGCGTTCAAGGAACGCGGTAAAAAAAAACACGCATCGAAACACACCACAATGACTAGATAAATAATAGGCAAGACATGCGACATCAAAGCAGGAAAGGGTTGACAATAGGGTTACCATCTTAGAACGTTCAGTGGAACAAACGCCACTGATAGTTTCAATCGAGTTTTATGGTGCACAAAATATATTACCCTAATGTTATCCCAATAAAACTTGTGAGTGCAAATAAGCAAATCCCTGTCAGACTAACTAGGGTAACCAATAAACATGCAGTGCACTGCAATTACAAGTTTAATAAACGATGGATTGGGGTTGGCTTTTTCTTACTCAGTAACAACACGGGCCACAAGTTAAGGGTAACATTGACCACTTGTATCACCGATATTATAAGTTGCGTTATTTCTTATCTCAGTTTATAAATGTTACAGGGTCGATAACTGATATATGCATTTAAATACAACATATTTTTCATCGAATATGATAGTCAATATATACATGTATATGCATATCCGCAGGCGTTCCTAAACCACTATGTGAACTACAATGAATATGAATTGCATTGTCTATGAAGTTCGTTATAAGCTGCTATATTCGGCTTTACAGTAATACGAAACTATAATTACAGTTGTGTTTTATTTCTGCAATACCGACACTGGTTTTTTTCATCCATGGTTGTATTTATTGACGAAGCCGACAAAATAATATCTCTTATAAAGGAAATATCTACAAGTAACATAAACTCTCGAAGGTAAACATTTCAAAAAAGATAAGGACGATCCTTTGAATAGGTCCATAGGTGGTAGATCAGGGTTGCTAAAGGAAACCAGCCTATACCCAATAACCTTACATTGTGGTCGGAACATGTTTGCCAGCACTCCTTCCTCTCCCCGACATCCACCCTCCGAGTATATTGCAACATTATGTGTTGGGCCCCTAAAATGTAATTTTGCCATAACATGTGACAGTACCATAAGGTATTTCACGTCCAATATTTCTGATGGTAAGACTGGGTCTCTGAATACCATTGTGATTCTACACGATGACATTTAAGGGACAGCAACATATCCCTACAATAAGAAGGTAAATGTGCATGTTTAGTGGGTTTCAAACAGTTAAAAAGCAGTCTACACACACCTAAATGACACCAACATGTTCAATGTAAATGGCCTTATGGTGTTTTACTTAGCTAAGTTAGATGATTCCTCGCACAACACTAGCCGTTTTCCACCTTCATACACATACATATCTACTGGTCTGCAACATGTACCTACTTAAAGAAGGTCAATGAGAATGACCTTGACATTATTACACGCGTTATAACTTTAATATGACTGACAGGATAAAATCTAGATTTTCTTGGACCATGGACATATTTTCTAGTTATTTACTGTATATGTTTATTATCAGATATATTTTCAACACAAAGTTGAAAATTACGAGTTTTAGACTCATGTTGTTTTCTATATATACGTGTTTTGACCAGAAGTTTTTCTTATATGAGTCATGTTGTCATTCACGTGCACATGTCAGTTGTATTGAGCCGAGAAACGACACGTGATTTTCACTTTAACATGAGGAATATTATACTGACGAGATAAAGAAACGCCTCATCGGGAATTTCCGCTATATATTGTATGTACACTATGCTGCTGTTAATCGAATGGTACATGGCTACGTAAGACCTTTATTTTCGGAAAAAGTACTAAAACAACACAAACACAGCAAATAGTATTTCTTAAAAGTTTGATTATTGGCAGAGTATCTGTTTGGCTCAAGCATGTGAGCAAACTTAGGATGCAAATTTCCGCAAACTCTTTACGTTAAATACAGTACTAAAATAGTCAATTTTTCAAAGGGGAACTTCAATATTTATGAATTTCTTGTTATAAAGTGTACTGTGATTAAAACGTCTACAACATCACAGTTGTGTCCTTTCTCTAACCAACTGCAACTTTGTTTTACAAAACATCTTGGGATTTCTTTGGAATATTATGTGGCATTAAGTGTGCGGTATATACAATATATAGCGGAAATTCCAGATGAGGCGTTTCTTTATCTCGTCAGTATATATATTCCAAGTTTTCCAAACTTTATATAATTAAGCGAACCCGTGCTATTACACATATTCACAATACTGTAAACGTTGTCTTAGTTCAAGTTATTTTTAAAAAATGTAAATCAAAGCAACATCTTTCTTCTTTGGTATCCACATTGTTTCCTGGAATATATTTGGAAAAATAATTCTTTAACACACCTATGCGTATTCGACATAGCTGCATGCTGCCAAACAACAAACACTCAAGCATGGGAAGTACAATTGTCGACAGTAAATTAAAAATGCTCACTCTAAGATAAGTGTACGCCTCTTAATCACTGAATATAGTTCTTGGATGAATGGAAGCAATAATAGCTGATCAGTATGAGTGAATACCTGTCTACGTGTGTGTAATGTGTCTGTTGAAATGATTAGAGAGAGGGTATACTTTCCTTTTTGTTTGTTTGTGTCGATTTAAGTATAAGCTTTATTGCATATCTCTCGCGTGTTGATTATGAGCAGATAGAATATGATTAGTTTTGTTTTACATTTTCTCTCTTGTTTTAACGAGTCCATATATACTCGGTAAAAAAGTTTTGGACCTGGGTATATAAAGTCATATAAAAATAAAACTAGTGGACAGAATTTAAGTATCTTTTTTTAGTAACCAAGGTCTACCCTACCCGGTTAATCTGGTACCAGAAACATTACATTCCAAACAAGATTTGATTTTAAAAAAAATCACGAACACACAAAGGGTCTGTTTAAAATGTTGTAAAGTCCATAAAATGTAACACATTCGAGTAACCAATAAAAATATTATTTTTTTCGCAAACTTTCATTGTAAACGATAATTATTGTTGATTGTTGATATATTGTGAATTATCAACTGAGATAATAAGGGTTATGGTCGAATGTCAAGGTTCAGCGATCATTGTACGGGTTCGATCACTGCCATGGTCCAAAACTTTTTTTAGAGAGTATATTATGATTAGTGCACTAGTATTGCTTTTGATTTGATTTTAAATGCTATCTAAATAATTATGTTTAAGTTTAATTATAATAAGTTAGTGTTTTAAATGTGTATTAAAGGATACGTAGACATTTGGAAACCTTGCCCTACTCTTATGATTGAAGAGTTTATGGTTTTTTAGCAGGCTCGGATGGTATAATACAATGGATATTTCTTAAACATTCTCGGATGATAGAATATAATGTAAATTTTCTATCATGATCGGATGATAAAATATACTGTATATGGCTTTAGCATTCTCGGATGATAAAATAAACTGTATATCTTCCGCTCATTTCAATCTAAAGTTGCTAAATTAATTCTTAACATATAACTTGAAGCACCAAACACAATTCGTTTGTCCACATGCTGCAGAAGGGCGTTGTTATGTGACTCCACATAGTGAGTATCCATACAATATTTATATTTCTCAGCTTCCTTCTTTGTATACTGGCAAGTTTTTCGAAACGTTAGTCAACATTTCTACGGCTTTATCACATTTTAGAATACATTTTGAACATTCATAATTCGGGTCAGATCTACACCTTGAGCTTTGGAAGCAACTGTCATGATGACCTTGGTAATGTTCCACAAAGTTTAAAATATTTTCTCGTAATTTATCTGCATTGTTTTGACTATTTTTCATAGAATGATAGATGTGAGTCCTTATTGCAGCTGCTTTGTCTGAAAGTTCCTCGTGCCAAAGTTTTCCATGATTACATTTAAATCCTGATGTAGTATTTTTAGCTAGCTTTGCTATGGATTTGGTCATATACCATGTGTCGATAGCATTCTGTGTCGGTCTTTTTCTTCTCGTACATATTTGGAAATCTGATTGTAGTTGTCATGAGCATGGATATTGATAGGGCAGTCATTCTCATCAAAGTATTCATAAATTCTTTTCACGCCAATACGTTCGTGTTGTTGAGAACAAAAGGGTCATCTACTTTCTTTGATATTGTTTCAACATCTAAAACTTTCTTTGTCTCCTGTCCAATGCAGACAACATCACTAAATGTGGCATGTTTTCTGCAACAGTGCCTTGCATCAGTCAGGATGATTAGTTCCGGTGACATCTTCATTTTCAGACACGCCAGCTGCAGATGTTGCTATTTCTTCTTGCAATACTTGTTTCATGGACCTGCTGATCGCACTGGAGACTACCTCTTCATATGATGTTTGCAGCTCTTTCATGTATTTGTTTTTTATTTCACCAATATTTGCTTCTTGGCAAAATTTATTTAAGTGGTTTGGTAACATACCAGATGTAGAATATCCATGAGCAATCCTTGCATTGACTAGGATTTTTCCCTGTTCTATGTGTGGTGAAGATGTCCATGAAAATGAATGGTTTGATTGTTCACATTTCATATTTAGAGGAAGTACATGGCATATTCTTTTACTGCGTTTTATTTTGATATTGTTTTCACGTTTAGATGCATGGGATTCAACCTGTGACACCAGGTTTTTTACAGAACTGACAGATCCAATAAACAGCTGTTTATTAACTGCATCATCTTTGTCTATGTACTGGTACCTGTATACCGACTCATCTAAGTATGCTGGATTATCTCCATTTATTTCTGATGGAATGTTAATGTTGATAAAAAAATCAAAAACACTGTGTAAGAGCTCAAAAGTTGAAATTACATTGAATTTTCCTTCTCCAAGAAACAATTGCAATCTGTCCATTTTGTTGAGCAACTCCGTGTTTTCATTTTCTGTCTTGTAATAATATCCTTTTTGTCCCCTTAGACGGCTTTGGAAACGGCCGAGCTGTTATCCATTCGATCTTTGGAGATCGCTGAGCCCGATACTTATATTTAGTTATTGTGGTACATTTTCACTTTCTTTTGTTTTCTTACATAATTTTTGATTCGATGGTTCCACTACTCCGGCCGATAATAGGCTCTGGGTATTGTTTAACCACTCATAGGATATGTTGTCTACTTTTTAATTGTCTTTTGGCTGTTTCTTGTGATACGCAGGCTTCATAACCGCTGTTCCCAACTAAATTTCATTATGTTTATTTTGCTCTTCGGGGCATTTAATTTTATTAGATCCTGGGACCATACGCCGTACGACATGGGGAAGTTGTGCACTCCATGTCCACCGCCATATGCATGCCATCTTCTGGATGGTTAAAATTGTGTACTATTGGTTTTATGAATATTGAGTTCTGCTCAACCCGGGGCTAGAGGGCGTGAGCGGTAGCTAGCCTAATTTCACTACCGCTCATGAACAGTCTCAATTAAACCGAGACTGCAATATTTCGTATGTGTCGTGCTCGGCCGTTTCCAAATGTCCATTATCATACTCTTTTTTGTCTTTGTTTCTGTCGTTTATAAGATTCTTTTCTAGCTTATTTAGAACATGACGGATATGTCATTGCTTCAAGGCTAATAGCATCCCGTATTCTATTTTATCCAGGCCTTCAACAGGATTATCCATGATTTACTCTATTTCACTAGTTGTTTTATTCTCAGTTCCACTGTTTATCACATTAAAATGGCACTTCCATGAACGTTACTACCAAAATAAATGTATTATGATAACTAAACAAAAATCAATGCCATATATATACACTGTCAGCAAATAATTCATGATATAAGTTTGTGTTGAATGAAAATTAATTGCCAATTACAGTTTGTCTGGTGAAACAGTGTACTGATTAGGGATCAGTTGTGTGTATACTTGGATGTTGTAAGAACATATTGTGTTGGGAATTACAATTTAAATAATTATTGTTAGAAATGGCTGGACATGATGAAGATAACAAAGTAATATATTATCCATTGTATATATGACAAAGGAACAAAAGGACATTACTGAAGGAATATTCAATTTTCCTGGGTGGGATATAGAAGAAGTACATAGTGGTGTTTCAATAGAGATGATTTATTATCAGGAGCACACGTACATGAACGGTACTTATCCACAAACACAGATACAAATGTCCCATTTCAGAGTACTGCTATGGAGGTTCACACGGTGCACAACAAAGACAAAAGTGTTCTACAAAATGCATATGCCTCTTTACCCAGCCCAAATGATGTAGACAATCAAGGACATGACCAGAATGAACACAATGATCATAAGATTCCTGTGTAACTGATTATCCGCAAGCATGGCTTGGAAGGAGTTTAGCTTCACCTCCTGGCAATACTGTCATTAGAAAAAGGCTTTACAAAACGATTTGGGTGATGTTGGACAGGCGAGGACTCTGGAGCAACCCCATTTATTTAGCAAGAAAACACCAGTCCATGAGTGAATCGCATGTAGAACTTACATAAAAAGAGATAATGCCAGAATGCGTTCTAAACAAGTGAGACACTTGTATCCAAACCCTAAAAATATGCCTTACATGGGACACTTCTGGTGAATTATACATATATGGATACTCAAAACACCAAGGCAATACTGTTATCTTTACCTTTCATGGGACACTTCTGGTGAATTATACATGTATGGATACTCAAAACACCAAGACAATACTGTTATCGGTACCTTACATGGGACACTTCTGGTGAATTATACATGTATGGATACTCAAAACGTCAAGACAATATTAATTATCGTTAAAGGTACTTTTTTCTACTTTCTTTCAAGTGTTTATACATTTTCCATTCAGGTTTCTCCAGCTCCAACACTACCACATGTATTTGTGTACACTTCTCAGTTCATGACCCCATAGGCTCTTCCCTCATATTTTCAAATTTCTGTCAGTTGGGTTTAAACAAACTTTGAAACTAGGAATAATAAATGCTTTCACACAAATATATTTTTACCAATACAGTGTTTAATATCAGTGTACTTCTGTGCCAAATATAAATATTTTTTAGGAGGTGGAATTTTCACGATTTTGAAAAAGTACTCCCAGCTTCATCTAATGGCTTTTATACGGCAGTTGGGCCTTTAACGGTAGACTCACCCCGGAGCTAGATAATTATACATGTATATCCCATAGAGGTCGGTCTGTAATGGACTACGTGGCTGTGCCTGTGGGGCATTTTAATTGTTTTAACTATTTCTATGTTCTAACTGTTACAGATCTTATCGAAACGTTTTACTCAAACGAACAATGCCAGACCACTCTGTAATTGACACGTGTCTCAAATTTGATATATATATTGATTTACATGACAAGCGTGATCATACAGTTAAAGTCAAAGGCTCGGCACATAACGATAGAATGAATTTAAAGCATAATGTCAGAGATATTGCGCAACATTTTATGAACAATGGGAATATAGCAATTTTAATAAACGATGCCAGATTGAAAATTTAGAAAACTCAAGAGAACAGGTTGATTCTATGTTTAGTGAGATTTGTAATAAAAATTACATTCTATAAAGAAATAGACGACAAACTTCGGTTTTTCAATATTAAAAATACTAAAAGGGCCAGACGATCATTTAAATCATGGTGGTCAGAAACTTTTGGCATCACTATTTGACGACTAACATAAAGCGGAAAAGGAATATCCGAAATGAAAAAATAAGAGCGAACGTATCCGTCTTTTGCAAATATTTATGAGTAAACAAAGACCGTTTGGTAAGGCATATCCAAAGGGTAAAGGCTAAATGGAACTTTACTGATGATTTATAGAGAATTTTGGGATAAATTAAAAAAAAACTAAGCCGGACTAGAAAGCAGGGCGGCCTTCCGAAACAAGGTCAAGTTTAAAAATGGTCGTGTCAGTTCTGATGAGATGACATTATGAATAAATGGAGAACTTTTAAACCCAACATCAGAAGAAGAAAACATAGACTATCAGGAATTTGAAAATATACATGATCATACTCAGTTTGAAGGCGCTGAAATATTAAACTCTACGATTACTTTTTTAGAGTGTAAAGAAATTAAATTGCTTGTAAATTAGGTATCGACTGTTTACCAAACAAAATGTATAAAACTCACCTGTCAGTTAATAATCTGTGTGCATTATTTAACATGTGTTTGGATAATAATTGTGTACCTTCACTGTAGTCGAAATCTATTATAAAAACAATTCCTAAATATGTTAAAATGCACCCATGGGATTAGCCTTATATCAACAGTGTGTAAATTATTTACAAATATTTTTAATAAAAAGGGCTGGTGACGTTTATGGAAGCAAATGACTTGATTGCAGACGAACAAAATGGATTTCGGGCAAATAGGTCGTGCGAAGATCACGTGCAGTCTAACGTCAATAATAAGAAACCGTAAACACCGCAATGAACCTACATTTACGTACTTTGTAGACATGGCCAAAGCGTTTGATACCTTAAATAGGGACATATTGTACATTAAATTAGCAAATCTCGGTATTACAGGAAATCTTTGATGTCATTAAAACTTTGTATTCGGAATGTCGTGCGAGCGTTAACGTGAATGGAAACTGTACAGACTGGTTTGACATCACTTCCAGTGTGAAGCAAGGTGATATCATGTCACCGACATTATTTGTAATATTCATAAATCATTTGGCAACCGATATTAAAGAAATGAAAGTAGGTATTAATTTGAGGAAACAATAAATGTGAACATTCTCCTTTATGCAGACTACATAATAATCTTGGCATCTGAACGTAATCTTCAGTTCATGCATGATCGTTTAAATGTGTAGTTCGTCAAAAACAAAATGAATATTAACGTTAATAATACCAAAGTCATTCACCTTAGAAAAGAAAGAAAATGAAGAATCATTTTACATCGGAGAATCTGCAATAGAAATATGCGCAAATTATAAATATCTTGGAACGGTATTAACTAAGTTCCTTGATTTCACGGAAACAGCAAACGTTTTTGAGTGAATCAACCGGCAGAGTGTTCTCAAGTCGTGTTTCTAATATGTATAACACAATGGATATTATGTTTACGACATACACTAAGGTATACGATACTCATCGTGTTCCAATAATTGATTACTGTTCGTCAATGTGGGGGTACAAGGCGTATTCTAAGCCAAATACTATACACAATAGAGTTATTCGTTTTTACCTCGGTGTTCATAAATGTACATGAAACGTTGTTAAACATGGTGATATGGGTTGGATGCTATCAACTGTAAGGCGACATTTGAACATTTTACGACTTTGGGGACGACTGATTACAATGAACAATCAAGGATTACTAAGAAACTCTTCTTATGGGACAATAGTATTTGTAAACGTAATTGGTGTAGCGATGTTCTCATCATTTTTAAGCAAATCAATTTAACGGACGCATTTGTTAATCAAAACCTAGGTGGTCTCACAAAGGACCTATTTATTAAAAATGCAACGTACAAATTAATGGAGAATTATAAGATTAAGTGGCAAAATGATATGCAATCTCAAACTAAGCATAGATATGTACATAATATTTTAGAAGGGTTTTTGCACCGAAATATATGTTTCCATGAACCTATATAAATCGACAAGATCAGTGATTGCTAGGAGCAGGTTGTTGGTCAATTAAAATTGAGCTTTGACGTTACCAACGTCTCTGTAAACAGTGTTTAATAAATGCGTTGGAGAGTGAAAATCATTGTTTTGCTACATTGTAGCAAATATGAATGTTAAACAATGAATTTGATCAACATTTCTGATAGAATGTTATCCGACAACAACAAAATGAGACTCATTTTCACAGAATATGAACTTATTAAATGTACTGGACAATTAATCCAAAATGCTTTAAGAAATAGACATGAGTATTACTCACGGGAATTTCTTTATTTACACTGTCCCGTTTTATTGGGATGACAGTAGGGTAGGTTTGAGGTTTTGTGCACCCTAGCACCTGGTTTAAACCCAGAGTGGCATTTTTTGACACTGTCAGTTCCAAGGCGGTAGCCCTATTGTCAAGAAGGATAACAATATCGGACAGGGAAAGCAGCATTCAAGGACGACAGTCAACCACAAAACACAAAAACAAACACTCAAACAGACAAACGAAAAGGCAAAAGTAATACAAAATGCAAACGACATCACAAACACAATAGGGTTGAGAATAGGGCTACCGCCTTGGAACGGTCAGTGGAAAAGTAGGCCACTGGGGGTTTAAACCTGTTAAAGGGTGCACCAAACCTCACACTTACCCTACTGTCATCCCATTAAAACAGGACAGTGTTAATAAAGAAATCCCCGCCATGATCTAATCTCTAACCAACAAGGCAGCATCAATAGGCAATATAATTAAACACAAATATGCTCGTGTAAATATAATACAAAAAAAACAATAGCCTAGAAAGCCACAATGAAGGTACTCAATGACTTGGCAGAAGCCAGAGCAGTAAGAGAATACACCATTAAGGGCACGACAAGAAAGATCATGGACAAACATCAAACGCCACCGTCTCAATGGGCTTTAGGTAGGCGTCATCATAGGGTCCACAGCCTGTCCGGTCATCGTACAATTAAAGAGGAAAGCATAGTGGCGAACTGTAAAAGGGTCCACCACCAAGCATGCAGTACGTGGCAAAATGATAGTGTCATAACCTCTTTTGATAAACTTTTTAACAAGTTTAACAAAGAAAGTATGAAAGTGATCATGACCAAGAATCTTACGAAGTTTATAAATCACATCACCATAGAAGTCGGGCTGTGATAGTCCTTGTCGCAGAAGAGTCCTTAAATTACATTTATATTTGGATAGAAGATCAGGGTTACGATAATAAAATTTTGCAAAGGTTTTACGAAGTTTATGGTAACGGTAACCCTGATTGAGTAACTTTTTAGTTATACAAAGATTACGAATATTAAAGTCCTCAACTCGAGTACAAGCTCTAGAAAAACGAATAAGTTGAGACAGATACACCCCATAAGAAGTTGCTCGGGGAACATCCCCATCCAAGTGGGGATAATTAACAATGTCAAAATTAAAATCATCTCTCTTGTCATAGATTTTGCTAATTATTTTACCATTTTCAATCGAGAGATCTAAATCAAGAAAAGAAGCGTTATTATCAGATATATTTTCTTTATTAAGCCGAAGTTCTTTAGGATAAATATTATCAACAATAGTTGGAAAGAAAGGGCTGTCAATGTTCAGTATGTCATTCAGACACCCTGTTTGTGTTTGTGATGTCTTATTTTGCCTTTTATTCATTTTATATATTGTTGTTCTTTGTTTCTGTGTGTGTTTGTGGTGTACTGTGGTGTACTGTGGTGTACTTGTGGTGTACTGTGGTGTACTGTGGTGTACTTGTGGTGTACTGTGGTGTACTGTGGTGTACTGTGGTGTACTTGTGGTGTACTGTGGTATACTGTGGTGTACCTGTGGTGTACTGTGGTGTACTGTGGTGTACTGTCGTTCTTGACTGCTACTTTTCCTGTTGCATTTTTATATCTTTATTATTAGGTGAAATATAAACACTCGTACACACACTATATTTAATTTTTAAATCACTTCATTGTTTTTGTTTTCGCATTATTTAAAAATGTTTCTCAGGAGTTTACAGAACTCCGGGTAGGACTAAATGATGTTATCATCCTGTTGGAAATTATTGTGAAAATGGTTCACACTATTTTTAATTATACATCGATTATAATCAATATTTGTGCAAGTGATTGACTGCTCGTGATAAGTTGTAAGCATGGAACTTATGTATTATAGTGACATGTGTAAAAAATATATATTTACTAATTATAATCACATGATTAATAAAGCCGGTTTTACGGGCCTAAAAGGTACCTATGAAATCAACAGAATGTGATTATATTATACATGTATATTATATATGTCATGGTTGCAAACTTATATGTCATGTTTGTAAACTTATGTACGTATTATTCATTATGATAAAAAGCATATCGACCATTTTACTTAGAAACGTTTTAAGCACATAGGTAATATGTACCGTCAGTAAAGTGTTTTCATTTACTGGGACTGCGTGTCTTGTAGTTTGACTGTCAGTAAAGTGTTTTCATTTAGTGGGTTAAAACTTGTCTTCACTCAACAACGGGTATCTATGTCATGGTGTATTGAAAGTCTGTGGTAGACAAACTAAGTTAAAGTAGTCATTAATTGAATTGCAACTATACTCAGTATATTTATAAACGCACATGTTTGATTTTCGATTAGTTTAGTCTGCTGTTCTTTTGTTCAAATCACGATTGTATTTTATATTAAAACACAAATCTCTTGTCACAAAGGTTAACATATGGCGACAAATAGTTGCATAAGATTTGCTCTACTTCTTCAAGTGAAAACACATTGTGAACGAGGACTTCAGTTCCATTCTAGAAATTTAAAAAACTACAAAGTCTTGCGTTTTCAAATGTACTGAGTGTATTAATAACTACTAGGCATGTATATTTGAACTAATATTCACATTATAAAAGCACTCGTACACAACACTATATTTTACTTTTTAAATTACTTCATTGCTTTTGTTTTCACATTATTTAAATATGTATCTCACCGAGTTTACAGATTTCCGGGTATAACAACGTGATCCTCATATTATCATATTTGTATAAATATGCATGAGCCTTTTCTCATTTCAGATATATTTTTTCTCTATGTAATGCAATTATAACATGGTGACTAGTAAGCCAAGTTAGGCTGGGTACAATCCAATTTTGCTCGATGTTGCCTATATGCTTTATATATGTTCATTTTGTGTTAAATATTTTGTAAAATATGTATTTGTCACTGAAATAAATAAATATACATATACATACATGTTTAGTTCGCACAGTTTAAAAATAGGAACACCGAAATCTGCATTTATTATAAGTTATTAACAAAGTCCTATATACCCAATAATATATGTGTTATAATTTGTTGCTAAGAAAACACACCAACTTCCTTTTTGCCACTGACCGTTCCAAGACGGTAGAGCAATTGTCCACTCTTTAGTGTTTGTGGTGTCGTTGTTGGTATTTAATTCATCTTTAAAGTTGTTCTTTGTTGCTGTGTGTGTTTGTGGTTGCCTGTCGTCCTTGAATGCTACTTTTCCTGTTCGACTTTTATATCTATATTCATTTTGAAAGCTTTAAAATACCTTCATGCGATTATAGCAGACGATTTAAACTCGTTATGTTTCAGTTCAGTCGTATCTCTAACCAAGCCTGAAGTACACAAAACAATGAGAATATTTTTAAAATATTCTTAGGTGGGTACTTAGGAATTTTGATTAGTTTTTGTAAACCTTTAGGTATAGTTTAATCGTCTCCAAAAAGTCAAATTGTTGTATCTCTACAACCAGGCAGTTGAAAACATTATTATCTCCACTTGTTAAATGAACGATATTGTTTATGCCTCTTAAACAATAAATGTGTTCATCATTGCAATAATACGACCTTACATTAATGGTACTTACACTTTACGATATGCTTTTATCTAACTCCGCTATTAACAAGTGTTGATCAATAAGTTATTTTCAAAGGGCATACTATTAAGAAATCGACAACATTCAGAAAACACTTGAGTTTACAACCATTATTGGTATGGCAATTACCAATTAGACAATTTTATGTGACATTTACCGCCATAAAACGGCTTAAATAGTTGATCATTACCTTTTTATGTAATAGATCTTTCGTGAATGTTGTTGCTATTGATATAGGTGAAAACGGAATGGGGCCTTCATATACCGTTTGATGTTTGTATATTGGTTATGATGTTAATGTCTAAACTCAAAGTAGCAAACCTGAAGCAGACAAGGATAACAATCAGCCAAAAACACTCATACAAACAAACAACATTTTCAAGGACAAATAAAAGGCAAGGCATATGACATCACAAATATAAAAGGGTTAAAACTAGAATTGCCGTCTTGGAACGGTCAGTGGCACACAAGGTAAATGGGCGTTTAAACCAGATTCTAGGGTGCACCAAATTATCATCCTAATAACACCTAATAACACCTAAGTGTAAATAAATCTCCGACAGGCAGCATTAATAGGCAATATAACTATACCACAGCATTAATTGACAATATAACTATATCACAGCATTAATAGACAATATAACTATATCACAGCATTAATAGGCAATAATTGGTACGGACTGTGTATAGATGTTTAATATAATGTAACTGATGCCACTGCATAGACATCTAGGTATAGTAATGGCAAACGTATAATGGCTAATTTGATTATAATTGTACTCTTCGTGAAAGATCCCATCTGACAACGCCAAGATTCAACTTTTCTCAATTTCAACTTTACTGGATCTTCACATCGAATATTATCAATACCCAGATACATGAATATTATATAAAAAAAGGAAATGCTGCGTGCAAGTATAACAGTAAACCAAAAACACGCACTGAAACAAACAACAGGACAATAACCTTTTACATTGTAAGTTTTCCCAAATTTTGATTTTGAAGCGCCTTGTGTTACATCATTCGATTTTATTACGCAATCCCAAACAAATTATAGAAAAATATATATAATAGCTTTGTTTGTCAAGTTTAAAGGGACAATGTCCGTAACTTTTAGCCTATTAAACACAAAATAATTACGTTGACAAACATAACACACCAACCATTATTGAATATTTACTAAATAAAACCAAGATTGTTTTACGAATTTCAATAGCGGTACAAAAATGAATAACCGTTTCGTGGGATTGAACTCGTAACCCACACTAAAATTATACTCACAGGTAGTAATAGTAGAGCGTCACTACCGACTGAGCTAACCGGACCAGATGTGTTGCGTAAGAGATATAATATATAAAACCTAAAACACTAATGCATGTCATGTGATCAAACGAAATGTAAATAAAGTGGGTCCCACATTATTTATAAAGAATAAATAAAACTTTTTTTTTTCAAACTCACGAATGTATTACTACATGCTTAGATGGGTATATTCTAATGTTTTCATGTAGACATTTCACTGAATAAAAATCAGACAGTTATTTGGCTATGCTCAGTATCTGCTTACTTACAGATAGTGTCCCTTTAAGCCCTTGCGATAGTCACAGTACACTTTTGCAGCAATAGTTGTCTCATTTACTAGGAGCTCGACTTGTAAATGAGGAAGTGCCGATTCTTGCGGATGGCGGGATGTTTACAGTTCTGGTTCTACCCAGGAAAAGTGGGTTGTCTGCCTCCACCACAAAACGGCGTCCGTGGCCGAGTGGTTAACGTCTCTGACTTGAAATCACTTGCCCCTCACCGCTGTAGGTTCGATCCCTCAGGGGCCTAGGAATCTTTATGTGAGGAAGCTATCCAGCTGGCTTGCGGAACGTCGGTGGTTCTACCCAGGTGCCCGCCCGTGCACTGAAATTGCCCGGAGGGGCACCTGGGGTCTTCCTCCACCAGTGGAAGCTGGAAAGTTGCCATATGACCTTTGCTGTTGGTGCGACTATAAAATCCAATTCAATCAATCCAATCCACCACAAAACAATCGACCGTCAAATATAACCTTATATGAGTTGAAAATGAAGTATACACCAGACAGTACAAAAACAAATCATTCATTAACGATTATCTACAAACGGAATAATTCAGTTCTATTTGAAGCGCAATCAAACTAAGTTCCTACCGTGACATGCAAAAACGGCTAACTATTCAGTGGAAGCTGAGGGTCTCATATGAGTTACTGTGAATGGAATATGTAAATCTTAGTCCGCATTGGGATCCGTTGAGCTTGCTATTACGATACGGCGCCATCCAGTATCTACCGAAAATTACATTAACAATTTGTATTTCGTGGAGATAACATTAATAATCGTTTTGTCCTCTGAATTGGATTAAATGTTGTGCTTGTTATATCATTAACTTAAGTTGGAAAACATTCTTCAACATTTTGCTGCAGTTTAGGGATTGACGTCAAGGGAATTGAGAACATAAATGCATTGTTTAATTTCTGTTGGGTCACTGGCTCGTGTAGCCTTATTATAAGAGGTATTATTATCATATATTACAAAGGTATTTTTGATATTCAATACTCGTAAGACGATGTACATTGTGAAATAAACCACTACAAGTCAGACAAAACAAATCGTCTATTGATAAAGAAATACATGTTAACGAGATTACATAATTTATGATTAATATGTAAAGTATCATAAATTGATTATACAGAAGACTATAAAACACGCCAAGTCTAGCTAACTACATTTATTCAAACTGAGCAACATACGTTGTATTGAAAGATCGCAATTATTAACTTAAAGACATTTTCTATAGTTTTTTCTGCATAACAGATTTTCTTTAAATTTTTGTAGAGTAAGTCTGTTATATATACTGACGAGATAAAAAAACGCCTCATCGGGAATTTCCGCTATATATTGTATATACCGCACACTTAATGCCACATAATATTCCAAAGAAATCCCAAGATGTTTTGTAAAACAAAGTTGCAGTTGGTTAGAGAAAGGACACAACTGTGGTGTTGTAGACGTTTTAATCACAGTACACTTTATAACAAGAAATTCATAAATATTGAAGTTTCTCTTTGAAAAATTGACTATTTTAGTACTGTATTTAACGTAAAGAGTTTGCAGAAATTTGCATCCTAAGTTTGTTCACATGCTTGAGCCAAACAGATACTCTGCCAATAATCAAACTTTGAAGAAATACTATTTGCTGTGTTTTGTGTTGTTTTAGTATTTTTTCCGAAAAGAAAGGTCTTACGTAGCCATGTACCATTCGATTAACAGCAGCATAGTGTACATACAATATATAGCGGAAATTCCCGATGAGGCGTTTCTTTATCTCGTCAGTATATATAGACAGAAAATGCATAAATAAGTGTAGGTCACCATAATTGTTAAAATTTTAAAAAATAATTTATAATGCCACCGTCATGTCAATCTGTCCAAAAAGTTGTTCAAGTCCATGAAATAGCTAAATAAGACATTTTTGAAGTCTAATAATTTATTCATTGGTCACAATTCTGCTAAAATTGTATTAAAGTAAAGAGCATAAATGATAATAACATTTAAAGCTCATCTTTATGTAAAAATGAGATATAGGGTCCTCTAGAAACCACAGCGTCCGAACGCAATGGCATCGTAGATCCGCCACTGTACTGCAAAATGATATATAGTGTCCTATAGAAACCACAGAGTCCGAACGCAATGGCATCGTAGGTCCGCACTGTACTGCAAACAAGGACTTGAAACTACAATGAAAGAGACAAAAAACAACAGAAAGGGTGGTGAAGACAGGATTACCGACTTGGAACGGTCAGTAGGCAATAAGGCCTATTGGTAAGCTTGAATCGATTTTATATGCGCACAATCCTCGCTATTATCCTGTCTTCAGCGCCCAAATAGACAAGACAGTGTAAACAAAACTACATCCCATCAAAAGGAAATCTCTAACAATAAAGTCCACATCCAGAGAAACTAACTAAATATATACATACAAAATAATAAACATCTCAGGATGTATCCAGAATCGTACTGAACAACCATAGTAGTTGCAGCTAAAGAGAAAACCAATCTATGGTACGACCAGAAAACCCGAGGGACGAAAGCTCATGCACCCACCTCCCTTAGTTGGGGTTTCAGTAGGTACAATCATAGAGTCCTTAGAGGTAGTCCAGTCATCGCACAAGTGAAAAGTGAAGCGTAATGACTGACTGTAGAGGTGTCAATCACTAAACATGCAGTGCGCTGTAAAACCAAAAGGTTATATCCTTTTCTGACGGACTTCCTGATTAAATTTGTAAAGCGGCCAGGAAACCCGTCAGACCCCTTTAACTTTCGAAGTTTATAGACCACATCTCCATAAAATGAGGGTTGTGATATGCCTAGTCGCAGAAGTGTTTTAAAGTTGATGTTGTATTTTTCCAGCAGGCCCTCGTTGCGGCGGTAGAATTTAGAGAAAGATCTACGTAGTTTGTGATAACGAAAACCCTGCTGAAGAAGTTTACTTGTAATAACTTGATTACGATCATTGAAGTCTATAACATCATTACACGCTCTAGCAAATCGAATGAGCTGGGAGATATACACCCCATATGAGGTAGCACGAGGTACATCTCCATCCAGGTGTGGATAGTTAACGATGTTAAAATTGAAATCATCTCCTTATCATAGATTTTAGTATGAATACAATCATTTGAAATCGAGAGATGAAGATCGAGAAATGCTGCTACTGTATCCGAACTGTTGGCTTTATTCAACGTAAGCTCTGGTGGATAAATGTTAGTAACCATATGAGCAAAGAAAGGATTAATCAATATTGAGTATGTCATCAAGATACCGAGATGTATTATTAAAGGCATCAATAAAACCTATCTTTTTTTACAAAATCTGTTGAGAACATTACTCACAATTTATGCACAAATTTGCCCATAATGATACAATTTCCTTCTCTTTTTTTTGTATGTTCCCAATAATAGAATTTGTTTTAACTTTCTAAGCACATAGTTTTACATATATAAAAACAAAATATGCAAAAGAATGTTAGGTCCCCATACTTGTTTAGTTTTTTTTTTTTGAAACCCTACCGCTATGCTAAAATACCAAGTTTTGTATGAAATTATATAGAAATGGTATATTTTCCTTTTTTTTATGTTCCTAATAACATAATTTGTTCAAACTTCCTAGGCACTTAGTTAAACATGTAGTAAGACAATATATGCAATTAAAATTATAGGTCACCATGCATGTTGAGAATGAATATTGGTTTTTGGAACCCTGCCATTATGCTTAATTTTTTTTTTTTAATTTTTACCAAATGTTATATATTTCCTATTTTATGTATTTTTCTTATAATAAGCATTTATATTAATAAAGACAGTAAATACAACTAGACATCAAGAGCAACATTCCTGTACATTTTTAGAAAAATCCATCCAATAGTTTGTCCCAGAGAAGTCGCCCAAAATTCTGCGCATGAAAAACTACAGAAATTGCCTTTAAAAAGAAAGATGGAAGAATAAGGGCGCTTGCTAGCATGTGCACGTACCAACATGTTATCAATCAGCACATTGTTTTCCATTGACAGTCAACGTTATAAACATAGGCAATTTAGGGAATAAGTGTCATTGCAAACCTGACTCAAACTTATTACTAATCATTTGATATAGTAACTCACATGGACGTATTCGCCTTATCGCCCTGTACGGCCACGGCCGTTATTGGCCGTACCAACAATCTATACAGATTTTTTATTTATTTTGCATGTTGATAAATTATCATTAAGTAACATTTGCTTAAAAGTTATTAACATAAAAGTTTCGCGCCTTACCGATTCCGGTCTTAATACCAACTCCCGTCATTTGTATTTGGTCAGACCATGTCAAATTTATTTTTAAATCGATTCGTGAATGACTTAATCTTTTTTTTTGGTCATGATCTTAATCACGTGGTAGCACATGGAAAATACTGCATGCATTCAAACGTCTCCGTAAAACAGATGTTGTTCATAGTGAGTAAACATTTATAAATTGAAAGTTATAAAATCTAGAGACAGGAATAAAGTGAAAACATTATTTGACGAGCGGCTTTCCCCATTTAAAACGAGTATTTCCCTGACCCAGCAACCGAAGGGAAAAATACCGATCTCTCACAACTTTTAATTCCGAAGTCATTTGCAGAAAAGTGTATAGCTCTGAAGACTCGGGGTGATCATATGGTAATTTTCTTTATCACGCCGCTTTCCTCGGCATCAAAGGTATATACTCTGTAATCATGATAATGTGAACAATATCGGCCTTAAAACAAATTAATTTCATAAATTCTGTCAACATCGGTGTTTTTGTGTGTTTTTTGTTAAACCTATTTAAACATTAAGACAGAACAGTGTGTTGTTTAATTGCGGAGAGCTTTTACGCTTGGTTAACTCGCAAATTTAGGCTTTTGAAACGTGTGTATAATTTTTACGTAATGAT
This sequence comes from Cyrtodaria siliqua, assembly GCA_037043455.1. Lineage (NCBI taxonomy): Eukaryota > Metazoa > Mollusca > Bivalvia > Adapedonta > Hiatellidae > Cyrtodaria > Cyrtodaria siliqua. Next base: position 454,751 of record JAWPHD010000301.1, on the reverse strand, counting down.
ATATATTTCTAAGACATAGCTCGTATTTACAATTAAAGATATTCTAAAGTCAAAATTATTATTTCCTGATCAGACACGTTTTTCACCTCAATTTTAATCACTAAGATACAATCAAAAGCATCATTTTAATTTAATGTTTTCTTGGGGATTCATTTATCTATAAAAAAATTCAAAATGGAGAGGGAATGTCTTAAAACCACGGAAAAGTGTATTTAAATGTGTTGACTTGTGTTAAGCTATTGTTAAGGATCTTTATATATGTGGGCCCTGGTTTAAAGCGATTTTTTCGGAGCACTTTAAATAAAAAAAGCGAAATTAACTGCTGTGTACCTGTACTCCGTGTACAAGTTTTTTGGTTAATCATTGATAACAACAACCCCCTTAGTACTAAACTCATTTGGATGACTTATCTAGTATACATTTTTCTCCTAAAAAACAGATTTGTTATACCAAAAGGTCGGTTATACGTGACATCAGAAGTAGTGTTATGTTATTGAAAGACATTTTGCAGCAATATATACTGCGCAAAAATAGAAACGTCCCCAACTTTACCCATAGATTTAGACACAAAGAAATTATATTTTATTTTATCTTATACGCCAATACCTTTGTTAAAGGATAGCACTGTCATGAAAACAATTTTCTTTGAATCAATCTTGTGGGCAAAATTATTCCCATTGATTTTATTTAAACAGCATTTCCGGGTCTTGTGGTTAAAACTTTGAGTTAACACAGTTTTGTTATATTGAAATAAACAGAGAATGACCTCATCTCCACAAAAACAGAGAAAAGACGCTGATAATTTTACTCATTTTTGCGCCATACAGCTTTAAAGAACGCATATTTTCAGATTACCTCCCTTTATAATAAAAATATAGTGATTTCGCAATTTGAATAAAACTTGTTTTAGCACCAACAGACAAACTTTGGTTTTTGATGATTATTAATATTGATCAGAATGATTGAGTGATAAGTATAAAATGATGAAATGTTATCTAGATTGGTGAACAAAGTGTAACACAGTCAACCCTATGCAAATCACAGCTTAAAAGAGGTACGTTTCTATTTTTGCTGAGTATATTTATGTTACCAGGCCTTCAGTAGACGGCGATTATGAATTTAAAAATAAAGAGTAATTACAAGTAACCTTTCCAAGGCGGTAGCCCTATTGTCAACCCTTTTGTGTTTGTAATGTCGTTTGCATTTATTATTGATTTTGCCTTCTTGTTTGTCTGTTTGCGTGTTTGTTTCTGTGTTTTGTGGTTGACTGTCCTCCTTGAATGCTACTTTCCCTGTCCGATCTTTTTATATTTCTTTTTGTTTAATTGAGAGGTTTAATAATCTAATTAATTGTACGTCCACTATCAATGTTTATAAACGATTAAATCAATCAATTACGCAACATTAAAAAGCTAAAGAAGGTACATTATACCGTAGTTATTACTTGAATGGAAAGCATCTATTTTAACATATATTAAATTTCTTTTCAGGTGACGAATCCGTGTCAGATGACAATGATGCTTTATGTGCAGATGACCTATTTATAAATGCCTCATTGTATGCAGCACACGGCGCTTTTAAAGATGACGACCTTTTTGGAATGGCCATATCAGGTCCAAGCGAGAATGTATTTGTATTTACAAAAGACAGGATTGCAGCAGTAAAAAACGAGGCTCTTCTGACATGTACAATCGTACCAAGACCATACTGGAGCTCATTAATTCATGTTGCAGCGTTATCCAACGTTTTGAGGAGACCGGTCCAGTCTATATACCCGTAAAACACAAATGTTCATTACAGACGTTTGTTTCACAGAGAATTCTTTTACAGACTCGGAGAAGATATTAGATCCATTATTCATACTATGGTAGTAGATGGTGCTCTTCCACATGGAAAATTTACACTAAATCTCTTTGTTTGAATGATGAAGAATTCAATAAAGAAGAGAGACGAGGTGCAATCTTCTGAGCGAAAAGTATTGGGAATTGATCGTAAACGCGGAAACAAAACTTTATTTGATTATTTTCATTCATCGACGAAACAAGCTAAAGTTGATAATGATAGGTCGGATGAATTTCCTGCCCAAGTTAAATCTGTTCAAAATAGACAACCGGATAAATCTGCTGAAGATGCACGACGGGTACATCTATTCAATTTTCACAAATGCCCAAAGAAGCAAGAAACACCGATGACGAAATATATTATGCAGACGATACTAGTACCAAAGATACATCTCCTATTGCTGATAGTCATGACGAAAGTACTGACACAGAAATAATTACTCACAGATCTAACTCTGAAGGATGTGAACTTCAGGCACAACACCAACCAAGAAATCTTAAATTACCAAAACGCGAATTTGGACATTTGAAAAAGCGATTCCGCCAATTTCAAGTTGTGTAGTATGACTTATTTCAATGGATCCACTACGATGAAAAGGATGGCAAGGCCTTTTGCTATCAGTGTATGCGTGCTCGCAACAGAAGTTTGATCACCGGAACCAAGTTAGAACAGACATTCATCTCGTGTGGATTCACACGAGCATCAAACACCAACAATCAGAATGTACAACGTAAATGCAAAGATATTAAGGCGAGTAAAGTCAAACAAGCAGATGGTGAACGAGCTAAAAGTCGCGAAGCTTTATTGTAATTTTTGAAGATAATTTCGAATCTAAGATTCTTGGCTAGACAAGGCCTTCCCCTCCGTGGAACCTGTTATGGCAGTATTTCAAATTTCGCGCAGCTTAATCTTTTGATGAGCGAAGATGACTCTTCGTTTGGAGAGTGGTTAACCCGTAAACTGAACCGATATAATTCGCCAGTGATTAAAATTGAACTGCTCAACATCATGCCTTCCTAACCTTTAAGGGAACTTTCCGACAACAATCTAGAATCTGACTACTTTTCTATAATAGCCGATGAAACAACATATATGAAAACGGGGAGCAGTTAGTTATTTGCTTATGATGAATAGACAAACATTTAGAGGTTAACGAAGACCTTATTGGTCTGTATCAGATAGATGAAACAAACGCTGAGACAATAGAAAACTGTATTAAACATGTCCTCATCAGGTTGAACAAAAGTCTATCGAAATGCAGAGGTCAGACATAGGATGGGGCAGCTGCTATTTCATGCAAGAAGTACGGCTTACAAGCCAGAATAAAGGAACACGAAAAACGAGCATTGTAAAATCATTGTTACGGTCACTTAATCAATCTTGCATGTGCTGACACCATCAAAGGTTCAAGGGTCATGGGTGATGTACCAAGCACATTTCTAGAAATGAACAAACTGGTGGAAAATTCTCCACAACTCGACACCAAACTTGAAGAAATACGAAAGGGATCGGCTGATGTCGGGGAAAATCAAAATTTGATGAAAAACTTAAAGAAGCGGAGATGAAATCTCGTATTAGAGGTGTTGAGTCATGATGAAGTTCTTGTTTGGCTTAATTCTATGAGAGTCTTTTCTACGAAATGCGGACAATCTGAGCGCAACTATGCAGACAACCGATATGTCATATGCTTTGAAAACTCAGGAATCAATTTGTTTTGGTCTATCAAAAACTGGAAAAATCCTTGATAAACTACGGTATAACCATTTTCATGCATCTTCTATAAACACCTACGACTTTTCTACAATCTATACTAATCTACCACATAATCTAATCAAAAATACATTGCCTCAGCTTATTTAGAAGACATTTGCTAGAGAAAGTACAGCTTTTCTAGTTTGTAATAATGTCAGGGCTTTCAATACAAACGCCCCTATTAATAATTATAATTTGTGGACATGGGCTGATGTTTGTAGAGTGTTATCTTTCCTTCTCGATAACATCCTTATAAGATACGGTAATACATACTGATAAAGGTGATCCTTTGGAAGCAACAAACACAATTAAGAGAATAAAGCAACATACTCGGTTTTACTGAGTCCGTTCCTGAGAAGTAATGAAAGAAGCAACACCTCTCACGCCACCTAGCACCGGCTTTGCGGTATTCTACTTAAAAGCCACCTATATTGGGCTCGCTTGTCCCAAAGGACCAGTAAAAATAACACTACTGATTTGTAGCACGGGGAGACTTTTTACAGCCGCCACACTGCACTAAACGAACGCTAGTGTGAATGTTAATAAATACTGATAAAGGTGATCCTTTGGGAGCAACAAACACAATTAAGAGAATAAAGCAGCAGACTTGGTTTTATTGAGTCTGTTCATGAGAAGTAATGAAAGAAGCAACACCTCTCACGCCCCCTAGCACCGGCTTAAGCGGTATTCTACTTCAAAGCCACCTATATTGGGCTCGCTGGTCCCAAAGGACCAGTAAAAATAACACTATTGATTCGTAGCACGGTAAGCCTGTTTACAGCCAGGTTGTTGGTATTCCTATGGGTACTAACTGTGTGCCACTTGTCGTAGATTTGTTTTTGTACTGTTATGAAAGAGATTTTATGTTGCGTTAGTCACCTGCTAGCCATAGGGAAATTATTGATGCGTTTAATAATGCATCTCGGTATATATATGACATTCTCAATATTGTTTATCCGTTCTTTGCTCATATGGTTATTGTTGTCCACCAGAGCTCATGTTGAATGAAGCCAACAGTTCGGATACTGAAGCAGCATTCCTCGATCTTCATCTCTCGATTTCTTATGATTTCATGCATACTAAAATATATGATAAGAGAGATGACTTCAACCTTAACGGATGTACCTCGCGCTACAAAATACGGGTTTTATATCTCCCAGCTCATTAATTTTGTTAGACCTTGTATTGATGTTATAGACTTCAATAATAGAAATCAAGGTATTACTAGTAAACTTTTTCAGCAGGATTTTCATTATCACAAACTACTAAAACTACAAAATTTCTACCACCGCAACGAAACCTACAGGAGAAGTACAATACCAACCTTAAATCATTTCTGCGACTCGGAATAACACAATCCTTATTTTATGAAGAAGTGGTCTATACACTTCGAAAGTTAATGGGATCTGGCGGATTTCCTGACCACAATTATTCAGGAAGTTCGTCAGAAAAGGTACGACGCTTTAGTATTACAACGCACTGCATGTTTAGTGATTGACACCTCTACAGTCAATCAATACGCTTCACTTTTCCCTTGTGCGATGATTGGACTACCTCTTGGACTCTATTATTGCACCTACTGAAACCCCGACCAAGGGAGGTAGGTACATGAGCTTTCGTCCTTGAAGTTTTTTGGTCCTACTCTAGATTGTTTTTCTCTTTTGCAGCTAGTGCTGTGGTTGTTCAGTACAATTATGCATACATCCTGAGATGTTTCTTATTTTTTGTATTTTATATAGCTTTACAACCGCACTTCAGTGTTATTTTTTAGTGTCTCTGGATGTAGAATTAATTGTTAGAGAATTCCTTTTGATGGGATGTAGATTTGTTTACACTGTCTTGTCTATTTGAGCGTTAAAGATAGGTTTATAGCGAGGATTGTGTACACATAAAATCGATAAACGCTAACCTGTAGGCCGTATTGCCTACTGACCGTTCGAAGTCGGTAACCCTGTCTTGACCACCCTTTCTGTTGTATTTTGTGTTTTTTATTGTATACTTTATTAATTATTGCTCCTTGTTTGTAGTACAGTGCGGACCTAGGATGACATTGCGTTGGGACGCTGTGGTTTCCATAGGACCCTATGTCTCATTTATGAAATAGTCGTATAGAGTTGTTGGATGAGCAAGACGTTATGGTACACAGCATTTTGAGTACGCAGACATATCTAATTCTAAAGAGTGAACATGGTGAAGAGCTGACAAGATGCATATATACCCCGCATGGCAGCTTGCCTTTGAATTTGGAAGTCGGTTTAAGCAATGCCAGTTTAAATCTAGCATATTTCTGGCACAGTTTCATACGTTTGAGATGAATGCACCTTACTGCATCTTACATATGATTACAGTTGTTTTACCTAGTGAGTCTGCTACTATTCTCTAAAATACGCATAACATTGACAAGGAAGATCAATAAAAAAAAAAACACACGTCATACTAATGAATATGGCTGAAATACAAACCTGGTTTTCTTCTTCTGAAAAAGAGGAACATAAGTTAAAAGACATAACATTTTCAAGTGTTTTTTTTAAATAGGTCAGACCGGTTTACTTAAATTGAGCTCGGTTGTTAATGTAATTCAATGAATGTGTTCCTTTGACGTTGTTATCATATGGAACAAGCGCCTCTTGGCCGAGGGGTTAACGACCATGCGTTGTAAACCTTCTCGCCTCTCACCGCTGCAGGTTCGAATTCCACTGGGAGTTCAATTTGTAAGTAAACAAGTGTCGATTCTTACAGATGGAAGGAGGTATGCAGTACTGGTTCTATCCAGGAATAAATGGGTGGTCCTCCTTCATCACATAAAAGTTGACCGTCATACATAGCCTAAAATGTGCTGAAGAATAAAATGACGTTAAACACCAAACACTTTTAATATATTTTACACGTCTCGTATTTGGCGCCAAATATAGATTTGTTCACGGCACAATGGTCATCATCTTTTTGTGGTTTTAAACAACACCACTAGAATTACACACAACATCTGCGTTCGATCTATGTACATTGTATTTTTTTTGCAAGCAGGGTGACATGGTGTTCATGTTTAAGAAAATTACCTATCCTATAACGAATCATAAACAATAATATCTGACAACTCCCAGACAGGCTGTATTAAAAATTAATGCTGCATGCAGTCTGTTGTAGAATACCACAGTGTGAATTTCATTGTTCCCTGTTTTAGTGATTCCGATATCGTCGATATCCAATTAATAAATACGAATACACCTTCTTCGTGTTACCATTCATAGATAGAGATCACGCAGTGTTATTCACGTTAATTCGTGTTTCATTATTTTCCAATTAAAGTGATTGTGACGTCATATACCTTTATTTTTTTTTAACATTGCAATTAATGTTTGAACTTTTGTGTGTTTTGGGTTTACCGTGTTCTGTGAAAGCTGCATTTCCTGTTCGACTTTTATACTTATTTTAAAGAATGTTTCTTAAAGATGCAAAGAGCTTTATACAGGACTTGAATGTCAACGTGAAAGTAAAATATGGTAAATACTGAAAAGAAAAGAAACACAAACAAGAGATAAAAGTAGCAGACTCGGATTGTATTCAGTCTGTTCATAAAATGTAGTGTAAAGTGCAACACCTCTCACTCCTCCTGGCACCGGCTTAAGCGATATTCTACTTTAAAGCCACACATATTGGGCTTGTTTATCCCAAAGGACCAGTAAGTAATAACACTACTGATGTGTAGTGCCACACAGCACTAAACAAACGCTAGTGTGAATGTCAATAAATACTGAAAAGGATTTCCCTTGGAAGCAACACACACAATCAAGAGAGAAAAGTAACACAGGCTCGGATTTTATTGAAATTCATCATGAATGGTAATGTCGGATGCAACACCTCTTACCCCTCCTGGAACGTCTTAAGCTATTTTCTACTTTAAAGCCACATCGACTGGGCTTGTTGATCCCAAAGGACCAGTAAGTAATAACACTGCTGATACTCTACTAACAATAGGCCATATAGATTATTTTATAATAACTTAAACGGGCACGCAGCCTGGGCACCTTGCTTTATTAATATAATATAATTTTGGCGACATAAAACCTGGTTGAGTATGTTTATATTTATCATGCAACTAATGTTTCTACTATAAAAATACAGCTACTGTCTACTAACCTAATATTTTCCGCCCAACTGCTTATTATGATAGTGGCTACATGCGCTATTATTCGATGACTTAAAAAGTCAGGAATCAGCCATTTAAACTACAAATATACACAATAGTTTTATGCTTATCAATTTAGAAATGCAATACATTCATCAAAAGAAAGTGTTTTGCATTTATTATCGATATTAAATATACTTAAACGCCGAAAATGTTTTTTGGCAAAGTTACTTCATCTGGCAAACTATCCTCCATTTGTATTTTGACGGCAGCAGACGTAAACTGTACATTTCCATTGTTTTCAGGTAAATTATATTGTTTAAAAAGTAGATTGATTAAAAACATTACATGGTTGTAACTTAGAATTTCAACTGTATTTTGGCGGCGAGTGTAAGAACGGTAATACAGTTTAAAGTTTTCAATTTTTATTCAATATTCTATTACGTGTTTAAATATATACATGATGCAATAAAATCACGAATTAGTAATATGCAACAACAATTTGTTTTAAACTAGTCAAGTAATTATTAACTATGATTTGCAAATATGCCAATTAATATGTAGAAAGTATAACGGGACACCCAGAGGACTGCCGCATGTACCTTCAATTTACAAACTCAAAGATTTCGGAGTAACGTAAACATTCCAAAAGTCCAAACTTGTTTGTCATCGGATTAACATTAGACAAAACAGTACAAACGGTAAATTTTAGTCATTCTAGTAAACAGGCATATATATATTTTAAACAACGTACGATTCATTGATGTATTCGTGCTGTACCGAAGCTAAATGTTATAATAGGATAATAATCTAAAGTTGACATGCCGTAAATCTTTGATTTAAGCTTGTTTACGATAATTAGGTGTATTTCTTATCACAGAACATATCCTGGACAGATAGGTTTGTATGTTTTGAGCAGTCGTTACCATCCAATTCATTAGATTTTCATCGATTTGCCTAGATGCACTATGAAATGACTGAGCGATACAAAAAGCTGAGCCAAGAGCAATACAAATATCTGTTGAAACAATATAAGTGTGTATTATTAGGATGTTCTGTCGACTGGATATGGTGCGTGTTGGTTCTGGACTAGTGTCGAACTGGTATGATTTTGGTTCCGGGATCGTAACGTTCGAAATTTAAAGAAAATGTTCAATCATGAAACATTTTGTAAAAAGCTAATTCATTGCTGGATACCATTATTTTTCGCAAGACAAAGCAAATGTTATTTCTTGACAACAAGAAGGCCTGGGGCATGTATCGCTCTATGGATTGTACAAATGTGCTGGAATGCAAGTGAAAGAAATAAATATTCCACGCTCTAAACAAGCTGCCCAAAATGACCCTGAATGCCGAAATGAAACATTTATTGAGGCATGGACAATTTATATATGTTTATGATTATTTTGTTCAAGTTTCAAAACAACTGGGTCATTGGTTCATGGTAAGAAGTCATTTAAAGATTATTCTATATTTAGTAATGGTGGCCATATTAATTTTATTGAAGGAACGGAATTATTTTTATAAATCCGAGAAAGAGGTATGAGACAACGCGTTTGGTGAATTTTCAAAAAGGTTGAGTCAATGGTTCTAGAAAATAAGTCGTTTAAATACAAACAATTTTAATAACGCGTTGACGGGTCGGGACAATTTGTATATATCTGGGAGAATATCAAGTAATGATGATTCCTGTGAATTTTCTTCATTTACTGCCCAGCTGTTTATAAGAAGACGCCGTTCAAGAACGTCATACCAAAGTCTTTAAAAATGGAGTAGTCACTTGTAACCCTTGCCTGACGAGCAACTAATGGGTAGTGCTAAGACTGATTGACCAGTATCAGAATAATGTGACTGGGTGGGTGGGGGTATCATGTCTACTACGGCGTGGTATTCCAGTGTGGCAGCACTATAAAGAAACCATTGAGTTCGCTGCTTCAAGTAGACATATCATCACATCACACAACAACACAGATAAAAGTCCAGACATTGTGCCTATAATCGTCGAGTAGGACGCCTGTCGTAGGTGGAGGGACTATAATCCTTAGAAATACACACACACGAGTTTTCTAACTTTAGTAACGGCGGTCATATTTGCTGACGGATCGGAACGATGTGTTTAAATCTGAGGGAGGAGCATGCAAGCATCCTGTGACGTCTCTTCAAAGTATACATCTTAATGTCGTCACATAGACGCGTGTAAATGGAATAAAGGTTTAGATGTTTGTATCTAAAATATATATCTCGCGAGATTTTAGCCAATGGGGGCAGTGGGACATTATGAAGTGGTAAATTGCGTAGTTCTATATTAATTTTCAAGAATGTATCATATCATCGCGAAACTCTGTCTAAAACAAGTATCCTTTATGCATATTGATTTGTACTTTATATGATCTATAGTATTGCATAAGACGGATGGGTGCATATTCGTCTAGCTATTGTATATCTATTTGTCATTTGCATTGCCAGCTTACAGGTTTGAGCTACTGAAATACGATAACCTCTCCAACAATTGCTCTGCCATTTTGTAACTTCCATGACGTAAGTACACGTCTTTCTTTCTATGATACACCGTCTGTTAATCTGTTAACTTTTTTCTTTCTTTTTAATTTAAATTGAGGTTTTAACCATTATCTGTGCCAAAGACTACTCCGAAAATGTCAGTACTGACTTTGCATGTGTGTTGTGTGTATTTATCTTTTGTAATTTGAAGGTGCTCGTAAGTAACTGGCAAATGCCCTTACAAGTAAATAAATACTGGAAATGTGATCCCTTGGAAGCAGCAAAAACACAAACAAGAGAGAAAAGAAGCAGACTCGGTTTTATTGCGTCTGTTCATGAGAGGTAATTATAAGATGCAACACCTCTCACGCCTCCTAGGACCGGATTAAGCGATATTCTACCTTAAAGCAACACAGAATGGGTTTGATGATCCCAAAGGACCAGTAAATAATAACACTACTGATTTGTAGTCGGGGCGACTTTTTACGGCCGCCACACAGCACTAAACAAACGCTAGTGTGAATGTCAAGTTAAATGATAGAACTTCGTACACACACTTGTGATACCTAGATAGTAACTAAGTATGTGGTCTTCCAATACTGTTAACTCAAGTTCCAAGTAGGAAATGATATGACTTAAAATAACAAATTGGCTATTTTTAAAAATCATCCAATGGTTAGGTCAAAACCGTGACCGTGTAAATTATAAAAGGGAAGATGCAATCACTGGGAGAAATAGTACAATTACTCTGGGAACAAATGTGTGCCTAATACATAAGTAATGTAAATAATAAAAGGTAATGGTAAGGAACATATATTTATTAAGATGTACATGTATATGTGAATATTGTTTAAATGTGTATTTTTCTACTGAACGGCTCTTACAATGAAAATTAAAACACAGTACATGCAGCAGACGTAGTGGTAAATAGTCACGTGGTATTAACTATCTTACACCAGAAAAATGTTTAACCTGTTTGTTACTAAAATGGTGGTTAAAATGTAGGCCTTCTAGTGAACTGATTAACACATGCTGACAAATTGCAAGGCAGTTTATTTAGTTAAAGTGCCACATTGCACTGAAATAGACACACATAAAGTCAGATCTTATAGCAAGCATGCATTGGGTTAAGGTAATGGCAACTGTTAAAATCTGTAATCAGAGTAAGTGTAAGTTAACATTAATGTGTGTGTGTGTATATGTATATATAGTCATATCGTTAACAAAGGCTCCGCAAAATGAACATTTCATTATTAAACTAAAGGCTTTGCAAGATAACATGTTAAAACTACGGCTTTGAAGTGTACGTGCATTAGTTCAGGGGTTTATAGCCACATGAAAAGTAGCCATAATCTAAAATATTAGGACATCTGATAATAATCCCTGTGAAAGCCACTAAGTGGAGCATCTTAACAATATCATACCAAGTGTAATCGGTAGATTTCATCCTTTTGTGTGTTATGTTCCTTTGATCCTTACTAAACAGAGAATTCAAACACACAATAAATGAAACAAATATGTCCATGTAAAGAGATACAAAAAATAAAGAAACATAGTTTAATATATTTTTAAATAGACCCTTATATGTTAACGTCATTAAGTTCTATTTATTTGTATGATTATTTCAGAAGATTCCCGTTAATAATGTAAGAGTTAAAATTAAATGGACAATCGTTTGTTCAATGAAGAGGTTTGTCAGATGATACCTTTATTGCTAATGTGTTACAAGCACGTTTGTAGGATTAATCGGAACACCGATTGATGCCTGAGTTGCCTCCAGCAACCTTGTATTGGAAGGAAAAAGAAAAATATACATGTATTATAACTTACCTTACACTAGTTGTTTATATACATATTGTAACTATATACATCCATTTTTAGAAAATACGTTTGTGTTATGATTTATCTCCATGCTAGTTATTATTGAAGTTCATTGTCCTTCATTTTGGTAGTATCGGCTGTGAACTTTTAATTTTAGTATTCCAGAATAATTATGTTTAAAGCGAAATATAAATAGTACTGATGTATTAAATTTCCTTAATTACGCGACACATTTCTTGAGCTACATATATGTCATGTTAATGATTTGATTTCTTATGCGTTAGGTGTCTAAAACTTCCTTCTATGTAAATATTGTTTGCTTTATCTATGCGTCTTTTTGGTGTGCTAAAAATGACGTGAAACACCATTCAAACAAACAGCGTCTTTCTGGATTGCTGGGTGTTGCGAATGCTATATTTCCATTTTGACTCGTGTATCTACTTGTGTTAAGGAAATTCGAAGGAAGATATTTAGTGTTTGGCACTAATCTAATGAATAATAAATGTCAGGAATTTATTGATGAATAAAAGTATCGTTCCACTCGGCAGTGTAGTAATCGGTAACGTTACCAGACCGCCACTATTTAATAAATAATAGTGTCACATATAAATGCTCGGGATTCTTACCATAGTGTTACGAAAAATGCAGTATGTATATATGGATTGACTTTGGTTTTGATATTTATAACCCATTACTCTTAGAGTAATCGTGTACATGCGTGCGTTTCTAAGGTGTACATCCCTTCTGTCACATTTAACCATCACACCCTATCATGATCCAGTGGCAGGGCGTCCGCCTTGCATACGGGGAGGTCGTGAGTTCAATCTCCGGCCAGGTCCAAACCAAAATGGTACTAATATATCCCTTCCTTAACGTTAGTTTATGAAAAGAGTTCTAGGACTCGTCCATGAGGTATCAGTATAATTTGAATGGATGGGCATCATGCCATGTGACAATTATTTGATCTTTGATTTCACTGTTACGCATATTGTTAACAACAGCGTTAACGCGCTCCCACTCCCACCCCGAAGAACACACCCCCACATCCACCCCCACACCTCACCCACCCCCGCATACACACAAATATAAATTAACCACGAGAGAAGCCTGGACATTTTGGCGTACTAGATGTAGAATGCAGATTACCATTTGTTTCCAATTTTACATTAACCTTATTCCATGGTATGCCCAGTAACCCTCATCCATAAACACCTTACAATTAGTGTTTAAAATTCCATCAGAATTAACGGCATCACTAAATCTTTATAAACACCGGAATAGTCTCTATTAACAATTAAAACTTAGTTTGTTCAAAATAATGAAACTTGGAAATGGCAATTATATCTTAAATTCGAAAAAAATCACAAGATTTACTTGCAACATGTGTTTTATGAATGTTTCAATTCCATTGATTGCATGCACACTCCCTGAACAAAGAAAAGGTTATAAGTCCAACAGGAAGAGTAGCATTCACAGAATACAGTCACTCCAACAAATATTACAAAGCAAACTTTAATGTGATTCACAAGATACATCACAAACACATTTAGTAAAAAAAGACATCAAACAAATTTAAGGGTTGACAACACGGTCAGTGGTAAAAGGGACCATCGGGGAGTTTAAACCGGTTCAAGAGTGCACCAAACCTCACTCTTACCATGTCATCATCCATAAAGAACAGGACAGTGTAAATGAAAATAATCCCCGCCGGGTTAAACCCTTACATTAGTGTAGATATATGTTATAAGAAAAAACACAGAAATGTTCATGTATATAATATATCAAAATTATGTTAAACCTAAGAAGCTAATCTCATACTTACACGAGGAATTGTCCGCAGTCCGAGCATCAAGGGGAAACCCGTTAAGGGCACGACAAAACGGAGTAAAGGACATTCATCAAACGGTTCCCGCCTTAAAAGATATAGGAACAGGTTGTAATAGAGTCCACCGCCCGTCCAGTCGTTGCACAATCAAAGTGGAAAGCATAGTTGCAAACTCTAGAAGGGTCCACAACTAAGCATATAGTGTTTACAAATTATCTAATAATTTTAATAAATAACTAGTATCAAGTCCGTTATTTTGTTAAGGTCTAACGAAACTACTTTAATTGCCCATTTTATTTGGCCATTAGTGCTCCTTTGAACTGTCAATTTGGATCCACCAGAAAATTGAGTTGCTACGTAGTGATACATGTTATTCTGCACACAGCTGCTATTGAATTATGCAGCCAATCGTGAAGGATACAGAAATAATATTGTTTTATATACTCAGATCTATGTGGGATACAGCTGATGGTGACTAATACACTCTAAAGACATACTATTGAACAGATAACGTTTTCATTCTTTTTTAGTATGTAACAATAACTCTGTATATAAGAATATATGTTGCATACTTGTTTCAAATTATACACGATAATAATGAATACGTTTAACGCATATTCATTGAAATAGCGGAGGCGTTTATAACTGATTGCTGTTGACATAGATGCTTTGTATAATTTACTATAGCCAGTTCTACAATGTATACTTATGTAGAGCCATCCAGAGATAGGGAAATTTTACACAAGACTCCAAAAAAACTGCCCGAATGTCACCATATAATAAATCCTTAGGTTATGTAATGTGCTTGGAGGACATATTACGACTATCAGGACCTCCCGGTTAACGGCCCCATCCGACGGACGAGATTAAAGGAAGTGTTTAGCCTGAAAACCACACTGAAGAAACCCAGAATAAAAGTATCTTGCTATCCAAAGCACTGCGACCCCCTATATTAGACAAAAAATAGTGTGTGTTGATGATAGTGTCTTAAATTTACAATGAAAGTCAACTTGTATTTTATAGGCTTTCATATGTGTCGTGTTCGGCCGTTTCCAAAGGTCCATTGTCATAATCTTCTATTTTACTTTTTATCAAACCGATTACGCGAAAACTATTCTGGTTATCTGGTATCTAATAGAATCCTGCCATACTTAACCATATGGTCGCAACATTAGCCGTCACTGAGCTTTAAAGGGGCACACGGCAATCAAAATTGTTTTAAAAAGCATCACATGAATGAGATATATGGTCCTATAGAAACCACAGCGTCCGAACGCAATGGCATCGTAGGTCCGCACTGTACTGTAAACATGGACTTGATAAAACAATAAAAGGGACAAAAAACATCAGACAGGGTTACCGACTTGGAACGGTCAGTAGGCAATAAGGCCTACTGGTTAGCTTGAAACTATTTTATATGCGCACAATCCTCGCTATTATCCTGTCTTCAGCGCCCAAATAGACAATACAGTGTAAACAAAACTACATCCCATCAAAAGGAATTCTCTAACAATAAAGTTCACATCCAGAGAAACTAATTAAAGAAACACATAAAAAATAATAAACATCTCAGGATGTATCCAGAATCGTACTGAACAACAATAGTAGTTGCAGCTAAAGAGAAAACCAATATAGGGTACGACCAGAAAACCCGAGGGACGAAAGCACATGCACCAACCTCCCTTAGTTGGGGTTTCAGTGGGTATAATCATAGAGTCCCAAGAGGTCGTCCAGTCATCGCACAAGTGAAAAGTGAAGCGTAATGACTGACTGTAGAGGGGTCAATCACTAAACATGCAGTTCGCTGTAAAACCAAAGTTTATATCATTTTCTGACGAACTTCCTGATTAAATTTGTAAAGCGGTCAGGAAACACGTCAGACCCCTTTAACTTTCGAAGTTTATTTACCACATCTCCATAAAATGAGGGTTGTAATATGCCTAGTCGCAGAAGTGTTTTAAGGTTGGTGTTGTACTTTACCAGCAGGCCCTCGTTGCGGCGATATAATTTAGAGAAAGATCTACGTAGTTTGTGATAACGAAAACCTTGCTGAAGAAGTTTACTTGTAATAACTTGATTTCGATGATTGAAGTCGCAGCGGTATAATTTAGATAAAGATCTACGTAGTTTGTGATAACGAAAACCCTGCTGAAGAAGTTTACTTGTAATAATTTGAGTTCGATCATTGAAGTCTATAACATCATTACACGCTCTAGCAAATCGAATGAGCTGGAATGAGGTAGCACGAGGTACATCTCCATCCAGGTGTGGATAGTTAAAGATGTTAAAATTGAAATCATCTCTCTTATCATAGATTTTAGTATCATTTGAAATCGAGAGATGAAGATCGAGAAATGCTGCTACTGTATCCGAACTGTTGGCTTTATACTTTTTTTTATTAAACGTGAGCTCTAGTGGATAAATGTTAGTAACCATATGAGCAAATAACGGATTATCAATATTGAGTATGTCATCAAGATACCGAGAAGTATTATTAAAGGCATCAATAATTTCAACCTGGCTAGCAGGTGGCAAACTCAACATAAAATCTCTTTCATAGCAGTACAAAAACAAATCTGCAACAAGCGGCGCACATTTAGTACCCATAGGAATACCAATAACCTGGCGGTAAATAGTTTTACCGTATCTTATAAAGCAGTTATCCGGAAGAAAAAATAAGGCTCTACAAACATCAGTACAAGTCCACAAATTATACTTATTAATGGGGGCGTTAATAAAGAAAACCCTGACATTATTACAAGCTAGAGAAGTTGTACATTCTCTAGCAAATGTCTTCAGAATTTGATAAAATGATGTGGTAGAGTAGTATACAGTGTAGAAATGTCGTAGGTGCTTAGAGAAGAGGCATGCAAATGCTTACACCGTAGTTTGTCAAGAACTTCTCCAGAGTTTTTGATAGACCAAAACAGATTAATTCTCGAAGGCCTTTCCACAATATTTTACAATATGTTCTTTAATCGCGGAAAGTCAGGAAGTCAATAGTTTTGATATATTGGTCGTGGTACATGAACTAGAATTAGCGATAACACGTGCTTTTGTGAAGTTTGGGTATCCAGTACATTGTAGGGAGCTTCGTCTGCTTACTAACTACATAAAACTTTATAGTCTCCATAAAGTCACATTCTTGGAAAAAATGTCCGTCTCCAGCTGAAATGTAGTTAGATAAGCAGAAGTGCTCGCTAGCTCAGCATTCAAGGTAGTGATAAAATGAAGTCGTCAGACAATAATTATATTGTTTGAAGCTTTGTGTGTTGGAACTAGAGAAAATTTAGTATGTCAATTCAAAAATACCCTTCTTAAGGTGTCGTAAATTGTAAGTAAAAGACCGTGGAAGCAGGGATGGATTTGATTCGTAAAATAAAATACGTAATTCAACAATTTCTGAAATAGTTTTCATCCGAGCAGTGCTTTTTCTCGCTTACACCACTTTGTATATGTCATTATCCTTTATTTAATTATATGCAAGCAGGTTTAAAGTCAAAGTTATACCAGATTACTTCTAGAGATGCCTTGTTTAATCTTTAAACATTAGAACACACACACACACACACGTGCACGCGCACGCACGCACACAAAAACACACAACTGTGTGGTCCTATAGAAACCACAGCACCCAAAATCAATGGCACCCTAGGACCGCACTATACCACAAACAAATAGCAAATAAAATAAATATATATACTATGAAAAGGCCAATACACCATTTAAAGAGTGGTGAAGACAGGATTAACGCCTTGGAATGGTCAGTAGGCCATAATGCTTTACTGATTTACTGGTAAGCTTAAATCGATTGTATATGTATACAGTCCACACTCATCGAAATTAGCAAACAATACACGTATAAGTTGTTGTGAAAATATATACAAGATACATAATTAGAAACGCTTCTGGATGTATCCAGTATTATAGTGTCTAACCGCAGCAGTTGCCGCCAAAGGGATGGGCTGAGGGAAATGAACCAACCTCACCGTTAAGGCTTTCAGATGGTGCAATCATAGAGTCCCACGAGGTTGTCCGGTCATTGCACAAGAGAAAACTTAAGCGTAGCTATTATAGGGGTCAAACACCAAGCATGAAATGCGTTGCAACACTAAAGGGTTGTATTCTTTTTTAAACTGGTCAGGAAATCCATGAACTTGTTTATTTTCGAGTGCGTGTTTAGGAATGGTTGTGTTCTGTAAATGTTACATTTCCAGTTTGACGTTTATATCTATTTTAACAGTGGCATTATCAAATGTGTGCGTATCTGTAATCAATGTAACATGCATATTAATAGTAACACGATGCATCGCTTTTTTAAATACTGATCAAAAGTACGTCTCCGGTATAATTTGCTAAGAAGGATTTTAAAATAAGCCAAATTCGAAACCGGATACCGGATTCCGATGTCCGGTATTCCAGATAAATATGTAAAGTCAATGACATGTCCCAGGGGCATACGTTCCCATCTGTGTTTTGTGGTTTACTGTCCTCCTTGAATGCTACTTTCCCTGTCCGATCTTTTTATATTTCTTTATTTGGTGGTGGAGAGTCTACATATAGTGGTTAGTGTCAGCATGATCTGCACATTAGGTGGTCCTGCCTTAATTCCATTACGCGATGGGAAAGCTTATATAATCAGGATTTTATAACGGATATTTCGACAATAAAGGTTTTAAGCCGTAATTAAGGTTTTATTTCATACCACAGCCAACCCCGTTTTCGATTCTTGGAGAAGGGGTTGGATAGGGTATGGAAGTTAATACTCGAACCACGTAATGAAAAACAAAGTGTTCGGACGATGTCCTTGATATCACCAGTGCACAAAACATCAACATGATCGGAACTTACCTTCACCAATCCGTCCATGATTATACCAACACTCCATTTAACACAGATCCGAATAAAGTGTCTTAAAAGTATGAACGAAGCAGCGAAATTGCGCAACAATAATTTATTTGTTAATTATGAAATCTGCTAACAAGCGTCAACCCTTAAAACAAAACAAAATGAACAAAAGAAAAGTAGATACAAAAGTTGAACAATAAATGTAGCATTCAAGGACCGAAAACACGCATGGAAACAAACAACAATTACACATATAAATATAAAGGTAAACTACACTCAAGTGATATGAAAACGCAACACGGGAATTTCCGCTATATATTGTATGTACAATATGCTACTTTTAATCGAATGGTACATGGCTACGTAAGACCTTTCCTTTTGGAAAAGATACTAAAACAACAAATAATACAGCAAATAGTATTCCTTCAATGTTTTATTATTCATAGAGACGCGTTTGGCTCAATCATGTGAGCAAACTTAGGATGCAACATTTTGCAAACTATTTACGTTAAATACAGTACTGAACTAGCTCAATTTTTCAAAGAGCTACTTCAACATTTATGAAGTTCTTGTTACAAAGTGTAGTGTGATTAAAACGTCTACAACATCACAGTTGTGTTCTTTCTCTAGTTAACTGCAACTTTCTTTTAAAAAAAACATCTTGGGATTTCTTTGGAATATTATGTGCAATTAAGTGTGCAGTATATACAATATATAGCGGAAATTCCCGTGTTGCGTTTTCATATCACTTGAGTGTATATGACATCGCAAACATAAAATAGTTGACAAGAGGGCTACCACCTTGGAAGGGTCAGTGGCCAAAAAGGTCGTTGGTTAAATGAGGTACTAGGGTTCACCACCTCTTACCTTTACCCTACTGTCATTCCAATAAAACGATTTAGTGTACACAAGCACGGTTTTACGCAAGCGTAAAAAAGCTCCCAATAAGTAAAGAAAATGACTCTGGGACTGTGAACTGATAGGTATGCAAACAATTCTTTGTATAATGAATGAACATCTGAGAGTTATCAAGCTGACTTAAGTATTGCTGTTTTTATCAAAGGCAATAACTACGCAATGTATGAGTCAATAGCGTTCACTGTGGTACTTGGCCAAGGTCTTATTGATATAATCCTTAATGATAGCTAAAAAAGTTTAACGTCTAGGCTTGACAGCCTTCATCAGAATTTAATTTGCTGATATAATCATTCAAATGCAAATTGATAACAACATCAAAAGTCATTTTAAGTGACAGTGTGGACAAGCTGATTTGCTTCTTGGTCTCTTCTTTTCGGCATTATAAATAAAACCGATATAACGCTAAACTTTGTCGTTATATATTCGAGGATTCAATACATTTCATGGATCTTCATCCATGAAAATACTTTTAAAGAGTTATTCCATTCCAATACTTGCGATTGCTTTCAGTTGCACTTACGATTTCATTCTGCACCGTAAATGTCCCGGACACATAAAGATCCCAGAAACATTGTTGCATTCTACACTGAATACTAGACTGATCTACGAAAACTTCAAATCAACAGGCGAAACGGTAACCCTTGAACGCTCCAAAATATGTGTTTATACCATTCAGGTTTTTAGACGAGTACTCTAGGAATTCAAGTTGTAAAGCATGCTTGTCGCCAACTACATGAGTAACAGTCTGTTAACCATAGACAAATACAAAACCCATATAAGGATATAAGGATAATACAAATAATATAATAAAGAAATCAAAGCCATGCTATTTTCTATAATAAACTAGGTAGCATTAAAAGGCTATATTCGAATAACACAAATATGATATTGTATATATGAATCAAAAGGACAACAAAAACAATATTCGGTGTTATATAAACGTGATGAAAAGTTAATTACCCATACAATAATTATAAATAGTACCGTGCATTGTAAATACCCAAACACGTGCCAACTGCATAACTATTCCGTAACGATGTCATGCAAACTTCCCGGTAATCTCAACAAGAATTCGGTCTATGAGGTGTTTTTATGATGTTGTTGTATTGTTTTCAAATTGGTTCAATTAAGATATCTGGAGAAATGATCACATAATTAGCTAACCATTAGTATAGCAAACAATGCATAAAAACACGTTAAAAGGTAAGGGTAACTCGGAAAGTGTTACTTACTTTATTGTTTTATACAAACTGTATTTATGCTAATGTAAACAGTAGAGGATGGAACAACTATTTAATTGATGTAGTAGTAAACATAGTTTGTGTAAAATGTGCATATTTATCTGTAACTAAAAAACAACTGTATCAGTCTTGACGTTTTCGGAACACGTGCTCAGGCGTCTATGACTCTTGGACTCCTCTCTTATTCAGCTGAATTGTATTGAGACATTAAATAACTTACATGTCATTGTCGTGTATTATATAGCTACATGGTAGATGCCGAAATAAGGATAGATGTTTGAGTATTATTTAAAACAGTTCAATCATAATACTGACAAGCAGGTTTGATACATTTTAGCTACTTGGTAGGATGGGCACACAGTTAAATAATAAAAAATAACAATAGTATTGATAACAAAAATACAATGAGCTGTGTTGTTTTCAGATTGCATTACGTGGTCCTGTCTTAATTCCATTAAGCGATTGGAAAGCTTATATTAGCAGGATTTTATAACGGATATTTCGTCAATAAAACATGTTTAAAAACATTTGTTTTACTGATAAAATGCGATAACATGTTTGAAATTATATTTTATTTTGCAATCTGCAAACTGTTCAAGCCGAAATTAAGGTTTTATTTCATACCCCAGCCAACCCCGTTTTCGCTTCTTGGAGAAGGGCTTGGATGAGGTTTGAAAGTTAATACTCGAACCACGTAATAGACAATGAACTTTAAAATGCGGAAAACGAAAATTTAATTAAATATAGTTTAACGGCTCATCAACGCATTTGTTACTTTGAGCCGCTCAAGCGGGAATTTGCTCTGCTCTTACTATCAAATATATTGCGATGATAGGATAACTTGAAGGGAATGCTGGCTTGAAGTCTAACACTTTTATTTAAAGTTCTGAAAACTTGCAAAAGCGTGAATGGATTATCAAAGTCGGTTGATAAACACAGGACAAATAAGATATGACCATTTGAATTCTGTTAAAAGAAAGGATATGGGTTTTGAGAACTACGACGTCATAGATCTAGATCACCATATACGGCATAATGATCAATATAAGTTAAAGCAAGGAAAACCAGCGCACATTAATGCAAACTCCTTAACTGATCATAGAATGTATTATAAAACTTTAGTGTACATATGTTTTATAAAATGTGTGTGATTTCTGTTCTTATTAGTAAATTGTCATATTTATAAATATTCCATAAAATAATCATCGTAATTTAGAACTAGGATATTATAGTTTTCAAAATGGTGCCTTCCATATCGGTTTTAGCAAAATCTTCAAATGAAAATACCTTCTTTGGTTGGTTTAGATGATAAGTTTATTTGGTTATATACTACATTCCTTTAATAATATGCTCGAAGTATATGCTCCCAAATACGGACCTCCCGTTAACGTCCAAATCTGACGGACGACGGTAAGTGTCTTGCACAAGAACACACCCACGAAATGCACGTCGGTGAGACTAGAACCCGTATCCAACCGATTTCAACCCTACCGTGCTATCCACTGGGTCATGCCACCCCCTAAATCATAAACTGAACTTTATGAAGTTCTTATATTAACCGCCTAATTACGTTTGACGTTTCATTTAATCAATTGTGATTCTATAAAAAAAACTTTGCAAGCATGAGCGACATAACTTACATAAATAACTATTCTCATTACATCTGCGTACACTTTTACAGGTTCGATAGTCACTTGGTAGATCAAAAATATCGACTGCTGTTCGACGTGTTTTCTAATGTATACCTTAACCATGCCTCGAACTATTACACATACTATCACAATCTCACCCAGAGTCCATTACATTGACCTCTGTCAACGTCTAAGAAAGCAGTCTGCGATCACATGTTAATTTGTCACATGACCATAGCTAAAATATAAAAATAGCAACATAACTTCAACATCGTGACACCACGACCTATCGGCCGTTGATTGACATGTAAACAATCGAAAGAAACACGACTTATCATCTACATTTTGATATATAGTATAGGTTAGTACTTTAATTTAAGTAGATTGTTAAGATTTATGTTATATTGGAAAGTGCTGGTAAGCAAATCGCTGTACTGTTACGCTATGGGAACGATTTGGTGGTGCCTATTTTAAAGTTTTGACGGCGTTGTGATATGCCAAAGTACAAACCTTTATTTTACCGCAATGTAATCTTGAGCATAATTTACTGTATATTTAAAACATTCAAGCCGAAAATTGTTTTCTTTGTAATATAATCAATTCATATGGAGTTAATTCAGAAAAATATTAGTGTAATCGGTTTTTCATCTTTGCCAAGATTCTTGGTATTTGGTGAGACGTTGACAGAGATGTAAGTGTATGAAAGGAACGACAACTCTAAGTAGAGATTGATACTCTCAGTTGAGTTTATGAGTGCTTAGATTTTTTCATCATATTATAAATCTTCCGAAGACGTACTTTCATGAGATTCTAAGTATGATCCACAGACAAGATTCAGCTCAAACATCTCTAAATAAGGGTTTCCTCCAACATAAAAATAGTCTTACAGGCCCAGACGGGATTAGTTAATAAACCTGTCCGAGTAATCAATACGTCTTTAAACTGTATTTCGAATTGGAAGACACCAACGCTAATTATGCCTTAAAATGTTCAATGAATGCACCAGTAGATTAGACATATTATATAATGTATGACTCAAGTAAATCATCAATGTCAAGTTTCAAGGTGATATATTTGCAAAGGTTAGCCAATATCTTATACAACTTTTTTATCTCCAGCATTTGATCTATGTATGCCATATTTGGGTCTTATGACTTGATCATGCAATCGAGTTCAGCGTCACATGTAAGGCCCAAGCAAAACGTATGTTAAATCAAGGCTTAACTACATCCAAACGTACGCCAGTTTCACACCTACCACAAAGTAAGTCATATAGATCACTAGTTCAATGTTTGTTCATGTAAGTTCACAACTGAGTACGATATTATTTTAAGAAAGTCTGGATTTTGATTTGTAAAAATCTAATTTTCAAGATTATGAGTTTTGCAAACCAGAAATAAGTATGTTAACGTGTTTACCGATAAACTGTATAATAGAAAAATAATTTAAAAAATTGCCATATAGAAACCACACCACTCAAACACAATGGCAACATAGGCCTGAACTGTACCACCAACAAAATCAAACGAACAAGTTAAATATTCAATAAACAGGCCATTATATAACATAAATTGTGGCGAAGACAAGGCTACCGAATTGGAACGGATTTACAGGGAGCCTGTCACCTGGACCCTTGCCGACTTCTCCAGTCACTGGGACCCATGCCGACGTCTCCGAGTTCGTGTTTATGTTGTACACATCTTCACAAATTCCCGATCGGTATCGCCCAAAGTAACAAGTCGGCGTTAATAAAAGTGCATAGTTATTGCAGGAAAGATAAGAACACCTACGAAAACAGTGGGATTGCATATTACGTTGCTATTATGATTAACCTTTTGATGTGTCATGTACAAGTGGAAAATTCGTCTAAATAAACAGCTGTTGTAATTGTAATTGTAAGTAGTTTCTGTGACAGTACACTTACAATGTGTATTCAAAGTAATGTCTCTCAACACTTACTGACAAACGTTGTATCTAATATAAAATTTACTTTTGTATAAAACAAAAGCCGGAATAATAGCAACTCATGATTTATCTGTAAATGTACTTGTGAATAGTGCTTACAAATTTCAAGAATCTTCAATTCAATCTTCGTTTGTACATGCTACGTCAAATCCACTAAATATATCCGTGTCGCACATCAATAATATATCAGTGATCCAGACGTTAACACTCCATTAAGCTCTCTACATTTAATTAGGTTAACGTTAGATGATACATATAAATAGAAACCTAATCTGATTGCAGCCAATCCACCATCCTAATCTGTAGATGTGTTACTTGTAAACATGTTGTTTGTTTCTTTCCAAATGAAAATTGCTGCATCATTTAATTGAGCATACCGCCCTAACAGAACGATTAGTTGCAACAATGTTACAATAAGAACACCAGTCTGGTGTACTGAGTTTCATAAATTGCAACGAAAACTGTTGAATAGTTTGAAAATTAGATTTGCTATTCAAGTATTCTACAATTTTACATGTTTTCTGTTAATTAACTGAGTATATGTATAACACTACCTTTTTTTTTTATTAATGTTTATGTAAAAAACAATAGTGCGCAAAGTGTGCGATTTAATGTACAGATTCTCATCCTCAGGGAAGGCTTTGACAGTCATATGCATTCAGCATTACCGGTGAAAATGACATTTAATGTTTCAAATCTAAGGTCAACGTCTAGCCTCTGGGTCCATAGTTCATGTGTACAAGGTCGAATTCACCAATATGAACACAACAGGTATATGTTTTAAAAATGTGTGATTTTTATTTTATCGCTTGAATAGAAAAGTAATAATTAAAACGTATACGACATAAACCGTCGAAAATACTTCAAATCGTATGGTCTAAAAAAAGGTAGATATACACAGAAAAGGTTATAAATCCAACAGGAAGAGTAGCATTCGCAGAATACAGCCACTCCAATAAGTTATTACAATGCAAAGGCGATACAAAAGTTCATCACAAACACATTCAGTAAAAAGCACATCACAAACATATAAGGGTTAGCAACAGGGGTACCGCATTGGAACAGACAGTGGCAAAAGGAACCACCGGGGAGTTTAAGGTTCAAGGGTCACCAAACCTCACTCTTACCCTATCATCATCCCTAAACAACAAGTGTAAATACAAATAATCCTCGTCGAGATAACCCCAGCTAGATAGGTGTTATAAGAAAAAACACAGGAATGTTCATCTACTGTATATAATATATCAAAAATAAGTTAAACCTAAAAAGATAGTCTCATATGTACTCGATGACTTGTCTGAAGTCAGAGCATCAATGGGAAGATCGTTAAGGGCACGACAAAACGATTTAGGAATACGTTGTCATAGATTCCACCGCCCGTCCGGTCGTAGCACAATCAAAGCGGAAAACATAATTGCAAACTGCAGAAGGGTCCACAACTAAGCATGTAGTGTGTCGCAGAATACTTCGGTCGTAACCTCTGTTTATACATTTTCGCTGGCCGCTGGGAGGATAATAATATTATTACGTAAACGTCTGTGTACTATACAAAACCATGAAGCTCAACAGTTCGTCTAAAATGTTAGTATCCATAATACTAACACTTAGTGTTGCTGTTGCTGCGTTCATGTAGGCTATCAATATTGAAAATGACGATGATTATGATGACAATGATGTTGTTATGCCGCTAATAGTGTTGTTGTTGCTATGTTCAGGCAGACTTTGTTTCAGAGGTTTAAGATGAAAATGGTGATGACAATGACAACGATGATGTTGATGACATTCAAGTCTCGCATCTTTATTATTTTTTCTGAAAACTTTTGGACCTAGAGAAAAAGGGACAACAGAAAATAATTATATGTTTTCTCCATTTTAAGCAATAGGATTTCCTTTGCTATATAAATCTATAAAGACAAATAATGCAGAAATCCATGTTGAGATGAGGTTTACTTCAAATTTCAGAAGAGTGTGACCGAATCATCACATATTCAACTAAATAGTGTATGAATTTGCAAACATGAGTGAGAGAAAAAGAAACCTGGCTAACATATGAATTTTATTGTTTAAATTACTGGTCGGGACGGTAACATTGTTTGATATAAACGTGTCAAAAATGTTACTAACCCATACTAAAGAAAGTATACCATATTCCAGAGTTGTGTATACTTGTAGATGCAATGGAGCCAACAACAGTCCATCATATCCTAGTCCAGAGTGTCTATGCCCACAACCTTTCAGTTAAAGTTATAATTGGTAAATAAACACAGAAAGTATTGATTCTAACATAATAACATAATGTTAGTCTGTAAAATCGGTAAATTATGATTGAATGATTGTCATGATTATACTTATTTATGAAGAAAAAAAAGTAACCAATTGCCTTTTAACGAACGTTATTGTTTTGCAACGCGCTGCATTTCTATTGGTTTACTCATTTACAGTTCACTCAACTCTTTCTGTCGTACGTGTGTGTTGAACAGAGAGGATGGAGACTTGTGATGTCCTGAAAAGGGCGGCAGCGATTGACGTTCGTCTTCAAACCAACCATGCCGTGCCCTTCTCGTTTTCCTCCGTAATAGACATAATACAAAGTATGATACAAAACCTCCTATGTTGGTACATGTATAACGTTTATTTAAATTTCAAAAGTGTTTGACTGAAGCACCACATATTCAGCTACATAATGTGCGCATTTTGTATTTTGCATAGCGGTCACATAAACATTAGATAGAGATACAGACAAAACTTCGCACAATTTTGTATTCTATTGTTATAAATTACTGGTCGGTGCGGTAACGTTGCCACTGTTATCATTGTTTGACGTAAACGTGTCAAAAATGTGTTAAGTACCCATACTAAAGAAAGTAGTTCAGAGTGTGTTAAGTACCCATACTAAAGAAAGTAGTTCAGAGTGTGTTAAGTACCCATACTTAAGAAAGTAGTTCAGAGTGTGTTAAGTACCCATACTAAAGAAAGTAGTTCAGAGTGTGTTAAGTACCCATAATAAAGAAAGTAGTTCAGAGTGTGTTAAGTACCCATACTAAAGAAAGCAGTGCAGAATGTGTTAAGTACCCATACTAAAGAAAGTAGTTCAGAGTGTCCAGAGTTGTGTATACCCGTAGATGCACTGGAGCCAACAACTGTTCAACATAGCCTAGTTCAGAGCGTCTATGCCTACAACCTTTCAATTAAAGTTTTAGTTGGTAAATAGAAAGTTTGATTATAATATAATGTTAGTCTGTAAACTCTGTCAATTTCGATTGTATGCTTACTTATATAATAATGTATACAAAAACATATGAAAATGTATTTTAACAAAAGAAAAGTAGATATAAAAATCGAGCAGGAGAATTGGCATTCAAGGACGACAGTTAAACACAAACACACAAAAAAACAAGAACCACTACCCTATAGAAGCTGTAAAATACGATAAGATCAGTTATATATTTATTATTGATTTTGACCTTGAAGAACAGCAAAAATTAGAATAGATGTAAACATGTTTACAATTTATGCAAATTATTTATGCAAATTCATTTATGACGATGTGGACTGTTCTCATTAGACGGTTTTAGTGGGGAAGCTTTTAGAACTGTCTATCGTAGTATATAAACAGACTCTGAGAGCAGTCAGGAGATCAGTTACTCCTTAGAGCACTTACTCTTTTGGATTAAAGAGACACTTACAGTTTTGGATTAAAGGAACATTGGATAATGTTATTTGGACTTAATTAAAAAAAATGGATATTAATGAAAAACTGGATATGTTTATTCTGTCAGTGAATAGTTTGTTTATGTAAATAAATGTGTTAGTTATATTTTGTGTTAATGGGGTTGCTTTCGTTCTCGTTACATTTACAACTTGTAGCAAATGAATGTCATACAATTAATTCCCTGTTTGATGAACAGATAACAATACTGATTGGATGCACGGGGAGACTTTCTACACGGGACAAACAAAACTATTGTGACAGAAAACGTAGATACAGAGATCGATTATTCCGTGAACGATGACCAGAAAGGATGGATACTTGTGATGTCCTGAAAAGGGCGGCAGCGTTTGATGTTTCCTTGGTTTTAGTTTTCTAATTCATACAATTATGCTCAATATTAGATGATGTTCTGCTAATAGTGCCTAATAACACTCCCTAATAATGCTGCAAAGTTTGTTAGAAGATAGAACGACAGAAATACGTTTATTGCCGGAGACTTGAGGCTCTGGCTGTATTTATCCCGGACTCAGAAAATATAGATATAAAAATCGAACAGGAAAATCTGCATTTAAGGACGACAGTCAACCAAAAACACAGACAGGAACAAAGAAACAATTTCAAGTTAAATAAAAGGCAAAATAAGAAAGCTGCCATGGGTGTTTTTCTGACTGTGCTTTCGTAAGATGTGCGAGTAAATAACAGGACGCAGTCAAATTTTGTCTCTGTTAATGAGTTTTTGTAAAACTGGTTTAATCCTATTTGCTACTGATGCAGAAGCCATTTTGTAAACCGTATTTAAAAGCGAGATTGGTCTATAATTCTTCAGGTATTGCCTTGACTTATTTTCTTTAGGTAATAATGTTATAATTCCTTGACGCTGAGTAATAAATAAAGCGTAACTATAGTTAATTGCTCTCAAAATAAAGTGACCTAATTGTTTATAAAATACTTTATAAAACTCGAACGGTATCCCAGTAGTCCCTCGGCTGCGATTATTTTTCCTATTTTTTAACGAAAATGATAATTCTGATATGTTTAGTAGTCCTTCCCTTTAATTTTGGAATATTTAAATGCTTTAAATATTCCTTAAGGTTAATATCTTCTAAGGTATTATCTCTACTATAAAATGATTCTGCTCTTTTAGAATTCATATTTGTTCGTTATTATTGATCCATCATCATCTTTTTCGAGTTTTGGTATTATTTTACTGAGGTAGCTATGTGATTCTAAAGCACAAACATATTGGGTGGGCTTTTAACCTTCTTGCATGTTTGTAGCCCGTGACCTTATGACTGATCCTTTAACCTTGTTTTTTCTTATTTCGATCAGTTCGGACTTTAAAATTTCAAGATCTTCAATTTTATCAGTTGTAAGTTTCTGTTCAATATTTGCTATATTCTGTGTTAGAGTTTTTTTCCTTTCATCAGTTGTCTTTTTAACATAACACGAATAAGAGATGGATTTCCCCCGATGTTCCATTAACAATGTTTCGAGAAA
Organism: Cyrtodaria siliqua; assembly: GCA_037043455.1. Taxonomy (NCBI): domain Eukaryota; kingdom Metazoa; phylum Mollusca; class Bivalvia; order Adapedonta; family Hiatellidae; genus Cyrtodaria; species Cyrtodaria siliqua. The sequence goes on along the minus strand of JAWPHD010000301.1, from coordinate 425,074 downwards.
CAGTTGATCATTTATAGTAAATTGTATTTCACTGTTTGGTATATATTTTAAAGTAACATTATTGTATATAGGAAAGGCATATTGCAGTTTGACCTCTTTTATTTTATAATTAATTGCCTGAAGATAAATAATGTCTTTAAGTAGTGAGTTGTTATGTTTCCAAAGATGTTTTCCTTTTTTCAATTCATTAAAACAAATACTTAATATAATTGCTGAGTGATCAGATCTGTAGCTTTTATCAATAATACATTGTTTGACTGATGAAAGAAAACTTTCTGTTATCAAGAAAAAATCTAATCGACCCTGCTGCAATGGTTTTCTTTTTCTCCAAGTAGATCTTTAAGATCTGGATTATTTTCCCTAAAAGGATCTATCAGATATTTATCTTGCATTATTTCTAGTACCTTATCTCTGGCTTTTTTGTTATTTACATTTATAGTTATAACAGTCTAATTCCGGATCTAGTACAAGATTAAAATCTCCGCACCATATACAGTTTTTTTTATTCATTTTATCAATAGCAGAAGATATATTATTATAGAAAGAGGCGTTATCGGTATTTGGTCCATATATTTGTTAGTTTGTTAGAAGATAGCAAGGCAGAAATATGTTTATTGCCGGAGACTTGAGGCTCCGGCTGTTTTTATCCCGGACTCAGAAAATATAGATATAAAAATCGAACAGGAAAAGCTGCATTTATGGACGACAGTCAACCACAAACCCACACACAGGAACAAAGAACACAGTTCAAGATGAATAACAGGCAAAATAAGAAAGCTGCCATGGGTGTTTTTCTGTGTATAAACCGACTATGGCTTCGTAAGATGTGCGAGTAAATAACAAGACGCAGTCAAATTGGTTTACGGGTAATTTATCGGCATTTTACTACAAGAATTACATGTAAATTTCAGTTATACAATCTATAAATCTGTTTTCAGCATATGCATAGAGCTGGTTCCAAATCGGTATCGTCACTGATTAGTGATTGATGTAAAACTGTATTAAAGCGACACAAGACAATCTCGATCTTGCCTTTGTTCAAACATTAATATTAGTTATAAGAAAATATATAGGAAATTGATTTTGAATATTACTGACTGTTTGTGTGTACAGCTATATATGTATCTCATTTTCTTGCTGTCTAATTTAAAAATAAGCAACACTTCTTCAATATGTAAACAGAGTTGATGAATCTTTAACTGAAGCATCTTCTTAAGAGTTTGAATATGTCTGCTCCATTGCTACTTATGCTCATGAACTACTGATCGTATTTTAATAATAACATTATGTTAAATTAAACCGTTTCTTCTAATGTCTTACTTTGCTATAAAAATGAGATTACCTTCACAAACACTAATCTTTCAATAGTAGCTATTTTAATTGTTGTTGATAAATGTAATCATTTAGTTGTCTTTTTGTTTATAACTATGATAATTTACCAATTCTTCACATACTAACCCTGATATTTTCCCAATTACTCACAGTTTAACCATGAAACAATACAACATTCTGTTTAGTGAGCCATTACACATAATGTTTCAGATGTCTATCATATTCATATTATAACATTATACAACACAGATGCCAACATTTAAGAAAATGGTTAGTCGCATGATTAGTTTATCTAGTGCTCAAATCTTTTATGATAAATGTGTTTTGATTGTTGACAGTTACCAATACAATTATATTTCTAACCTCTGCAAACTGTTCGTTTTATCATATGCATTCACCTTACTAGCGTTTGTTTAGTGCTGTGTGGCCGCTGTAAAATGTCGCACCGACTACAAATCAGTAGTTTATTACTTTCTGGTCCTTTGGGATCATCAAGCCGAATCTTTGTGGTTTTAAAGTATTTATTGACATTCACACTAGCGTTTGTTTAGTTCTGTGTGGCGGCCGTAAAATGTCGCACATACTACAAATCAGTAGTGTTACTACTTACTATTCCTTTGGGGTAATCAAGCCCAGTCGTTGTGGCTTTAAAGTATTTATTCTTATGTAACTGTTCCGACCGTCTTGTGATATTTTGTATCACTGTTTTCTTGTTTATACTGTATATACTACCCAGTTGTATTATTCGAGTGAAGACCCATTAAATCACCAGCGGTTAATTCTTTCAACTGACCGTTTCAACGTGGTATCCCTATCAATTAGTTTATGTTCGTAATGTCCCATATTTTGCTTCTGATTATATATGTGTCTATGTCATACATGTTTAGGGTGTCTTCGTTCAGTGAATGCTACACGTTCTCTTCGCTACTACATCTACGTATATATATATAAAAACATCACGACAACTATTAATTATTCCTTATAGTTTAATAAATGCACCAGCTTTAACACATATTGCAAAACGGAAACTTTTTCTTCACTGAAATCCAAACAGTTTGAATGAAAATATTTGCATACAAGTTGTGACACTGTGTTATCGATATACTTTAATGTCGAAATTGCAAAATGCTGTCTTGACAAGGCTGATCTATAAGCATACAAAGGCAACTGCATATAACTGTAATTTGCACATTGTTCGGCAGTGTTTGTTGAGTGTGTTGCCTTCCGATATAGATTAAAAATCTCTGTCATACCGTAAGATGTATGAGCTTAACAAAAGAGGACATACAACTTTGTTAAAACATGTATTTGTACAAATAAGAACAACTTTTTGCGAGATGATAACACGATAACCGTTTTGATATCAATCTGTTCATAAACAATAATGCCTACAGTCGTCGATAGACCACACATGTCGGCTACATGTATGCATTAACGTTTATATGTAAAATGTGTATTATTTTGCACTATTTAGGCGGTATATTATGACAGGTATATCTGTGTGATAAAAATGGATTTCCAGTGAACTGTTGCTACATACTGGTTTTAATTATTTAACCTTGAGTACCATATACATGGAGTGACGTAATATACAGATGAGGCATACTCATTACTTAGTCCGAGTATCGACTTTCATACTCCATCCAACCCTTCGCCGAGAAGCGAAAACGGGGTTGGTTGGGGTATGGCATAAATATAGATATAAAAATCGAACAGGAAAAGCAGCATTCAAGGACGACAGTCAACCACAAACACACACACAGAAACAAAGAACACATTTAAAGATGAATAAAGGCGAAATAAGACAACTTAATTGCGGCTGAAACTGTTTGCATATTGCACAATAAATACATTTAATACGACATTTTAAACAAGTTATTGCATTTCTTCAGTAAAAAATGTTTTAAACGTGTTTTATTGTCGAAATAATTGAATTAAGGCAGACCATGTAATTTAATTAATTGTTCTGCATCATGTTTTGTTAGTACATTATTGTATTTAAATCGTTGTCAGTACACCCATCGTTATTTCATTATGGCATTCTTTCTGGTGGATGGTTAAAATCGATTCAAGCTAACCAGTAGGCCTTATTGCCTACTGACCGTTCCAAGTCGGTAAACCTGTCTTCAACACCCTTTCTGTTGTTTTTTGTCTCCTTCATTGTATTTTCAAGTCCTTGTTTGCAGTACAATGCGGACCTACGATGTCATTGCGTTCGGACGCTGTGGTTTCTATAGGACCCTATATCTCATTTTAACATGCATGGAAACACATACTGATGGTCATGTATTCGAGAATAAACGTGTTTTAACCTGTAGGTACTACTATCGAAGCACTGTAGTCGTCACTTTATTAAGAACAACCTAGTATATACTCTGTTATGAGAACCTATCCTAAAACAACCTACAAACAATTATATAAAAAAAAAAAGACGCATTTATTAATGAGCGCATACATGATCATCAAGTCAAACGAAACATCAAATATCGCATTTTTATTGCTACCTGATTACGCGTCCGTGTAGCACAATCGGCAGAGTACTCGCTTTCCAGCGGAGCAACCTGTTAGTTTTCTCGTCTCGTCTTTTTAAGTGAAATGGTGAGGAATTGTATGTGTCCACTTCCGCTCAGACACATTCTATTAATAATAATAAATCTTAGTATACTATATGACATTATAGTCGTATCGAAACAGCATGTAAGTTATAATGTCATCATTCGTTTTGTGCTCGGTTAGGTTTTCTCGTGTATTTCGTTTTGGTGAGTTTCTTGTGTGTATATATACTGGCGCGGGGTATTGTTCTGGTCACTTGAGGATTTGTTTTCAGGCAGATTACTTCACTATGCTGTAATATCTTATATACTCGGTAAAATAAGTTTTGGACCAGGGTATATAAAGTCATATAAAAATAAAACTAATGGACAGAATTTAAGTACTTTTTTTAATAACCAAGGTCTACCCTACCCGGTTAATTTGGTACCAGAAACATTAAATTCCAAACAAGATTTGATTTTTAAAAAATATCGCGAACACACAAAGGGTCTGTAAAAATGTTGCAAAGTCCATACAAAGTAACAGTAACGGACACATTCGATTAATCAATAAAAATATTATTATTTTTTCGCAAACTGTCATTGTAAACGATAATTATTGTTGATTGTTGATCTATTGTGAATTATCAACTGAGATAATAAGGGTTATGGTCGAATGTCATGGTTCTGCGATCATTGTACGGGTTCAAACACTGCCATGTCCAAAACTTTTTTTACAGAGTATATATATTTGTACATATGGTTACTATATACATTATTTATATAGTTTTTTCAATATATTCGAGAACTAGTTTACTTGATTTTAATTATATTTTCTAAGTAATAGGTTATATTTATCCCCTTTTACATATATTGTATAGTTATCTACATGCTTGTATACATATCTCTTATTTGTGGAATATTTGTTTTTGCATTTGTTTTAAAAGAAGGTTGCTAGTCTTTTTCAGAAGTATTCCCTCCTTCACTCACTGGTTCCTGTACCCGGAGGAGCTTTTCCTTCGCACGATTGGACTTGCATCAGACAAAAACATTTTCCTTTTGAAATTCTATGTTTATTATATGCCAAAGTACATATGCCTGTTACCTAAGATTGTTTTTGTTGTTTTTACATGCTTGAAGATAGGAGAATAATTTATTTACCCACGACATTTAAAGTGAGTAACTAAAGGTTCATAGACAAGTCTTAGATTGTTGTTGATGTTGTTGGTGTGTGTTGTGTTTCTCTAAATTTGCTATGTTCTAGCCCGGTGCGGGATAGGGCATGCACGTTATACTCATCCATATCTTTTACAAGGTGAGCAATTACTACAATGTATACCCTGTTTTTCACCTTTAACGGTCAAACATATCTTGCTGGAATCTGTAGACTTTGATCCTATGCGGCAAAGGTGCTACAATGTTAATACTATGAAAGAGTTATTTGATACTGTAGTTTTTGGTCTTGTTTTATATTTCCTGAAAGAAGTCAGACTTTATAAATCATTATAATATGTTCTTATATATATTTACTTGTTTACACATCCGTTGACGGGCATTTGTTGATTTACTTATTTATATTACTACCATATCATGCCTTATTTATAAATAGTTGTGTCTGTGTACATTTACATTACTTTTAAATTACTACTTTATTTCTTCATCTTTCGTCAGTTTTCGCGCACAATATGTCCTAGTTATTTGTCGACGTGCCGTAACACATTATTCATGCATTCATTCTAAATTTGCTAACAATCATTACGTGGTCCGAGTATTAATTTTCATACCCAATCCATCCATTTCTCCAAGAAGCGAAAACGGGGTTGGCTAGGGTATGAAATAAAACCTTAATTTCGACTTAAAAGTTCGCATATTATAAAATGAAAACATTTAATAGGTAATTCTAAACAGGTTATCGCATTATGTCAGTAAAAAATGTTTTAAACGTGTTTTATTGTCAAAATATCCGTTATAAAATGCTGTTAATATAAACTTTCCCATCGCCTAATGGAATTAAGGCGGGACCACTTAATGTCTCTATATATTCTAACATTCTCTATAGCTGCAAACAACGACTTTGCTGTTCGAGTTATGCTCGCATAATCTTTGCAATCGTAGGCGTATCAATTATTGTTTCAGAACCGGTCTATTACTAAAGTTTCATATAAAATATTAAAGGTCCTTTTCCCTTCTTCTAAATTTAAAATATGTTCAAAAGCCGTTCCTGCTGTTGATCTCGTTTGAAGTAAAGATACCAAGTATGTATAATTTAAAATATATAGAAATGTTCAATTTAATCTTTGCCAGATATGACTTAAAAGGATTTGTAATACTTTTTATGCTGATTGTACATCAGACATGTTAATTATTAATTAAAACGGGGTTGTAGTTGATAATCTCTTAATTAGTGATGAGGGTGCATTAAGTACATGAGGTCGCTTACATCATCATTTAGCGTATGATTTGACATATACAATGTGAACATGTCCATGAACTATCGAGTAAGCTGTAAGTTGGTTTGATTTGCGTTTATGTCAGAACTCATTTAAAAATGTATTTAATGTATTTAAGTGATAATTTAAAAGAAGCAACTCAATTTAATAATCAAGTATAGTTTTCAATAAATTAAATTAAACTGAATTTGAATTTTTCATTTTATTTTCCTTATTTTAGGTTTAAATATATCGTTTCTGCAATACAATCAACAATTATTTAAAAAAGCAATTTACTTAGATCGGTTTAATTAGTTTTTGATACTGATTTTAAATAAGCAAATGGTGTCGCTTTATTGGCTTCCCTTTATCATTTTAATTGTTGATTTTTTTATGCGTGTGTTTGGATGAATTATATATATGAATGCCACATGTTCTGTGACTTTTGCTACTATTTGTATGAAAGAAAAAAACACTACCGGAAAGTTGCGAGTTTTGAAAAAATAAACACAATTGCCATATATCCCTTTAAAGTTCCCTAGCCCACACTCATAATTGAACTGATAATTAACTACATTTGTGTTATAATTCATCATACCTATGTTATCATATGTGTAGAATGTCCTGTCGTTTACCACTTTGACTCAACGTTAAATGCAACACTTCCATCTATTGCCATCTATATGCCTTTAATATTGACGATGTTTAGGCGGATAAAGTTGATGTATGTCATCCGATTTCTTTATCTCTTTAACAGTCGATAACATTGTCAAAGCAGTTTCTGATAATTCAGGTTATCAGGCGACGTCTCAGCTGGATGTGGACTGTACTTGTCAGGCGTCTATAGATTACGGCATCCGATTATTACAAATCGGCTTTATCAGCGTCGTTTAAAAGAACGACATAGAAAGATCACGGCTATAGATTTGTGACTTTCTGCATCTGTAACGACGAATTCATTCATACTATCGTTATCAGGATTAGGTTAAAGCGCCAACGCTCTCCGGGGATATTTGGCATGACTCAATGTTGGGGCAACAAATATTTTGATGGGTGAATGCAAAACTATTGCAACTATGACAAAATACATAAACAGATGCATTAGTTTCGTGTTCACACCTGGATTTGTCGGTAAAAGCAAAGTAATCAGCAGTATGATACTGCAAATAAAAAGGGCGATCGAAACGTATTTCACGGTTATGTATGCGAATTACAATGTTATCATTCTAGGCAACGGTATAATCTATACTAAAATTTAAGGCATGGTACTATTACAATACTTCATTCGTCGTTACCTTCAGACAAATTATTGATTATATATATCATACATATATCAATATTAATTAATTTGTAACTTTATGGGTATATATAGAGATTTAATTGGGCGATCATTAGTGAGCCATATGAACAATCTGTTTAAAACAGTGTTTTTGTTTTTGTGTTTTTTAATTAGTTTACAAATAGAAACACAACTGCACAGTGCATATTGGTTTAAAAACGATAAAAACGCATCCTCATTTATTATCAATAGGCTTAGGACTAAGTAATGCAACGAGAAAAAAGTAACACTCATGTCATAGCACAGGCCCGTTTTTCAATTTATTTAACACGGACGCCGAATTGATGTAGTGTTTTCTCTGCGTATTTCTCTGGTATTTTGTTTGCTTTAACTGTACCGACATACATAAGAACATCACTGGTGCGTGTAAAACATTACGAGATTGCTGTTACTACTGATGTTGGGAGAGGCAGAAAAAACACGAAGAAAATTGTTAGGATCTGTAATTAAAATCTTGATGCACATGTATACAGGAAGTATAATCAGACCAACACAGGGTCCATGGTATCAACGTTAACCAATAATCAAATAACCACGATCGTAACTACGCACACCACGAACATAACTACTCACAACACGTCCTTCACTTCACATCACAGCCATAATTACTCACACCACGTCCTTCCCTTCACAACCAAAACTACTCACAACACGTCCTTCACTTCACATCACGAACAAAACTACTCACAACATGTCCTTCACTTCAGACCACGACCATAACTACTCTCACCACGTCCTTAACAACACGACCATAACTACTCACACCACGTCCTTCACTTCACACCACGACCATTACTACTCAAATCACGTCCTTCACTTCACACCATGACCATAACTACTCACACCACGTCCTTCACTTCACACCACGACCATAACTACTCACATCACGTCCTTAAAAACACGACCATAACTACTCACACCACGTCCTTCACTTCACAACACGACCATAACTACTCACACCACGTCCTTTACAACACGACCATAACTACTCACACCACGTCCTTCACTTCTCACCATGACCATAACTACTCATACCACGTCATTCAATTCATATAACGACAATAACTACTCACACCACGTCCGTCACTTCACATCACAACCATAATTACTCACACCACGTCCTTCACTTTACAACCAAAACTACTAACACCACGTCCTTCACTTCACACCACGACCATAACTACTCTCACCAAGTCCTTCACTTCAGACCACGACCATAACTACTCTCACCACGTCCTTAACAACACGACCATAACTACTCACACCACGTCCTTCACTTCACACCACGACCATAACTACTCAAATCACGTCCTTAAAAACACGACCATAACTACTCACACCACGTCCTTCACTTCACAACACGACCATAACTACTCACACCACGTCCTTAACAACACGACCATAACTACTCACACCACGTCCTTCACTTCTCACCATGACCATAACTACTCACACCACGTCCTTCACTTTACGACTATAACTACTCACACCACATCCTTCACTTCACACCACGACCATAAATACTCACACAGCGTCCTTCGCTTCTCGACCATAACTACTCACAACACGCTGTTTACTACAACAACGACCAAATCCTTCACTACGCAACACGAACATAACTACTCACACCGCGTCCTTCACTTCTCACCATGACCATAACTACTCATACCACGTCATTCACTTCATATAACGACAATAACTACTCACACCACGTCCGTCACTTCACATCACAACCATAATTACTCACACCACGTCCTTCACTTTACAACCAAAACTACTCACACCACGTCCTTCACTTCACACCACGACCATAACTACTCTCACCAAGTCCTTCACTTCAGACCACGACCATAACAACTCTCACCACGTCCTTAACAACACGACCATAACTAATCACACCACGTCCTTCACTTCACACCACGACCATAACTACTCAAATCACGTCCTTAAAAACACGACCATAACTACTCACACCACGTCCTTCACTTCACAACACGACAATAACTACTCACATCACGTCCTTTACAACACGACCATAACTACTCACACCACGTCCTTCACTTCTCACCATGACCATAACTACTCATACCACGTCATTCACTTCATATAACGACAATAACTACTCACACCACGTCCTTCACTTCACACCACGACCATAACTACTCTCACCAAGTCCTTCACTTCAGACCACGACCATAACTACTCACACCACGTCCTTCACTTCACAACACGACCATAACTACTCATACCACGTCCTTAACAACACGACCATAACTACTCACACCACGTCCTTCACTTCTCATCATGACCATAACTACTCACACCACGTCCTTCACTTTACGACTATAACTACTCACACCACATCCTTCACTTCACACCACGGCCATAAATACTCACACAGCGTCCTTCGCTTCTCGACCATAACTACTCACAACACGCCGTTTACTACACAACGACCAAATCCTTCACTACGCAACACGAACATAACTACTCACACCGCGTCCTTCACTTCACACCACGAACAAAACTACTCACAACATGTCCGTCATTTCACATCACGACCATAACTACTCATACCACGTCCTTCACTTCACATCACGACCATAACTACTCACACCACGTCCTGCACTTCACACCACGACCATAACTACTCTCACCACGTCCTTCACTTCAGACCACGACCATAACTACTCTCACCACGTCCTTAACAACACGACCATAACTACTTACACCACGTCCTTAATAACACGGCCATAACTACTCACACCACGACTATAACTACTCACACCACGTCCTTAACAACACGACCATAACTACTCACACCTCGTCCTTCAATATACACCACGACTATAACTACTCACACCACGCCGTTTACTACACAACGACCAATTCCTTCACTACGCAACACGAACATAACTACTCACACCGCGTCCTTCACTATACAACACGACCATAACTACTCACATCACGTCCTTCACTACGCAACACGACCATAACTACTCACACCACGTCCTTCACTACACAACACGACCATAACTACTCACACCACGTCCTTAACAACACGAACATAACTACTCACACCGCGTCTTTCACTATACAACAGGACCATAACTACTCACATCACGTCCTTCACTACGCAACACGACCATAACTACTCACACCACGTCCTTCACTACACAACACGACCATAACTACTCACACCACGTCCTTAACAACACGACCATAACTACTCACACCTCGTCCTTCAATATACACCACGACCATAACTACTCGCACCGCGTCCTTCACTACACAACACGACCATAACTACTCTCACCGCGTCCTTCACTACACACCACGACCATAACTACTCACACCGCGTCCCTCACAACACAACACGACCATAACTACTCACAACACCTCCTTCACTACACACCACGACCATAACTACTCATACCACGTTAGCAACGCACACTACTCCATTAAAGACAAACACCACGACCGTAACTACGCACACCATCTTTTAAGTAAATACCACGTTCGTAACTACGCTTAGCACGACCGTAATTACGCATGCCACCAGCCAACTACGCAATCACGACTCGACAGTAACTACGCACACGAGTACATAACTACACAGAAGCACACCATGTATTTGTTTTAATCAAATTTTAGTATAAACACATTGTAAAGGAACATCTACATAGGAGTGGTAACCTGTGTTTAATTAGTGTGCAAATGCTTAAGATGTGTATTGATGCTTCTTTCCCTAAGTTTGACGAAATGCATGAATGAGAGGTACCATGTTGTTATAAATCAAGAAGAGGTGGTACCCTATTGACCTTACCTACATATGTGTGGAACTATGTTGACTTATTCCAAGGATGAGTGATATCTTGTTGACTTAAACCATGGATTCAATCCACTAAGGAGTAATATACTTTTGATTCAATACACGGAAGAGTGTTACCCTGCTGAGTCAATCCACGCAGGAGTCGTATCCTGTTGTTTTAATCCACAGAGGAATGGTACCCTGTTGACTCAATCCACGGAGGAGTGGTATCCTGTTGGCTTAATTCACAGAGGACGTGTTTTGTTGCTCCTCTTTCCTCTTTCCAAGCTTAATCCGTTGTTGAGTGGTACTCTGAAGTTTAATAGGTTTGCCCTTGTGTAAGATGCGTCTTGATGGTGCTTCTCTTTCCCAGGTTGACTCAATCCACGGAGGAGATGTACCCTGTTGGCTAAATTCAAGCATGAGTGATACCCTGTGCACTCAATCCATGGAGGAATGGTACCATATGGACTCAATCCACGGAGGAGTGGTACCTTGTTGACGCAATCCACCGTAGGAGTGGTACTCTGTTGGATCAATCCACGCAGGAGTGGTACCCTATTGACTCAATACACAGAGGAATGGTACCGTGTGGACTCATTCACGGATGAGTGGTAACCATTTAACTCAATCCACAGAGGAGTTGTGCCCTTTTGACTCGATCCACGGAGGGGTGGTACCCTTTTGACTCAATCCACGGAGCAGTGATACCCTTTTGACTCAATCCACAGAGGAGTTGCGCCCTTTTGACTCAATCTACGGAGGGGTGGTACCCTTTTGACTCAATCAACGGAGCAGTGATACCCTTTTGACTCAATCCACAGAGGAGTTGTGCCCTTTTGACTCAATCCACGGAGGGGTGGTACCCTTTTGACTCAATCCACGGAGCAGCGATACCCTTTTGACTCAATCCACGGAGTATTGTTACACTGCATTTATTTATCAAAAATACGTCATGTTTAATATCTGCCTGACAATAGTAACACGTCGTTTATATAAAAGCATCATCTATTTTTGAAACTCCACACATGTGCATTTAAATTAAATTAAATTGTATTTAACATAAATCACGTGTTAGGTATATGGCACCGCCAGAGATATTTAACTGTGCAATATAAGCGAACTTTTAAAATTGAAAAAGCAATTAAAACTGATTGTAAAATAAACGTTAATTAAGAAATAATAAATACGTACCTGTGAATAAAATACAGGTAGGACATGTAGGAGTTCAGATGCGAAGTAATTAAAATACAAGTGCTTTAGCACGAGTGATTTAATTACTCGCATCCGAAACGTATTTATTATTTCGATTCTAACACGGCAATAACTCCATTGTTTACGCTATTGTGGGGCACTATATTATGTCGGAGGTCAAGGTAATTAGGCTGCTATGTTTACAGGCTGTTCAATTAGGCGCCCCCGTATGCAAACAATTCAATGTTAAAAACGCACATTACTTCACCTGAATGCATGGATTTCACAACATATTTACCCATTAAATATTGTACCAATGATTTGTCAGTCATCACGAGAACCTCTTAGGACTCATACTGCGCCTGTTTTAAAACTGCTGCCACGGACGTGACAGCAAGAAAAAAGACAACTCCCGGGTTAGGGAAGCAGTCAAAAGGATCTGATGATCCAATTGTACTGCATAACAGATTTGGAGACTTGGAGATGAAGGTTGATGATCCAGCACGTCTGGAACTCCCAAAGTATCCAAAGTCTCCAATGTCTGCGAACCCAAAGGCCGTAAACCAGTACTTCCGCCTTAGTGACATCAACATCTAATAAGGTCATTCAATGGAACTGCCGAGCTTTCAAACCTAATTATGATGAAATCAGCTTACTTTTAAATAAACACAGGTTTACAAGCTGTTGCGGTCAGTGTTACGATGCACAGAGTTATAACAATATGCTTCTTATATTTACCGCCCAGTTTTTCACTAGACCTTAAAGATCTAAATCACCTAGTTGCACAATTACCATCACCTTTTATACTCTTGGGTGATTTTAATGCACACCTCTCCATTTGGGGTTGTAAGGATATAAACGATAAAGGCAAGAAAGTTGAAGATTTCTTAGCCAAAAAAAATTTGTGTATTTTTAATGATAACAAATCACATACTTATTTATATCCAGCTACATGCTCTCATTCTTCCATTGATTTAACAATATGCGATCCAACTCTCTTGATGGATTTTTCGCGGAGTGTTGGTGGCGACCTATGTGGAAGTGACCACTTACACTTATTTCTTGAAAATATCGGCCCTACACTTCTCAAAAAAAACGCAGCGATGGAAACTTCGCAAAGCTGATTGGGTTACGTTTCAATCTCTTTGTGAGGAACAATTAAAGCCTTCCGTTTTTGAGGATGTCGAAGAAGCAACTGCTCTTTTTACCAAAACCCTTCATGATATAGCTGATCAAACTATTCCAAAAACCTCGGTAAATCCAAAACGCCCACATAAATCATGGTACGATGATGACTGCAAAAAGGCAGTCAGCGATCGTAAAGCTGCATTGAATAATTTTAATTTGCGGCCAACTCAAAATAATTTAGATACTTTAAGAGTTTTTCGTGCGAAAGCCCGTCGTATTATTAAGGATAGCAAGAGGAAATCCTGAAGATCTTACGTCTCTAGGCTGAATTCTCGCTCATCTCTTAAGAAGAAGTAGGACATGGTCCGGAAAATAAACGGTAAAGGTAATTCTAGTTGTGTAAATCATCTTAAAACTGATAATGAAGATATTACATCTGTCAAAGATATTACAAACATTTTGGCAGAAACTTTTTCTAAAAACTCTTCTTCTGAAAATTGTCAACCAAATTTCTAAAAAAAATACATCAGCTGGTCCTGATGATATCCATTATCAGTTATTAAAACATTTACCTGAAACTTGTCTCTCTACACTTCTTGATATATTTAATAAGGTTTAGGTGACCGGAAACTTCCCCGATTCTTGGCGAGAAGCAATCGTTAATCCAGTCCCCAAACCTGGAAAGGATCATACGGACCCAATAAATTATCGCCCTATTGCTTTATTAACGAGTTGTATATGTAAAACCATGTAACGAATAATTAATGAGAGACTCGTTTGGTACCTGGAATCCAACAAGCTGATAACAAAGTACCAAAGTGTATTCCGGCACCAACGAGGCACAACAGACAATCTCATTCAGTTTGAATAATTTATTAGGGAAGCTTTCGTAAAGAAAGAACATCTAGTCGAAGTATTTGTTGACTTGGAGAAAGCTTATGATACTGCATGGAAGTACGGTATCATGAATGATCTTTATTACCAATTTTTATAGAGAATTTCTTAGATAGATAATAGACAGTTTCGTAACCGAATGGGTTCAACCCTCTCTGACATTCATGAACAGGAGATGGGTGTGCCACAGGGCAGCATACTCTCTGTCACCATTTTTAATATAAAAATTAACAGTATAGTTAAATGCATCAATCCTGGTGTGGATTACTCTCTATATGTTGACGACTTTGTTATATGTTATCGTGCAAAAAACATGAACACTATGGAGAGACAACTTCAACAATGTCTGAATAAACTTCAGACCTGGTCGGATGAAAATGGTTTTAAATTTTCTAAATCTAAAACTAATTGTATGCACTTTTGTCAACTACGTAAACATCATGAAGTCCCTCATCTAACACTGGATGGGTCACCAATACATGTACCAGTAGTGGATGAAACAAAATTCCTTGATATTTTTTTCGACCGTAAATTAACGTTTATACCACATCTTAAATACTTGAAGGCCAAGTGCCTTAAAGCTCTTAATTTACTTAAAGTTGTTGCCAACACTAATTTGGGAGCAGATCGTAAAGTACTTTTACAACTTTATAGATCTCTTGTCAGATCCAAGCTGTACTACGGCTCAATAGTAAATGGATCGACTCGCAAGTCATGCATGCAGATGCTCGATCCTATACATAACCAAGGATTACGACTCGCCTTAGGTGCCTTTCGTACATCACCAGCCGAAAGTCTATAAAGTAAAGTAAAGTAAAGTAAAGTGTTTGTTTTATTATCAGTGTCGCTCCTATTGAAAGGCCAGTCAATTTTGACTTATGAGACACCTTTGTCTTGAACATCATTACTTCCCGATTCGGTAACCGTTATTTAACTAGCTGTCGGCTCACCAACCGGTCTCTCTTCAGTAACAAGCCCGCCTCTGACGGGACTCGAACCTTCGACCTCCGGATTAGGAGGCGGATGCTTTAACCACTAGACCACCGTAACTCCTTCTATATGTTGAAGCTAATGAACCATCACTGTCTCATAGACGGGACAAATTAGCCCTTCAATATGCCATTAAATTAAAATCTAACCGTTCAAACCAAACTTTCGATAATGTTTTTAATCCTACTTATGAACCTCATTTTGATCGAAAACCAAAGGCCATTCGACCATTTGTTCTTCGTATTAAACCAAAATTAAGAGACACTGAAATCGACCTAAATTTGATTGCTAAGTACAAATTACCACAAATTACACCATGGACTTTTGAAACACCAACAATTATTTTTGCTCTTTGTAATAGTAACAAATCCAGTACAGACCCTACTGTCTTTCAAAGCAAATTTAATGAAATTAAATCGAAATACAGTAACTTTCAACATATATAAACAGATTGTTCTAAAGATGGATTTAAGGTAGCTACAGCAGCTGTTGTTCACAAACATAGCATAAAGAGCCGCCTGCCTGACAAGGCCTCTTTCTTTTCAGCTGAACTTAAGGCAATTGAACTTGCCTTAAATTATATTCAGGAATTTGATGATGACCATGTTGTAATCTTTTCTGATTGCCTTTCATCTCTTCAAGCACTGGGTAATATAAAACATGATAACCCAGTTGTGCTTCAACTTTTAGAAAAGTGCTATACTCTTATAGTTGATAATGTTATTATATTCTGATAGCTTCCAAGTCATGTAGGAATACGTGGTAATGATAGAGCTGATAGTGCTGCTAAAGCAGCCTTAGGTTTACATATATATAAAGCCAAATTACCTGATGCTGATTTTAAAAGTTGTATTTACACATATATTCGTAACTCTTGGCAAGCCGCTTGGGATTTGTCAGTAACAATAAACTCCATTCAATTAAACCGTTACTCGGAGAATGGCGTTATTCTAGTAGACCATTCGTCGAGTGGAAGTTGTCCTAGCCCGGTCCAGGATAGGGCATACACGTTATGCTCATTCATATTAATTACAAGGTGAGCAATTACCAGAATGTATACCCTGCTTTGCACCGTTAACGGTCAAACACATTTTGTTGGAATGTATTGACTGTGATCGTATGCGTCAGAGGTACTACAATGTTAATACTATGAAAGCGTCATTATAATATGTTCTTATATATATTTACTTATTTATATACCCGTTGACGGGCATTTGTTGATTTACATATATAGTTTATATTACTACCAAATCATCCCTTATTTGTAAATAGTTTTATCTTTATATATTTACATTAATTTTTAATTACTACTTCATTTCTTCATCAGTTTTGGCTCACAATATGATCTATTTACGTGTAGACGTGCCGTAAAACACCATACATTCATTCATTCTGTTTTAAAAAGTCTGACATTTTAAAAACACTTATAATCAGCGAGTTTTTAAAGTAAAATCAAGAACAGACGAGCGAAAGTTGAAAGGAGCAGGTCAATTTTACACATCACCCCCGGGGCGGGTCCAATTCAAAACCAGGGTCACTATTTGAGCAAAGTTGGTAGAGGACGACTAGACGATGCTACATACAACATATCTAAGCTGCAGCCTTTTTTGCTTCGGAGAAGAAGATTTTGAAGTGTTTGTCCTATATACTTTTATGTAAAAATGACATTTTTTTACCAATTCAGGGGCCATAATTCTGTCAAAATGAATGGAAGAGTTATGGGAACTGTTGGATAAGGTACAGAATTTGATGTGAAACATTAGTTTAAAAATTTAATGCAATAACTTGAGTAGTTTTGAAGTTATAAATCTAGTGCACAAAAACCTTAAGGTAATGACAAGATAATCAAGGGCCATAACTTTTTCAAAATGAAAGAAAGAGTTATGTTGATTGTTGTATAAGGTGCAGAATTTGATGGGAAACATTAGTGTAAAGTTTTAATGCAATAGCTTGAGTAGTTTTAAAGTTATAAATCTATTGCACAAAAACATTAATATAGACGAGACAATCAAAGAGCCATAACTTTGTCAAAATAAAAGGAAGATTTATGGGGATTCTTGGATAAGGTGCAGAATTTTATGGGAAACATTAGTATGAAGTTTTAATGCAATAGCTTCAGTAGTATTGAAGTTATAAATCTATTGCACAAAAACTTTAAGGTGAAGCTTGGGACGCCGACGCCGACGCCGACGCCAACGCCAACGCCGACGCCGTGGTGAGTAGGATAGCTTTCACTATTCTTCGAATAGTCGAGCTAAAATGTCCGACATTTCAAAGCGGGTCAATCTGTTGTGACAGTTGTGGTAAATTCTTAAGCTTAATGTTTTTTTCTTTCTCAGGAACAACACAGGCCACTAGCGGAGGAAAAACATTAACACGTGTAGCACCCATATTATATGTAAAGGTCCGTTATTTTTTTATAAATGTTAAAGGGCCAATAGGCCAATAACTGATATATTTATTTATAGCCAAAACATTAATCATCGAAGAGAATAAAGTCATTGTATTCATGTATATGCATATATGAAGGCGTTCTTAAACAACTGTATGAATTACAGTGAATATGTATTGCATTGTCCATGAAATTCTTTGTAAGCTGCTATATGCGGTCTTGTTTGTTAGAGAATATATCCTAGGGATACCTTTATTTTACTGTCCCGTTTTATTGTGATGAAAATAGGGTAAGAGTGAGGTTTTGTGCACCCTAGAACGTGGTTAAAACATCTATCGGCCGTTTTTCCACTATCCGTTCCATTTCATGTTTGTGATGTCATATCTTGCCTTTTATTCATCTTTGTAATTGTTGTATGTTTCTGTGCGTGTTTGTGTTAACGGTTGACTATGGTCCTTGAATGCTATATTTCCTGTTCCGACTTCTATATTTACGTTTTTGTATTAATACGATACTATATTAACGTTTTGTTCTATATATGTAAATCAGACACTGGCTGTATTCTCTATATGGTAGATTATAGATTGTATTCGTGGCCACGGCCGATAAGATAATATCTCTTATCAAGGAAATATATACAAGCAACGGAAGCTCCTAAAGGCATATGTTTAAAAAAAGACAAATACGATCACCGAAGACGTCAATAGGTGGTAGTAGAAGAGTTTCAATGGGGTCCAGGCCATTGGAAACCAGGAAAACCAGAACCCCATCTCCCCTAATAATATTACAGTGAGGGCCAGACAATGTTTGCCCGAACCCCACCCATTTCTTTTAGTAGTTTGCCAAAATACGTGTTAACCCCACAAACATGTGCTTACTACCAGAAATGTTCCTTTCACATCCTATTAAATTATCCCTGTGATAAACCGTATAACACTTTTAATAACGAGTGTATGAAAGTAATTTTGACCAAGGATCTCATGAAGTTTCTAAACCCCGTCACCATAGATTTCTGATTGTAAGCCTGTTTTATAACTCGCAGAGGTCCTTTCATAACTTCACTTTCATAACAAAGCGAGTATGATGGGAATCTTGAAAATCACCGAACGCGATAAATATGTATCCTTGGTCATTACCTCTTTCATACAATCTGTATTAACATGGTAATAACTTTAATCGAAAGGAGTAATGTCCCGATCATTTGTAACGCACTGCATGTTTAGTGGTCGACCCAGTTACAGTGCGCCACCTTGTTTTTCTCTTTGATTGCGCGGAGAAAGTGTTGATTCTTAGGCCCTGCGTGGGGTACGTAGTACTGATTCTATCCAGGACAAATTGTCAAAGTATATATAGCCTTGTGTGTGCTGAGAAAGACGTAAAGCACCATTCAACTTTCAACATTGATTATGCAATAACCGAACAAATTGTGGTCCCTATGAATAAGTCTACCTAAATCCTTTAAGGACGGTAACTTTTCAATGTTTGTATTCAATCTCGTCTTGTCGTGTCTGTAATGCTTTATTTTCTTGTGGATCGGGCTTCTGCAAAGTCATTGATTACTTGCTTTGTGGTTGTCTATTCTTTTATTTTGTGTTTTCATATATACATGATCATCGTTGTGTCAACCACAAACACACACAGAAACAAAGAACAGGTGATAGGTGTAATAAGAAAAAACACAGAAAAGTTCATGTATATAATATATCAAAAAGTATGTAACACCTACAAAACCAATCTGATATGTACTCGATGACTTGTCTTAAGTCCGAACAGGCTTTTTTGCAGCTGACCCTTATAATATGGTACCCGAATGGTCATATCATCAACATATGTTTGGTTGTTGTCGCATACTGTGCGTTGTTCTTTTTTTGTTTTGTTTTTTTGTTATTGTTTTTGGAAATATTATTTCGTGGTTTGGTTGACTGTGCTCTTTGAATGCTACATTTCCTCTTCGACTATTATTCCGACTTCTATGTATACGAGATCTGACCAGAAATTTGTGTCTGATATTGGCCTTTTATCTCGGTCGTACTCCTGTTGTATTCAACATTTATAGAAATTAAGTCTATTTCACATTGCTACTAAACTTGAAACGTTGTCCTATTTATTTGAAAAAAAACAACAAAACTAATTGAAAGCAATATATCTTATTTGTCATCACGTTGTTTCTGTAAATGTAATTGGTTAGCCACATATGTGTTCAACATAACGACATACTGCCAAACAACAACCACTCAATCGCCAGGGAGTTGTCTTGTCGAAAGTAAATGAAAAATGCTCACACTCAGAGAAGTTTACGCCTCTTATTCATTAAACAGAGTTTCAGTATGAACGTAAGAAGTAAGATCTGATTAGTATGAGTAAGTACTTGCCTTCGTGTTTATAAGGTGTCCGTTGAAATTGATTGGTGTGGGGGTATACTTCCTCAGGTGTTTTTGTCTCGATACGAATATGATTAGGTTTATAACATGTCTCCCTTGTGTTGATTATGAGTAGATAGAATCTGATTAGTTTTGTTTTGTATGTTGCCTCTTGTTTTAATGTCAACACATTATTATAAGTATAGTTGTTGTGATTTTGATCTTAATTTTAAATAAGAGTCCAGAGTAAATATAATAAAGTAAGTTTTAAAAGTGGATTGAAAAACATTGAAATTTAGGATTCTTGACCAAATCTTAATTATCTAACATATGCTCGGAGAATAGAACCCGACATATACGGGATTTCCTGGTTTAAGGTCACGTCCGACTAGGATATAGACAAACCGAAGGAACCCAGTGTTGCCAGTGGGCACCGACGCAGTAGTCTCCTGATTAAAAATAGATATTGCTATAGACTGGGCCACAATTATTAATAAAATCAAACATTGAACTAAATAAGTCTTTTAGATATATTTAAATCCTCTCCAAAAACAAATTGCTGTAACTCTACATCCAGATAGTGGGAAACGTAACTGTATCTGTTTAATTTCGGTACCAATGGCTTATTACCATGAACGATATCGTTTATGTCTCAAATGGTTTCACGATAACGACCTTACATTACTGATACTTACCCTTTACGAAATGCATTTAGTATAACTCTTCTTGTAACATGTTTTGCTCAAAACGCTATGTTCAAAAGGCATACAGTTGAGAACACCCTTGAGGAAATCAGGGAAACACTTCAGTTGTAAACCATTATGGTTATGTTAGTTATAACTTAACTATTATATGTGACATGAGCCACCAATACACGCCATAATAGTTTATTAATGACTTTAATATGACCTTTGTATTTGATCAGATAATTACTTCGTGAATGTTGGTGTCGATATAGGTGAAAGGGAGCCGTCATAAACCTTGTGATGTAAGCATATTATTCATATTAGTCCTAATGGTAATGTGTAACAATCGAAACAATCATTATGTTCACTGTGCCTAGATGCTCAATATAAAAACAATTACACCTAGTGTTGAAATACTTTCAGTAACCGGATATTTTACCAACATAAACAATTTGCATTGTAAATATATACATAAAAATCGAACAGGAAAAGCAGCATTTAACGACGACAGTCAACCTCAAACACACAGAGAAACAAAGATGAATAAAAGGCCAAATAAGACATCACAGACACAAAAGGGTTGACAATAGGGCTACCGCCTTGGAACGGTCAGTGGCAAAAAAGGCCGCTGGGGGTTAAAACCAGGTTCTAGGGTGCACCAAACCTCACACTTACCCTACTGTCAAACCGATAAAACGGGACAGTGTAAATAAAGAAAAGTAATGAACTATTCTCTAACCAACAAGGCAGCATTAATAGCCAATATAAGTAAAATACAAAGATGCTCGTGTATATATAAATACAAAAACACAATAGTCTAGAAAGCCACAAAGAAGGTACTCTGTGACTTGACAGAAGCCATACCAACAAGAGCATAAACCTTTGAGGGCACAACAAGACAAGACTGCAGACAAATATGAAACGGCATCGTCCTTTTGGGCTTTAGGTAGACGTCATCATATGGACCGCAGCCTGTCCGGTAAGTAGAAGTGCCATGTGTTACATCATGTGATTTGATAGCGTGTTTTCTAATCTCAGCAACATTATGCAAAATAAATGTTTATACTCTTATGAACCGAGTCTGCTACTTTTATCTCTTGTGTTTGTTGCTTCCAGAGGATCCCCTTTTCAGTATTAATGACATTTACACTATCTTGTGTTTAATGCTGTGTGGCAGCCGTAAAAAGTCGCCCCGACTACAAATCAGTGGGGTTATTACATACTGCTGCTTTGTGATCATTAAGCCCAATATTTGTGTCTTTGAAGTAGAACATCGCATAAGCCGGTGCTTAAAGTTAATATTCTACTTCCGACTCTTATTTATAAAGAAATATAAATGATCGGACAGGGAAAGTAGCATTCAAGGAGGACAGTCAACCACAAAACACAGAAACAAACACGCAAACAGACAAACAGTTGACAGGACCTGGGCCATTGCACTCTATTTGCTCGTCAGTACTTGAAGATAACTTTTAGAACACCGATATGTGTTGATATGTAGTATCATTTCTAAAGTTATATACATATTACACAGTAACTAGGGCACACGTGCGCTCAAACTTATGAACTGTTAAATAAAATATCTAGATAATTTAAAATAGATTATTAGACAGATCACGAATCCTAGTTTCAATTGATAAAATATAGTTTCACCTTACACAAAATTAATTTCCACTTGCGACATAATGGACTATATACTGATACATCAAATGTTTATGTTATTTTTCATCGTTGATGATACTATATATGGGATATGTTCAGGACGTCCATATTTCTAAGTGGAAGAAACTCCTTACTGTAACCCAGGAGGTTGAGTGTTCGCGTCTCCAAAATCAAAATGTGTTGTGGAAATGATAGTGTTAACTGTGTACATTTCGATGTTCACTATTCTATGTCTAGAACGCAAGCAATGACCTGCGTTAAATGCCCAAATTCGCCATGAGCTCGTGAATATGAAATTAAAATGAAAGGCACGCCTACAGTGAAGCATGCGATTTAGGTATAGGTTCTGAAGCTTTAAAAAATATCTTTCAGTCATTTCGCTACGGTGTCATCTTTTAGCAACGAACAATGGTCCAGTTAATAATGATGTTAAAATGAAGCATGTAATAGTCGAGTTGTTGGATGAGCCAAACCTAATGTTCCACGACATTTCTGAGTGCATAGACATATCTAATTCTAAGGAATGAAGAGCTGAGAAAATGTTCATTTATCTCGCTTGGGAGCTTTCCTTTGAACTTTAAAGTATTTCAAAGTAATGCCAAATTAAACCAATCATATTTCTGGCACAATTACATACAAAATTGTAAATGCAATTTGTGAAATTGATGCACCATACTTAATAGGTATACAATTGTTTTACCAAGGAATTTGTCTTCGTTTGTGTAATGTTTGTTATTGTTAATATTCATGGGATAGAAATGAAACACAAGTTATACTTCTGGTTACTAAATCTATTCTAATACTTAATCTATACAGAGTGCATATTCAAGGCATGCGTAGGCGGAGCTTATCAGCTGGTCAGTTATAGGGAGGAGCTAGGCATTGTAGCATACATTACATCCCTTCTTTAATGTACAATGGAAACATGTATTCAAGCTTAATATAAGACATAAAACAAGACCAAGCAAAAGTCACTCTAGAATCTAATATAATGTCCAGTACAAAGAACAGAGTGATTATATTACCAAAACACAGATTGTATCTAATGAAGCTAATGTTTCAAAGATTGTAAACATGACCAAAGTTATTTCTCTCTCGCACATTAAACTGTCAATTAATTAACTCCATTAATGTTTAACAGTCTTCACAGCCAGGGAATTGCAGTTTGTTCCACGGTTTGTTTATTTTCCGTCCAGCACATAAAATGGTCTGACATGTGAAACATGTCTGTAGAGAATTTGATTGTACACAGATTTCAGTTTGACCTGGTTTCCTTTCTGACCAATTACTGTGTATATGTCACTGTCCCATTTTGCATCTAATTTTCCTATGTTTCTTCTAAGAATTAACACTTTCTGTCCCAGTTTATAATTCATAAACCGATTATTAAAACGCTTGTCTGCATGTTTTTTCATCTTGTTTTTGTTTTTTTTCGCGATTTCTGAGTTGTGTATTTCTCCTTTCTTTCTCAAAGTGCGGAAGTTTGTTTTTTAATGTTCTGTTGAAGAATAACTCTGCAGGTGCGCGTCCAGTGGTAACGTGTGGTGTTGTTCGGTAACTTAATAAGAATTTATACAATTCAGTCATCCAGTTCTTGTGAGCAGCCACGGCTGTCTTGATACATTTACTAAGTGTTTTGTTGAAGTTTTCCAAGAGTCCGTTAGAGCGGGGCCAATATGGAGTAAAGCGTTTACGTTTTATTCCATTGTTGTAGAAGAAATTCCTTAGTTCTTCAGATACCATATTTGGAGCATTATCGGTGGTAATTTCGGTTGGTTATCCGTGCGTGGCAAAAGTTCTCTTCAGCTTATGTATAATAGCTCTAGATGTTGTTGACTTCATAATTTCAACTTCGGGAAATCTCGAGTAATAGTCGATAACAACTAACAAGTATTCTCCCGATGGAAATGGTCCAGTTTAATTCATAGCTACACGTTCCCATGGTTTTGATGGTAGATCAGTTGTTTCTATTTGTGGTGAGATTGGAGAGTTTGATACCAATTGACACTCATAGCATGTTTTGATCATATGTTCTACATAATTGTCAATTCCGGGCCAATATACATTTTCTCTTAGCATTTGTTTTCTCTTAACGACCCCCTTGGTGTGATTCATGAGCTAACTGTAGGACTCGAGGCCGTAAACTTTCTGGTATTACAATTCTAGTTCCTCTTAAAACAATATTGTTGTATACTGGGCGAATCTTGAATAAGTGTTGAATTTCTCACACTTAGGCCATCTGTCATGCTTAATGCATTTGATTACGTCTTTAATGGTCGTGTCATGAGCCGACTCCTTATCGATTTGCTCTAAGGTCATAGCTGTGTGTACTGTATTCTGGTACACGCAATTAATATAATCTTCTGTGCTCTGTGAGATTTGGCATTTATCTTCCCCAATGGGAGATCTTGACAGGACATCAGCAGTATTTAAATGTCCAGGCTGGTATTCCAATGTAAATTTATAGCATTGCAGTTTTAATAGTCATCGCTGTATTCTTGCTGGGGGAGATGTTGTTGACTTCATAATTTCAACTTCGGGAAATCTCGAGTAATAGTCGATAACAACTAACAAGTATTCTCCCGATGGAAATGGTCCAGTTAAATTCATAGCTACACGTTCCCATGGTTTTGATGGTAGATCAGTTGTTTCTATTTGTGGTGAGATTGGAGAGTTTGATACCAATTGACACTCATAGCATGTTTTGATCATATGTTCTACATAATTGTCAATTCCGGGCCAATATACATTTTCTCTTAGCATTTGTTTTCTCTTAACGACCCCCTTGGTGTGATTCATGAGCTAACTGTAGGACTCGAG
Source organism: Cyrtodaria siliqua (assembly GCA_037043455.1). Classification (NCBI taxonomy): domain Eukaryota; kingdom Metazoa; phylum Mollusca; class Bivalvia; order Adapedonta; family Hiatellidae; genus Cyrtodaria; species Cyrtodaria siliqua. Next base: position 399,506 of record JAWPHD010000301.1, on the reverse strand, counting down.
GCCGTAAACTTTCTGGTATTACAATTCTAGTTCCTCTTAAAACAATATTGTTGTATACTGGGCGAATCTTGAATAAGTGTTGAATTTCTCACACTTAGGCCATCTGTCATGCTTAATGCATTTGATTACGTCTTTAATGGTCGTGTCATGAGCCGACTCCTTATCGATTTGCTCTAAGGTCATAGCTGTGTGTACTGTATTCTGGTACACGCAATTAATATAATCTTCTGTGCTCTGTGAGATTTGGCATTTATCTTCCCCAATGGGAGATCTTGACAGGACATCAGCAGTATTTAAATGTCCAGGCTGGTATTCCAATGTAAATTTATAGCATTGCAGTTTTAATAGTCATCGCTGTATTCTTGCTGGGGGAATGTGTCTTGGTGTGAAAATGTTAACAAGTGGCTTATGATCTGTTATGACCTTGAAATCCATAAATCCATAGACGTAAACTCTAAACTTTTCAATTCCCCATGCGACAGCAAGGCATTCGCGCTCTATCTGACTGTACCTTCTTCCAACTTGATTTAATGTCCTGCTGGCATATGATACGGGGCGATACTGTCCATCACTTTGTTTTTGAGATAGAATCGCTCCAAGACCAAAGGGGCTAGCATACACGGTTATAGTTGTTTCTGCGTCGGGGTTATAATATACCATTACAGTCGCGCTTGTCAATAGTTCCTTTAATTGTTCGAACGGTTGGTGTTCTTCAGACTGCCATTCACATTGCTGGTGTTTACGGGTTAGTCTCCGAAATGGTTCTGAAACAGTTGCAAAGTTAGGAATGAAATTTGCACAGTAATTCACAAGTCCAAAAAAACTATAGACTTCTTTGACTGATTTTGGTACTTCTGTTTTTAGTACTGCCTCTATTTTACTATCCTGTGGCATGAGACCTTCTGATGTGAGTGTGTCCCATGAAAGTTAGCGATGTCTTGGAAAATATGCATTTTTCCTTATTGGGAGTTAAGTTTTTCTCACGTAGTCGTTGTAGTACATTGCGTAATGCAGCGTCATGTTCCTCCTTTGTTTTACCTTATATAATTATGTCATCAGATATGTTTTTGCATCCTGGTATGTCTTGAATTGTATGCTGGATAACCCGTTGATATATTTCATGTGCACATGATATGCCGAACATCAATCTTTTATATCTATAGATTGCGTCATGTTGTGATTTCTCGGGATTGTGGGTCAAGCTCTATTTGATGAAATCCCATTTTAAGGTCTAATTTCGAAAAGTATTTGGCACCGTTCAATTCGTCTAATGTTTCGTCGATATTTGGTAATGGGAATCGTTCCTCTCGATTGCTGTGTTAGCCTGGCGCATGTCTACACAGATACGTATGTCACTGTTTGCTTTCGTGATTACTACTGACGGCGAAATCCATGAAGTGGGGTCTTCTACCTTCTCTATTACGTCAGATTCTACTACTTCTTTTAGCTTCATATCTACCTGTTGTCTCATTTTGAATGGAATTCTACGAGTATAGTGGGTGCTACATTTTCATTCACGTGCAATTTTAACTGAAAATCGTTTAGTTTTCCGAGCCCTTGAAATCTATCGGTATACTCCGAAAGAATTGAGTCAACGTTCATGTTTTCATTTGCGTTCACTGTGTTTACACATATTTTCAAAACACCTAGTTCTACTGCACATTGTTGACCTAATAATAGTGTGCAGTCGCTGTTAATAATATGAAATTTGATTTTGTGTGTCCTATCATTTATTTTCACATTCATGTCAGCCACTCTAAACGTTTTGAGCGGTACTCTGGATGCATACGGATATATCTTGGCATAGGATTTGTTTACAGATACTTGATTTAATTTAACCTTTTCAAATGTTTGCCTGTCAATACAATTTACTGTTGCGCCTGAATCGATTAATAATTGGCATGGCCTACCTTCAATATCGACGTCAATAAATGGTGACTCCTAAATACAAATTCCTCAACACTACTTTCAGACTTATGATTTGATATGTATCGCACTTCACGTTGTTCCCGTGATCTACACATATGCGCATAATGGCCTCGTTTTTCCTAAATTATTACAGACTATACTCCTTGATTTTAGGCATTCATGGCCTGCATGCCCTTTTCCTCCACAGCGAGTACACACTTTAAATTTTGTAGGTTTTGGTGCTTTCCTCGGCTGCGTCATTGGTAGTATTGTGTCCTTTTTTGTGGTGGTTTTCTGTAAAGTTGTTGCACATTCCTCTCTGCTCCATTATATTCAAATGATTCCTGATACCTCTTTTCTTTTTTTGTTGATTTCATCATCTTTGTTGCGTGTAGGTCTGCTAATTCCGAACTTCTGGCAATTGACTGAATATTGTCCAAGGTAAGTGCCTCTTCTCGCAAAAACTTCTTTTTCATTTCCGTAGAGTTGCTTTTTTCTACTACCGTGTCACGGATCATATCATTTACTGTGTTTTCTGGATAGTCACATGACACACTTAACTTTTTGAGCCTAATTATGGAATTGTCAGTTGTCTCATCCTTTTATTGTAATGCTTGACGGAATAGGTGACGTTCGTATGCAACATTCTTTTTAGGATGAAAATAATCTGTCAACGCTGTCAATGCATCTTTGTACGAGTTTCCTGGATTGCTGAATGTTTCAAAAATATCCTGTATTATCTTCTCCAGCAAGGTGTAATAACAATGCTTTCCGTTGTTCATCTTTCGTAACTCCTGATGCAGCGAGAAAATATTAAAATCTCTTTGTGTAATCTTCCCATGATCGTGATAAGTTAGTGTTTTGGCCCAAAAATTTAAATGGTTTTGGTGCTGGCAAGTCCATTTTTGCTGCCATCTTGGAATGAGAACAGACTTCTTGAAAATTAAGTCCACTTTCACTTTTTCTTCAAAATCACTTTTTTTAACAAAATAACAATAGTCCTTTTGAAAAAAAAAGTTGATCCCTTTTCTCGTCGCCAGTGTAATGTTAGTTATTGCTAATATTCATGGGATAGAAATGAAAAACAAGTTATACTTCTGGTTACTAAATCTTTTCTAATACTTAATCTGTACAGAGTGCATATCAGCTGGTCAGTTATAGGAGGAACTAGGCATTGTAGCATACATTACAGTTTGTCTAAAGAAACTACTATTTCCATGATACTGACAAGGAAGTTCATATAAAAAAAGTCATATTCATGTATATGGATGGACATACAAACCTGATAAACTTACTCTGAAAAATAGCAACATAATGTTTTCTGACAAAACATTGACACATTTGGTTCTATACATAGGTCAGGACGGCTTAATCAAATTTAGCTCGCTGTTTGCTGCTTTATCTTGGGTAAATATAGAAATACAGTCGTATTTGGCCCCAACGTCGGATTCGTTCACGTCACAATGGTCATCCGTTTATTGGTATTGAAGTTTTGAACAGTACAACTAGAATTACAAGCACCAATTCCGTTCGATCCAATTTACATTGTATTCTTGTTTTGCAGACAGGGTGATTTGATTTAAACATATTTTATTGCCAATAATGTGTTACATACAGAATATTATCCACATATATATATACAATAGAAATATTATTATGACAAATGGGTCGGGTAACAAGTTCTACCAACATTAGTTTAAACCCTTCCCAGACAGACAGGGTGAAACGGTTAACATGTTTATGAAGATTATCAGTCTCATAATGGAATCATTACCAATAAAACGTCACATAATTCGACGGGTTTCGATGGGTCTCTGGCAAATCCTAGACAGGCTGTATTAAAACTGAATGATGTAGGCAGTCCGTTATAAAACACCGGTTTAATGTTCATTGTTAACTTTTTAATGGCTCCGATATCTCCGATATCCAATTAATAAATGTAAATACACCTTCGTCGTGTTACCATTCATAGATAGAAATCGCGTAGTGTTATCCCTGTTTAATCGAGTTTCTTTATTATATTTCTATTAAAATTATAATAATGATATTTAAAGGTGCAACGCATTTGACGCAGCACTTGAGTTTCTCTTCAAAGTCAATTATTATATTATTTGTTTTATAATCATGTAAAGGGACACAACACTCTGAGCCCCTTGCTTTATTAATACCTTATATAACAGGTTGTGTATATTCAACTATCAAGGTAATATAATTTGGAGCTTTAAAATTGTCTTAAATATTCTACATGTTCTACCATATATATATAGAGAGAATATCATGTTAGTGCCTGATCCTATCCAGTTATTCTGTTGAGGTTGAGAAAAAAATGAAACCCAAGGCTCTGCCGAGGACTTCATTATTTTCGGGCCGAACCTGATAAACTGGATAAGATCAGGCACTAACATGACATATTATTTATCATGTCGGTCGTTTAAAATAATTTATTTTACCTGCTTTCCAGATTTGTTTTCCTTCAAAAATACCCCGTCCGTCCGACGCCCCCTCGGTGTATTAATCTAAACCTTAACCAAAGTACACAGCGTAAAATCTAAACACGCACACAAAATAATTCCGTTTATTTAGTGATGTAAAACAAACAAAACCCATTTTTGTTCAAAATGTTCGAATCAATTTTTTATCATACTTATTATTAAACAGTTTTAAATCAAATAAAAACAATAATTGTCATGAAAAGGTGTGTTAGTAACTGTTTCCTCCATCCAACGGCAACGTGTTCATGTCGGCCGTTCATGTCAAGTAGGCTTCTTTAAGTTCTGGATTACTCCTACACGCGATCTGAAGTCAGTGAAAATTACGGTTTTTGTGGGAAACTGTTATAAACATTCATGTTATGTACGTGAATAACTGCACCGTAGAACACAGACTGCAAAGTGTTCTGATTCTGAGTCGACGTTAATGAAATTTCTTGTCGGATTGGATAAGTACGGGCCATTTCCTGATGGGTGGGGTAATTAGGCCTACGAACATGTCCGTCAGTTTATTTGCTGGCAAGTGCCCTGGTGATTTAGTGCAACGTGTTGACGTGATTCACAAGATTCAGCTACAGAATCGGGCAGACACGGCTTGGAGGACAAGACTAGCAGGTTGGAACATTCTTTTAGTGTCTTTTTCAGATATTTCACTGTAATTAATGATTGACTGCACATTTTTGTGGCCACTGATTTGCATGATATCTCTGGGTGCTACATTGCAATCTCCTAACTTTTGAACCTAATGTTTCCTGGCGGAATGATTTGTGGCGTTTTTCTCTGGATCTTTGCCATTTGCTTCAACATTATTTAAGGTGAGATTTTCCTTTCATCACACACATTGGCGCAAGTTCTTGTGACAGTCTTGGTTTGTCTCTCATTTAAAGACTTTTTCTATAGATTTTTCTGCATAACAGATTTTCTTTAAACTTGTTGTACAGTAAGTCTGTTATATATATAGACAGAAAATGCAAAATAATGGTAGGCCTCCCTGATTGTTAAAATTTTAAAAAATAATTTGTAATGCCACCGTCATGTCAGTCTGTCCAAAAAGTTGAACAAGTCCATGAAATAGCTAAATAAGACATTTTTGAAGTCTAATCATTTATTCATTGGTCACAATTCTTCTAAAATTGTATTAAAGTAAAGAACATTTAATTACAATAACATGTAAAGCTCATATTTATGTAAAACCTATATTTTTTTTACAAAATCAGTTGAGACCATTACCACAATTTATGCACAAATTAGCCCATAGTGATAAAATTTCCTTTTTTTTTGTATGTTCCCAATAATAGAATTTGTTTAAACTTTCTAAGCACATAGTTTAACATATGTAAAAACAAAAAACAAAATTTGCAATAAAAATGATAGGTCCCCATGCATGTTTAGAAATTGTTTTTGAAACCCTACCCCTATGCTTAAAGGCCAAATTTTGTATAAAATTATACAGAAATTGTATATTTTCCTTTTTTGTTATGTTCCTAATAACAAAATTTGTTCAAACTTCCTAGGTACTTATTTGAACATATATTTAGACAATATATGCAATTAAAATTATAGGTCACCATGCATATTGAGATTTAATATTGGTTTTTGGAACCCTATCATTATGCTTAAATTTTTTAATTTTGTTGAAATTTCTACAAAATGCTATATTTTTCCTATTTTATGTATCTAATAATAGGCCTTTATTTAAATAAAGCCAATAATAATTTTTTTTTAAATGAAACAAATTTAAAAAATAAAATTAAAAAAAAATTAAAAAAAATAAAATAAAAGACAAAAATACTACTAGACATCAAAAGCAACATTACTGTAAATTTTTAGGAAAATCCATCCAATAGTTTAGAAGAGAAGTCGCCCAAAATGCTGCGCATGGAAAACTACAGAAAATGCCTTTAACGCCGGATATTCTATTACATCGGACGTGGCTTTCAATTTTACATCCCATCTGAAAATAGTTTGTTATGTTCACATAAATATCTAATTTTTTTAATATTATTCGATCAATTGCAAATAATAAACACTTCAAGATTGCCGTGTGTCCCTTTAATAAGAGCAAATTTGGCAGTAGAGAAAATAAGTTAGACTCGTGCATTAGAAAGTATGCAATTCATTTGTTTTCGTAATGAATTATAGTTGCCTCAATATGTGGTTAAAGTTATCGCTAGTTGTAAAATGTTTTACATTGTGAAGTTCTGGCAATCCATTATATAGAGCTTATTTAACATGTTTAACTGCTGGGATCGATTATGAGATGGAAGGCGTGTTTTGTTTTTGATTCATCCGCTCGCTCACTCGTTCGTGAAAAGAACCACACACCCTCCATCTCCTGAAGGCTTTTGCTATAATCAAACCTAGCAGTTAAATAATTTATTTATTACATTTTTTAATATCAGCTTATGTATGATTTTTCTCTTTAGGCATATTGAACACTATCAATGTCAACAACACTTAACTAATGTCGTGGCTCAGCGGCACAGTTAGTTTTTTTGTGTTCGGAGTTATTAATATTAGGGATTATGAATTTTCTTTCACCGAAACATCTCGATCGTTTACCCTTAGAAATGTAAAAAAACGCTCATTCCCCCAATAAAACTGATAAAAATTATTTAACCTTAGTGCATACTGTTCTTATTTTTTTACGTAGTCCACAATGTATGCAGTTGTTCAGCCACATTGTATTCAGAAGTGCTTTTGGGTTATCGGTGCCTAGGACATTTCGTACATTATGTCGATTTCATTATCTGTCAGTGGGGCGGAACATTCGGCTTATTTCCTCAGCCCAATTGTTTAAGGGATTTTTGTTTCTCCTGCAGTGTGTTCTTTGTAAGCATGAACTATGGGTCATTGCCTCTTATTATTGTGAATGGATAGCCATGTCTCTGTAACCTCCTATCCAAACAATATGTCTCAGTGTGCATGGTTCATACTCCCGACCATCTGTCGTTCTCACAGAGAGCAAGAAGTTGGCGATATACTGGTCTAATTCGTCATGGTCAACTCATTCTCTAACTTCCCCTTTACTTCTCAAACATCTATTAAAGTTGTTGATGTCAGCCATTGTTTTCCTTAAAGTGCTTTTGTTTGCTTGACTGTCAATACATATTTTTAATATCCTCTGCTTTATGTATCGCAAATTCATTCTCTTTTTCAGCCTGGCCTGTCTCTGTTGATTTGGTGACAGTCACAGGTGTTGGCAGAATGGCATCATTATCACTGACAGGCACAGCCACAGGAACAGGTGTGATACCCATCGGCACTGGCACCACTGGCTCCAAATCAAAATCTACATCTAAACCACTTTTCTCAATGCCAAAACGTTGAAAAGATTCCTGATCTGTGGTTCCATTTACATTAACTTCCTCCATGAGACCATCCCAGATGAGCTTGAATTCTCCAACCTCTATGTTATCAGACATTTTAATGCAGACGGACACATTTTGACTCTGGTGCTTTATTGTTTTTAGTTTTTTTATTATTAGCTCTACTGGCCGAATCGGGCAGACACGGCTTGGAGGACGAGACTAGCAGGTTGGAACATTCTTATGGGATGCTTATGGGATGCTGATCCGTCCGTCGTCCGTCCGTCGTCCGTCGTCCGTCGTCCAAAAACTAGCCAGATCGGACCAGTAACAGCGGAGTTATGACCCTTGATTTACTTGATTTGGACTCGTTAAGACGATAATTTATGGCCTTCATTTTTCATCCGGTCTTTACCAAACTTTAAGAGATTGTTAATATCAATGAAAGCTCGGCCAAGTTCGAACACCAGCTTTATCGGACCATATATGCCCTTGAATTATTGAAATATGCCATTTTCAGCCTTATGAACAATCTAGCATCTTCATTTTGCATTCGATCTTTCCCAAACTTGGCCAGATTGTTGATATCAATGAAAGCTCTAACGAGTTTGAAACAAGCTAGATCGAACGAGTAACACCCGAGTGATGGCCCTTTTGTCAATATTTGGTAATGTACACTGCAAACTCAAGGTGTCGTTGGTTCAAATCTCACTGGAGGCATTTTTTGTTTTACTTTTTTTTTATAGGAAACCTTGGTTAAATCTTTATGGGTTCATTATTTTTCTTTATTTTTTTTTTATTTTTTTTTATTTTTTTTGAAATATTATTATTATTTTATTGTTTTTCTCATAAGAAACCTTAGTTCTTTTTTCTTTAATTGGGAGCTTAGGGGCTCTTGTTGGATTAGTTTTACATAGAGTTATAGGGAAGAACCAAGTTTGTTCAAATGGTGAACCTGGGGTCAAATTTGGCCCCCACTGGGGGTAGCCAGTAGAGCGATACAGGCCCTCTTGGGCCTCTTGGTTTTATTTATCATTATTATTTGCTTTTAAAAGAAGTGAAAAAATATGTTTCTTGAATAAGATTTATTCATTTTCATCCCAATCATTCTTATCGAATCAGCAAAACACATCGTAGTAAAATTCATGTAAACAAACACATGAAACATGTACAATACTACGATGACACCATTAATATTGAGGACAAAAGTAGTCCCAACATTAGTTGTGACGTCATCTAAAGAGATGCACATGACGGGATAGGTAAGTAACTGCCGAAATAAGATTTTATCTCAGGAACCCTGATTCTCTGCAGAATTATGCAGATCGACATGATAAATAATATTATTGGTTTAATCAAACCAACATGAGGATTAGACGTATTTCTCCAAATATTACCTCTCGTGAACAGTCTCAATAAAACTGATTCTGCTACTTGTCTTTGTTGTTTTTTGCTTCCAACAGATCCCCTGTTCAGTATTTATTGACATTCACACTAGCATTTGTATAGTTTGTGGCGGTTCTAAAAAGTGGACCTGACTTTGATGCTTTACAGTAGAATACCGAATAAGCCGGTACTCAGGTGCGTGCGAGGTGTTGCACCGTATATTACCTCTCATGAACAGACTCAATCAATTCTGAGTCTGCTACCTTTCTCTCTTGTTTTTGTTTGTTGCTTCTAAATGATTTAACTAGTCAAGTTATTCTTAATAATGGTTTTCAAATATGTAACTTTGTAGAAAATCTAATGGGACGTCGAAAAGAACCACGATTACGTATGTCCCTTCAGTTTACAATTTTATAAATTTCTGAGCCATGTAAATATTCCCAAATGCCCTCATCGTGTGTCAGTCATCGGATTTACAGTAGACATACCAGTACAATTGTAAATTCTAGTAAACAAGCATAACACAACATTCAAACAACGTACGATTCCTTGATGTATTCTAGCTGTACCAAAGCTGAAAGATTATCAGTGTGATAATAGGTTAATAATGTAAAGTTGACATGCCGTAACCTTACGATTTACGCATGTTTACGATAAATTGATGTATTTCTTATCTCGAAACATGTCTTGATCAGACAGGTGTGTATGTTTTAAGCAGTCGTTACCGTCCGATTCAGTAGATTTTCATCGAGTTGTATAGATGCACCACGGAAAGACTGAGGGATACCAACAGGAATTTCTGTAGACTGGTTCGGTATATTACACCTGTAGATGGTCTTCATTGATTCAAGATATAAAACCAACATTGACATAATATTATGACTTTGAGTACCTTCTTTGTGGCTTTCTAGACTATTGTTTTTTGGTATTTATATATATACGAGCATCTTTGTGTTTTACTTATATTGCCTATTAATGCTGCCTTGTTGGTTATATAATAGTTCATGGCGGAGTCCCGTTTTATTGGGTTGACAGTAGGGTAAGTGTGATGTTTGGTGCACCCTAGAACCTGGTTTAAACACCCAGCGGCCTTTTTTGCCATTGACCGTTCCAAGGCGGTAGCCTATTGTCAACCTTTTTGTGTTTGTGATGTCTTATCTGTCCTTTTATTCATCTTAAAATGTGTTCTTTATTTCTGTGTGTTTGTGGTAGACTGTCGTCCTTGAATGCTGCTTTTCCTGTTGGAGTTTTATATCTATATTCTATTAGTGCGCGGTTTGTATACGTAATAGTAATCGTTGTGAGGCCTAGGTAAATGCCTCTATTTCTCGGCATTTGCACTCTGAATCCGGCGATCCCTGGCTCGAGCCTCGCTGGAACTAATAGGTTACATTGGTGTATCCATATGCAATGCAGTTACCCTAGCTACTTATTCGGATGGGGTCATACACTGGGCGGTCACGTCCCGTGTATCGGAGTCTACTCTCTGAGCACTTTAAAGACATGTAGGAAATAGGAATACATTCAATATTAAGAATTGGACAGGGTTCCCGGATAACTATGTATTCTTACACGATATTTCAATTCTTAGAATGTAATGTACTGATGTCTTTGTATTTTGGTTTAAATATTTCTGAATTCTGTAGGAACGTATATATTAAGATTATATTAATAACGCTCACTAGATTGCGCTAGGAACTTATTTGTTCAGCCATCAACAGCCACATTATTTTCAGTAATTGTGTCGTTATCCTAACGACATGACGATTATCCGTGCAAGTAATTTACTTTTGACTTGTTTGCATTCATGACACTGAAAAATAGATGTTGGCGAAAAAATGATAATCTATTGCAACTGGGAAAACATTGCCAGCGAGATCGAATTAATTAACCAAATATCGTGTTCTTACTGATAGCTGTTAGTAAGATAACCAGTTCTATTTCTGCAAACACATAAATAAATATAGCTGTGTTGCTCCAGAAATGACAACACATTAGGACAGACAGACAGATCTTTTTTTTATTGATTTAAACTTTACAAGTTTATCATCATATACAATATGCAAACATAATCGTGACAGAATAAACAAAACAAACAAACAACAGAAACATAATTGTGCACACTAGTTACATATAAATTGTATTATTGAATAATTTGAAATATTAAATAATTAAATAAATATGTGGAAATGACTCTGAACTTTAACTTACGCAAATTAAATTAAATATTAAATTAAAAAGACAATTTGTTCTCATTATCACAAAAGCAATAACATAAATAATTAATTGATAATAATTTTCATTTGAGGATAAACCTAGTTTTGATTAAACAATAAATCATTTCGAGAATCAATTGCTTCTTTTATAAACCAAGATAAATTAAACAACTCTTTCTTATTACGTGTTTTCATTAGCTCTATGAATTGTAAAACACTTGGACGTTTATAATAGTACTTTTTAATGTATTTTCGTCTTATATTATCATATACAGGACAAATCAAAACAAAATGGTATTCATCTTCGATGTCATTAGAATTACAAATGGTACAATAACGTTGGTTTCTTTCTAATCTGTTCTGTGCGTAGCGCCCAGTTTCAATTCGCAGTGAATGCGACGATAGTCTTAGTTTTGATAAACAATTCGCAACTTAACAATCGACTAAATGCTGTTTAAAAACAGTATGAAATGTTTTCAAAGGAACACTATTTGGATTATTCCAAACATAGCCAAAACCATACTCGTTTAGAAGCTTTTTAACATTCCCAGTCCAATTATTACGCCAATTTTCTATGTTATTGACGGAATTATTGTAAATAGTAGAAATTATAATATTGTCAGAGTTAACTGTTTTGTACCAATATTTAACGATTCTAACATAGCGCAATATATACAATGGATACCGTGCAAGTTCCCCGTAAATGTCAACACAATACAAGTGCAAAGCAATACCTACGAACACACACAATACAACTGTACAAAGCATGGAGTGCTTTAAATTGATCTTATACACGTTACATCCTTCATCGTTCAAATCTTGTTTACACCTTAATCCAAATTTTTAAACATAACATGTTTACATCCGCTTTAAATTATATCAAAAATACACGACTTTGAGGTGTAATGTTACAATAGTTTGATTTGAAATCCACAGAAACACGCACAAACTAAGACTAACAGTGAATTTGTACAGAGTAAAACAATGTCAAGGTCAAGGTCATTTTAGCGACCCACTAGATGGTACTGGAAGGTATTACCAATAATGTAACAGTAATTTAATGTGAAAATAACCTGCACAATTGTTGAATTTGTTTCTGATGAATTTATTAAATCGGTAAAGACCACAAGGAAAGTGGCAGAGACTAAGTCAGCAGCTCAAAATACAATAATGATCCAAGTTAGACTGGAGTATTGAATTTAACAAGAAACGTAATGCAAACGTAAAATATGTAACTGTTTATAAATAAAGATTTATGTCATATAAGTTACTTGCATGAGGATGTAGAGTACAAGATACATGTATTATCCAATTTTAGCAAACCGTTTCCGTGTTCTTTCTGAAACACAGGAAACTAGGAAGGCATAATAAAAACGTGAACTTGAGTGGTAATACCGCATTATTGTTTCACGACAGCTCAACACTTTAAAAGAGTGGAATTGTATACGATGTTTTTCTTTCATTCCAATCCTATAAACTATGTATTGTAATATATGTGTTGTGTAAAAATAATGAAAAAAGGTGTTTAAACCAACACATTAGTTATTTTATGTTGAGCCGTCCCTGAGATATGGGAAGGATATATAAGAAATGGACTGCTCGATTTACGCCCCAATCTGAAGGACAGGCCTTTGTTAAACTTGTTAAAAGTTTTATCAAAAGAGCTTATTGCCTCTTTCATTTTGCAACGCATTGCATGCTTGGTGGTGAACCTATTTACAGTTCTCCACCATGCTTTCCTCTTTAATTGTGCGATGAGCGGACAGGCTGTGGATCTACCTAAAGCCCAAATGGACGGTGACGTTTGGTGTTTGCAATATTGTCTTGTCGTACCCTCAAACGTTTATTCTCTTGCTGCTCTGGCTTCTGCCTTCTTTGGCAATACATCTTCAAACTATATAAGTTTGAAACTTTCTTTTAATGAAAACACCGTAACAAACTCATATAACCCCTACCTTCTCCACCCTTCCTCCCAGCCAACCCCTAAAGTAGACAAATGAAAGCAATGTGAGTAAAATAACTGATATATCCAGAAATAAATCTGTTTTTCTTTGATATTAACTATACCTGGATGTACCTCGATATCTCCATTCTCAAAATTCAACCCATATCCATGCGCCGTACAACCTACGAACATACCTCAACCTAAAATGTTGAATATAAATAAATATATAAAACCATACACATAACTGATGTGTTCGACATTTTTTTCCGCAACTGTTCCCTCCTCCCCACGTACCAACTCACCTCCAACCCCCTCCAAATCGCATCTACTCTTTCATAGATATATTGTTTTTAATATTTATTCCTAATGAAAGCTTCAGTTTACCTATTATTTAATGATTTTATTAAAAGCAAAGGGCTACATAAAACCATTCCTCCTCACCCCTGCCAATTTCGCACGATTATTTTTCTGAATTACGTATTTGAAACATATCCAATGGATGCATTTGTTGTGCCTTAAGTTGATATTCGTCTTTAAATAACATATCGCGCGAGATTTCACACAAGTCATGGACACGGTGGTACAATAGTAAATGCGTATAGCTGTATATTAAGAATGATCTAATTATCGCGAAACTCTATGTAAAACAATTATCCATTATGCTAATTGATTTGTAATTAATATAATTTTGATCTATTGTATAGTCCCCGATAGCATATGAGACATATGCCTGCATGCATAGTCGTTTAGCTATTGGTAAAAGAGTATGAACGGAGCAATTTTAACCATGTCCAATGGACGAGCCGCTCCTTAATTTGATGTATGTTCATTTTGAAGGTGATCAATATATTAATTTTGAAACTGCTCGTATTTCGCTATATATGTTATCATTCGCAGAAATTGTTTTTCTTCAAAAGGCTAAACGCACGTATAACATAGCAAATCAAATGTCCCCGAAAAATCGAAGCGACTTGTTTCATGTGCAACTGAGATCAATTAAAAATAGAAATGTCAGAACACCTAAGCCAACTAAAGAACATTCAAAGGGAGCTTATCATATTCTGGAATTTTGGTATGGAATAGTATTCTACTCGTAATTAAAAACTCTACATCATTGAAATTATTTTCCAGCAAAGCTTTAAATGGGTAAATAGTGAAAATCGAATCTAAATCAAAAACAATCTAGTTTGTTTTTACATATTGTTTGTTTCATAGGTAGAATCCAGTAAATAAATGTTGTTTCCACTATACAAATGCATCTATCTTTATGTATACATTTTAGTATATTATGTTTTATTTTGATTGGTTTTAGACAGCGTTTCATTTTAAAATATCACACAGTCGTATTTGATAAATTACGACTACTTGTATTATATTTATAAATAGGTTATTAAGAGGGCCTCAAGGAAGAGTCACCAAATACGAATGAAGGAATTACTAAGTTAAGGTACATGTACATGAGTAAATGCGTATAGCTGTATTAAAAACATTTTATTTTTTTGTAATTTGTATTGCATGAGCCAATCGTGAAGAGTTGAGTCTCTCTCGCGTTTAAATATAGAAACATTATTAACCATTATCTGACAAATGACTACTCCTCAAACGTATAGTACTTTTGTATGACTGTTACGCATATATACATTTCATAATTTGACGGTGTGCGGAAGTTAAGTGCTCGTAAATAAATAACAAATGCCAAATGGAATAAGTGAAATAATAGATTTTCGTGTTCAAAATCAAAATACACTAATTAGGATCACTAGACAATGAGTGAATCTACGGATAACCGCTGCTCCCAACTAAATTCCATTTTGTTTATTTCGCTCTTCGGGGCATATAATTGTGTTAGATACTGGGACCATACGCCGCTGGACATGGTATAATGACAGTTAAATAGCAAGTCCACCGCCATATGCATGCTATATTCGGGATGGTTAAAATTCTGTACTATTGATCTGATGAAAATTGAATTCTCTCGACCCGGGGCTAGAGGGCGTGAACGCTAGCAAGCATATGTCACTACCGTTCTTGCACAGTATCAATCAAACCGAGACTGCAATATTTCGTATTTATCGTGTTCGGCCGTTTCCAAAGGTCCACTCTCATACTCTCTGTTAGCCATCAAGTATGAGGAAAATATACCTTATAATAACAAATTGACTGTTTTTAAAAAGTATATAATGGTTAGGCCATGTAGATTAGAATTACTGAGAGGATAAATAAAAATTGGAATGGTGAACAAATGAATGCTTAGCCTAGTGTTTCCTGTTATAGAAACATTATAATCAAATTCAATCATAAAAATAATGGCAAGGGAAATATATTTACTGAAATTTATATCCTAATTTTGATTAAATGTGTAGTTTGGTAATGTTTGTTTTCTATTATTAACAAAGGCTCTGTTATTATTAGAAATATGGCTAATAATATGTTAAAATTACGTCATCGAAATTAGTTCTTACAGATATATATATAGCCACAAGAGAAGTAACGATAATATTAAATATTATGACATCTGATATTAATCCCTGTGAATTCAACTATGTTGAGCATCTTCAGTTAGTTTGCTAGTCTTAATGTGTTATGTTCCGCTGATCACTAATAAATAGGGAAATCAAACGCATAATAAATGAAACAAGTTTGTCCATGGAAAAGAGATGGATAATTACGGGCCATTTCCTGATGGGTGGGGTAATTATGCCTACGAACATTTACGTGATCTAGTGCAACATGTTGACGTGATTCACAAGATTCAGCTACAGACTCGGGCAGACTAGCAGGTTGGAACATTCTTTTTGTGTCTTTTTCAGATATTTCACTGTAATTAACGAGTGACTGAACATTTTTGTGGGTGTTACATTGCAATCTCCTAACTTTTGAACCCAAAGTTTCCTGGCGGAATGATTTGTGTGTTTTTTTTCTGAATCTTTGCCATTTGCTTCAACATTCTTCCCAGTTTTTTCTCTCCAACCCTTTGATTCAGAAACCACTGACCTTCTCCATATTTGCCAAGAGGAGTTGTTCTGGGTGCAATATAAAACGGAGAATCATCTCCACACATTTATCGCAGGCACTTTTGCAAGTAATGTTTGAAATATTCGACTGGATTGCGTTCGCCGTAACACGGAAATATTTTAGGTGAGATTTCCTTTCATCACACACATTGGCGCATGTTCTTGTCTTGGTTTGTCTCTCATTTAACGCCAGATATTCTATTCCATCTGACGTGGCTTTCAATTTTACATCTCATCTGAAAATATTTTGTTATGTTCACATAAATATCTAAATTATTTAGTATTATTCGATCAATTGCAAATAAAAACACTTCAATATTGCCGTGTGTCCCTTTAATAAGAGCAAATTTGGCAGTAGAGAAAATAAGTTAGACACGTGCATGTGAAAGTATGCAATTCATTTTTTTGTTCGTAATGAATTATAGTTGGCTCAATATGTGGTTAAAGTTATCGCTAGTTGTTAAATGTTTTACATTGTGAAGTTCTGGCAATACATTATATAGAGTTTATGTAACATGTTTAACTGCTGGGATCGACAATGAGATGGAAGGCGTGTTTTGTTTTTGATTCATCCGCTCGCTCACTCGTTCGTGAAAAGAATCACACACCCTCCATCTCCTGAAGGATTTTGCTATAATCAAACCTAGCAGTTAAATAATTTATTTATTACAATTTTTTAATATCAGTTTATGTATGATTTTTCGCTTTAGGCATATTGAATGCTATCAATGTCAACAACACTTAATTAATGTCGTGGCTCAGCGGCACAGCGAGTTTTTTGTGTTCGGAGTTATTAATATTAGGGATTATAAATTTTCTTTCACCGAAAATTCTCGATCGTTTACCCTTAGAAAAGTAATAAAACGCTCATTCCCCCAATAAAACTAATAAAAACTATTTTACCTTAGTGCATACTGTTCTGATTTTCCACGTAGTCCACAATGTATGCAGTTGTTCAGCCACATTGTATTCAGAAGTGCTTTTGGGTTATCGGTGCCTAGGACATTTCGTACATTATGTCGATTTCATTATCTGTCAGTGGGGCGGAACATTCGGCTTATTTCCTCAGCCCAATTGTTTAAGGGATTTTTGTTTCGCCTGCAATGTGTTCTTTGTAAGCATGAACTATGGGCCATTGCCTCTTATTATTGTGTATGGATAGCCATGTCTCTGTAACCTCCTATCCAAACAATATGTCTCAGTGTGCATGGTTCATACTCCCGACCATCTGTCGTTCTCACAGAGAGCAAGAAGTTGGCGATATACTGGTCTAATTCGTCATGGTCAACTCATTCTCTAACTTCCCCTTTACATCTCAAACATCTATTAAAGTTGTTGATGTCAGCCATTGTTTTCCTTAAAGTGCTTTTGTTTGCTTGACTGTCAATACATATTTTTAATATCCTCTGCTTTATGTATCACAAATTCATTCTCTTTTTCAGCCTGGCCTGTTTCTGTTGATTTGATGACAGTCACAGGTGTTGGCAGAATGGCATCATTATCATTGTCAGGCACAGCCACAGGAACAGGTGTGATACCCATCGGCACTGGCACCACTGGCTCCAAATCAAAATCAACATCTAATCCACTTTTCTCAATGCCAAAACGTTGAAAAGATTCCTGATCTGTGGTTCCATTTACATTAATTTACTCCATGAGACCATCCCAGATGAGCTTGAATTCTCCAACCTCTATGTTATCAGACATTTTGATGCAGACGGACACATTTTGACTGTGGTGCTTTATTGTTTTTAGTTTTATTTTATTATTAGCTCTACTGGCCGAACGCCAGCAGAGCTTATGGGATGCTGAGTTGTCCGTCGTCCGTCCGTCGTCCGTCCGTCGTCCGTCGTCCAAAAACTAGCCAGATCGGACCAGTAACAGCGGAGTTATGGCCCTTGATTTACTTTAAAATGTTGCCTCGTTCAGACGATACGGCCTTCATTTTTCATCCGGTCTTTACCAAACTTTTAAGAGATTGTTAATATCAATGAAAGCTCGGACAAGTTCGAACACCAGCTTTATCGGACCATATGTGCCCTTGAATTATTGAAATATGCCATTTTCAGCCTAATGAACAATCTAGCATCTTCATTTTGTATTCGATCTTTCCCAAACTTGGCCAGATTGTTGATATCAATAAAAGCTCTAACGAGTTTGAAACCAGACAGATCGAACGAGTAACACCCGAGTGATGGCCCTTTTATCAATATTTGGTAATGTACACTGCAAACTCAAGGTGTCGTTGGTTCAAATCTCACTGGAGGCATTTTTTTTTTTACTTTTTTTTTTATAGGAAACCTTGGTTAAACTTTCATGGGTTCATTATTTTTCTTTATTTTTTTTTAATTTTTTTTTTATTTTTTATTTTTTTATTTTTTTTTTATTTTTTTTTGAAATATTATTATTTTTTTATTATTTTTCTCATATGAAACCTCGGTTCTTTTTTCTTTAATTGGGGGCTTAGGGGCTCATGTTGGATTAGTTTTACATAGAGTTATAGGGACGAACCAAGTTTGTTCAAATGGTGAACCTAGGGTCAAATTTGGCCCCACTGGGGGTAGCAAGTAGAGCGATACAGGCCCTCTTGGGCCTCTTGGTTTTATTTATCATTATTATTTGGTTTTAAAAGAAGTGAAAAAAAAAAAAATATGTTTCTCAAATCAGATTTATTCATTTTCATCCCAATCATTCTTATCGAATCAGCAAAACACATCGTAGTAAAATTCATGTCAACAAACACATGAAACATGTACAATTCTACGATGATACCATTAATATTGAGGACAAAAGTAGTCCCAACATTAGTTGTGACGTCATCTAAAGAGATGCACATGACGGGATAGGTAAGTAATTGCTAGAATAAGATTTTATCTCAGGAACCCTGATTCTCTGCAGAATTATGCAGATCGACATGATAAATAATATTATTGGTTTAATCAAACCAACATGAGCATTAGACGTATTTCTCCAAATATTACCGCTCGTGAACAGACTCAATAAAACTGATTCTGCTACTTGTCTTTGTTGTTTTTTGCTTCCAACGGATCCCCTGTTCAGTATTTATTGACATTCACACTAGCATTTGTATAGTTTATGGCGGTTCTAAAAAGTGGTTTGACTTTGACGCTTTACAGTAGAATACCGAATAAGCCGGTACTAAGGTGCGTGAGAGGTGTTGCACCGCATATTACCTCTCATGAACAGACTCAATCAAATCTGAGTCTGCTACTTTTCTCTCTTGTTTTTGTTTGTTGCTTCTAAAGGATTTAACTAATCAAGTTATTCTTAATAATGGTTTTCAAATATGTTACTTTGTAGAAAATCTAATTGGACGTCGAAAAGAACCACGATTACCGTGTGTCCCTTCAGTTTACAATTTTATAGATTCCTGAGCCATGTAAATATTCACACTTGCCCTCATCGTGTGTCAGTCATCGGATTTACAGTAGACAAACCAGTACAATTGTAAATTCTAGTAAACAGGCATAACACAACATTCAAACAACGTACGATTCCTTGATGTATTCTAGCTGTACCAAAGCTGAAAGATTATCAATGTGATAATAGGTTAATAATGTAAAGTTGACATGCCGTAACCTTACAATTTACGCCTGTTTACGATAAATTGATGTATTTCTTATCTCGAAACATGTCTTGATCAGACAGGTGTGTATGTTTTAAGCAGTCGTTACCGTC
The DNA here is from genome assembly GCA_037043455.1 of Cyrtodaria siliqua. Classification (NCBI taxonomy): domain Eukaryota; kingdom Metazoa; phylum Mollusca; class Bivalvia; order Adapedonta; family Hiatellidae; genus Cyrtodaria; species Cyrtodaria siliqua. The sequence continues at coordinate 379,541 of JAWPHD010000301.1, read as the reverse complement.
CGATTCAGTAGATTTTCATCGAGTTGTATAGATGCATCACGGAAAGACTGAGGGATACAAACAGGAATTTCTGTAGATTGGTTCGGTATATTACACCTGTAGATGGACTTCATTGATTCAAGATATAAAACTGACATTGACATAATATTATGACTTTGAGTACCTTCTTTGTGGCTTTCTAGACTATTGTTTTTTGGTATTTATATATATACGAGCATCTTTGTGTTTTACTTATATTGCCTATTAATGCTGCCTTGTTGGTTATATAATAGTTCATGGCGGAGTCCCGTTTTATTGGGCTGACAGTAGGGTAAGTGTGAGGTTTGGTGCACCCTAGAACCTGGTGTAAACACCCAGCGGCCTTTTTTGCCATTGACCTTTCCAAGGCGGTAGCCTATTGTCAACCCTTTTGTGTTTGTGATGTCTTATCTGTTCTTTTATTCATCTTTAAATGTGTTCTTTATTTCTGTGTGTTTGTGGTTGACTGTCGTCCTTGAATGCTGATTTTCCTGTTGGAGTTTTATATCTATATTCTGTTAGTGCGCGGTTTGTATACGTAATAGTAATCGTTGTGAGGCCTAGGTAAATGCCTCTATTTCTCGGCATTTGCACTCTGAATCCGGCGATCCCTGGATCGAGCCTCGCTGGAACTAATAGGTTACATTGGTGTATCCATATGCAATGCAGTAACCCTAGCTACTTCTTCGGATGGTGTCATACACTGGGCGGTCACGTCCCGTGTATCGGAGTCTATCCTCTGAGCACTTTAAAGACATGTAGGAAATAGGAATTGGACAGGGTTCCCGGATTGCTATGTATTCTTCCCGCTCTATCTGGGACGAAATAATCAAAACAATGTGCTCATGACGCAGAATCTTACACGATATTTCAATTCTTAGAATGTAATGTACTGATGTTTTTGTATTTTGGTTTAAATGTTTCTGAATTCTGTAGGAACGATATATTTAAATTATATTAATAACGCTCACTAGATTGCGCTAGGAACTTATTTGTTCAGCCATCAACTAATAGTTAAATACATATCTACATAATGTTGTTATACATTTAAAAGATATTATTTTCAGTAATTGTGTCGTTATCCTAACGACATGACGATGATCCGTGCAAGTAATTTACTTTTGACTTGTTTGCATTCATGACACTGAACAATAGATGTTGGCGAAAAAATGATAATCTATTGCACCTGGGAAAACATTGCCAGAGAGATCGAATTAATCAACCAAATATCGAGTTCTTACTGATAGCTTTAAGTAAGATAACCAGTTCCATTTTTGCAAACACATAAATAAATATAGCTGTGATGCACCAGAAATGACAACACATTAGGTGTTTACAAAATGTCAACACAATACAAGTGCAAGGCAAGACCTACGAACACACACAATACAAACTGTACAAAGCATGGAGTGCTTAAAATTGATCTTATACACGTTACATCCTTCATCGTTCAAAATTTACACCTTAATCCAAGTTTTTAAACATAACATGTTTACATCCGCTTTAAATTATATCAAAAATACACGACTTTGAGGTGTAATGTTACAATAGTTTGATTTGAAATCCACAGAAACACGCACAAACTAAGACTAACAGTGAATTTGTACAGAGTAAAACAATGTCAAGGTCAAGGTCATTTTAGCGACCCACTAGATGGTACTGGAAGGTATTACCAATAATGTAACAGTAATTTAATGTGAAAATAACCTGCACAATTGTTGAATTTGTTTCTGATGAATTTGTTAAATCAGTAAAGACCACAAGGAAAGTGGCAGAGACTAAGTCAGCAGCTCAATATACAATAATGATCCAAGTTAGACTGGAGTATTAAATTTAACAAGAAACGTAATGCAAACGTAATATATTTAACTGTTTATAAATAAAGATTTATGTCATATGAGTTACTTGCTACGTAGCATGAGGATGTAGAGTACAAGATACATGTATTATCCAATTTTAGTAAACCGTTTCCGTGTTCTTTCTGAAACAAAGGAAACTAGGAAGGCATAATAAAAACGTGAACTTGAGTGGTAACACCGCATTATTGTCTCACACGCATTATTGTTTCACGACAGCTCAACACTTCAAAAGAGTGGAACTGTATACGATGTTTTTCTTTCATTCCAATCCTATAAACTATGTATTGTAATATATGTGTTGTGTAAAAATAATGAAAAAAGGTGTTTAAACCAACACATTAGTTATTTTATGTTGAGCCGTCCCTGAGATATGGGAAGGATATATAAGAAATGGACTGCTCGATTTATGCCCCAATCTGAAGGACAGGCCTTTGTTAAACTTGTTAAAAGTTTTATCAAAAGAGCTTATTGCCTCTTTCATTTTGCAACGCATTGCATGCTTGGTGGTGGACCTATTTACAGTTCTCTACCATGCTTTCCTCTTTAATTGTGCAATGAGCGGACAGGCTGTGGATCTACCTAAAGCCCAAATGGACGGTGACGTTTGATGTTTGCAATATTGTCTTGTCGTACCCTCAAACGTTTATTCTCTTGTTGCTCTGGCTTCTGCCTTCTTTGTCAATACATCTTCAAACTATATTAGTTTGAAATTTTCTTTTAATGAAAACACCATAACAAACTCATATAACCCCTACATTCTCCACCCTTCCTCCCAGCCAACCCCTAAAGTAGACAAATGAAAGCAATGTGAGTAAAATAACTGATATATCCAGAAATAAATCATTTTTTCTTTGATATTAACTATACCTGGATGTACCTCGATATCTCCATTCTCAAAATTCCACCCATATCCATGCGCCGTACAACCTACGTACATACCTCAACCTAAAATGTAGAATATAAATAAATATATAAAACCAAACACATAACTGATGTGTTCGACATTTTTTTCCGCAAATGTTCCCTCCTCCCCACTTACCAACTCACCTCCAACCCCCTCCAAATCGCATCTACTCTTTCATAAATATATTGTTTTTAATATTTCTTCCTAATGAAAGGTTCAGTTTACCTATTATTTAATGATTTTATTAAAAGCAAAGGGCTACCTAAAACCATTCCTCCTCACACCTGCCATTTTCGCACGATTATTTTTCTAAATTACGTATTTGAAACATATCTAGTGGACGCATTTGTTGTGCCTTAAGTTGATATTCGTCTTTAAATAACATATCGCGCGAGATTTCACACAAGTCATGGACACGGTGGTATAATAGTAAATGCGTATAACTGTATATTAAGAATGATCTAATTATCGCGAAACTCTATGTAAAACAATTATCCATTATGCTTATTGATTTGTAATTAAAATAATTATGATCTATTATATAGTCCCCGATAGCATATGAGACATATGCCTGCATGCATAGTCGTTTAGCTATTGGTAAAAGAGTATGAACGGAGCAATTTTAACCATGTTCATATGGACGAGCCGCTCCTTAATTTGATGTATGTTCATTTTGAAGGTGATCAATATATTAATTTTGGAACTGCTCGTATTTCGCTTAATATGTTATCATTCGCAGAAATTGTTTTTCTTCAAAAGGCTAAACGCATGTATAACATAGCAAATCAAATGTCCCCGAAAAATCGAAGCGACTTGTTTCATGTGCAACTGAGATCAATTAAAAATAGAAATGTCAGAACACCTAAGCCAACTAAAGAACATTCAAAGGGGGCTTATCATATTCTGGAATTTTGGTATGGAATAGTATTCTACTCGTAATTAAAAAGTCTACATCATTGAAATTATTTTCCAGCAAAAGCTTTAAATGGGTAAAAAGTGAAAATCGAATCTAAATCAAAAATAATCTAGTTTGTTTTTACATATTGTTTGTTTCATAGGTAGAATCCAGTAAATAAATGATGTTTCCACTATACAAATGCATCTATCTTTATGTATACATTTCAGTATATTATGTTTTATTTTGATTGGTTTTAGACAGCGTTTCATTTTAAAATATCACACAGTCGTATTTGATAAATTACGACTACTTGTATTATATTTATAAATAGGTTATTAAGAGGGCCTCATGGAAGAGTCACCATATACGAATGAAGGAATTACTAAGTTAAGGTACATGTACATGAGTAAATGCGTATTGCTGTATTAAATACATTTTATTTTTTTGTAATTTGTATTGCATGAGCCAATCGTGAAGAGTTGAGTCTCTCTCGCGTTTAAATATAGAAACATTATTAACCATTATCTGCCAAATGACTACTCCTCAAACGTATAGTACTTTTGTATGACTGTTACGCATATATACATTTCATAATTTGACGGTGTGCGGAAGTTAAGTGCTCGTAAATAAATAACGAATGCCAAAAGGAATAAGTGAAATAATAGTTTTTCGTGTTCAAAATCAAAATACACTAGGCATCACTAGACAATGAGTGAATCTACGGATAACCGCTGCTCCCAACTAAATTCCATTTTGTTTATTTCGCTCTTCGGGGCATATAATTGTGTTAGATACTGGGACCATACGCCGCTGGACATGGTATAATGACAGTTAAATAGCAAGTCCACCGCCATATGCATGCTATATTCGGGATGGTTAAAATTCTGTACTATTGATCTTATGAAAATTGAATTCTCTCAACCCGGGGCTAGAGGGCGTGAACGGTAGCAAGCATATGTCACTACCGTTCTTGCACAGTATCAATCAAACCGAGACTGCAATAGTTCGTATTTATCGTGTTCGGCCGTTTCCAAAGGTCCACTCTCATACTCTCTGTTAGCCATCAAGTATGAGGGAAATATACCTTATAATAACAAATTGACTGTTTTTAAAAAGTATATAATGGTTAGGCCATGAAGATTAGAATTACTGAGAGGATAAATAAAAATTGGAATGGTGAACAAATGAATGCTTAGCCTAGTGTTTCCTGTTATAGAAACATTATAATCAAATTCAATCATAAAAATAATGGCAAGGGAAATATATTTACTGAAATTTATATCCTAATTTTGTTTAAATATGTAGTTTGGTAATGTTTGTTTTCTATCATTAACAAAGGCTCTGTTATTATTAGAAATATTGCTAATAATATGTTAAAATTACGTCATCGAAATTAGTTCTTACAGATATATATATAGCCACAAGAGAAGTAACGATGATATTAAATAGTATGACATCTGATATTAATCCCTGTGAATGCAACTATGTTGAGCATCTTCAGTTAGTTTGCTAGCCTTTAATGTGTTATGTTCCGCTGATCACTAATACATAGGGAAAAATCAAACGCATAATAAATGAAACAAGTTTGTCCATGGAAAAGAGATGGATAATTACGGGCCATTTTCTGATGGGTGGGGTAATTATGCCTACGAACATTTCCGTCAGAAAATGTTATTTGCTGGCAAGTGTCCTGGTGATCTAGTGCAACATGTTGACGTGATTCACAAGATTCAGCTACAGACTCGGGCAGACATGGCTTGATGAGACTAGCAGGTTGGAACATTCTTTTGTGCCTTTTTCAGATATTTCACTGTAATTAACGAGTGACTGAACATTTTTGTGGCCACTGATTTGCATGATATCTGTGGGTGCTACATTGCAATCTCCTGACTTTAGAACCCAAAGTTTCCTGGCGGAATGATTTGTGGTGTTTTTCTCTGGATCTTTGCCATTTGCTTATAACATTTTTCCCAGTTTTTTCACACCAACCCTTTGATTCAGAAACCACTGACCTTCTCCATATTTGCCAAGAGGAGTTGTTCTGGGTGCAATATAAAACGGAGAATCATCTCCACACATTTCTCGCAGGCACTTTTGCAAGTAATGTTTGAAATATTCGACTGGATTGTGTTCGCCGTAACACGCAAATATTTTAGGTGAGATTGTCCTTTCATCACACACATTGGCGCATGTTCTTGTCTTGGTTTGTCTCTCATTTAACGCCAGATATTCTATTCCATCGGACGTGGCTTTCAATTTTACATCTCATCTGAAAATATTTTGTTATGTTCACATAAATATCTAAATTAATTAATATTATTCGATCAATTGCAAATAAAAAACACTTCAATATTGCCGTGTGTCCCTTTAATAAGAGCAAATTTGACAGTAAAGAAAATAAGTTAGAAACGTGCATGTGAAAGTATGCAATTCATTTTTGTTTTCGTAATGAACTATAGTTGCCTCAATATGTGGTTAAAGTTATCGCTAGTTGTAAAATGTTTTACATTGTGAAGTTCTGGCAATACATTATATAGAGCTTATTTAACATGTTTAACTGCTGGGATCGATTTTGAGATGGAAGGCGTGTTTTGTTTTTGATTCATCCGCTCTCTCACTCGTTCGTGAAAAGAACTACACACCCTCCATCTCCTGAAGGATTTTGCTATAATCAAACCTAGCAGTTAAATAATTTATTTATTACATTTTTTAATATCAGTTTATGTATGATTTTTCGCTTTAGGCATATAAAAACGCTAACAATGTCAACAACACCTAATTAATGTCGTGGCTCAGCGGCACAGTTAGTTTTTTGTGTTCGGAGTTATTAATATTTAGGGATTATGAATTTTCTTCACCGAAAAATCCCGATCTTTTACCCTTAGAAATGGAATTAAACGCTCATTCCCCCAATAAAACTGATAAAAATTATTTTACCTTAGTGCATACTGTTCTGATTTTCCACATAGTACATAATGTATGCAGTTGTTCAGCCACATTGTATTCATAGATGCTTTGGGGTTATCGATGCCTAGGACATTTCGTACATAATGTCGATTTCATTATCTGTCAGTGGGGTGGAAACAATCGGCTTATTTCCTTAGCCCATTTGTTTAAGGGATTTTTGTTTCGCCTGCAGTGTGTTCTTTGTAAGCATGAACTATGGGCCATTGCCTCTTATTATTGTGTATGGATAGCCATGTCTCTTTAACTTCCTATCCAAACAATATGTCTCAGTGTGCATGGTTCATACTCCCGACCATCTGTCGTACTCACAGACAGCAAGAAGTTGGCGATATACTGGTCTAAATCGTCATTGTCAACTCATTCTCTAACTTCCCCTGTACTTCTCAAACATCTATTAAATTTGTTGATGTCAGCCATTGTATTCTTGAAAGTGTTTTTGTTTGCTTGACTGTCAATAAATATTTTTTAATATCCTCTGCTTTATGTATCACAAATTCATTCTTTTTTTCAGCCTGGCCTGTTTCTGTTGATTTGCTGACAGTCACAGGTGTTGGCAGAATGGCATCCTTATCACTGTCAGGCACAGCCACAGGAACAGGTGTGATACCCATCGGCACTGGCACCTCTGGATCCAAATCAAAATCAACATCTAAACCACTTTTTTCAATGCCAAAGCGTTGAAATAAATCCTGATCTGTGGTTCCATTAACATTAATTTCCCCCATGAGACCATCCCAGATGAGCTTGAATTCTCCAACCTCTATGTTATCAGACATTTTGATGCAGACGGACACATTTTGACTGTGGTGCTGTTATTGTTTTTAGTTTTATTTTATTATTAGCTCTACTGACCGAAGGCCAGCAGAGCTTAAGGGATGCCGAGTTGTCCGTCGTCCGTCCGTCGACCGTCCGTCGTCCGTCGTCCGAAAACTAGCCAGATCGGACCAGTAACAGCGGAGTTATGGCCCTTGATTTACTTAAAAATGCTATATTTTGCCTCGTTAAGACGATACGGCCTTCATTTTTCATCGGATCTTTACCAATCTTTAAGAGATTGTTAATATCAATGAAAGCTCGGAAAAATTTGAACACCAGCTTTATCGGACCAGGAACACCAGAGTTATGTGCCCTTGAATTATTGATATATGTCATTTTCAGTCTTATGAACAATCTAGCGCCTTCATTTTGTATTCGATCTTTCCCAAACTTGGCCAGATTGTTGATATCAATAAAAGCTCTAACGCGTTTGAGAACCAGCCAGATCGAACGAGTAACACCCGAGTCATGGCCCTTTGTCAATATTTGGTAATGTACACTGCAAACTCAAGGTGTCGTGGATTCAAATCTCACTGGAGGCATATATTTTTTTTACTTTTTTTTTGGCATAGGAAACCTTGGGTTGATGGGTTAATTTATTTATTTTTTGTATATGATTTTTTTCCTCTCATAAGAAACCTTGGTTCTTTTTTCTTTAATTGGGAGCTTAGGAGGCCCTTGTTGGATTAGTTTTACATAGAGTTATAGGGAAGAACCAAGTTTGTTCAAATGGTGAACCTAGGGTCAAATTTTGCCCCCACTTGGGGTAGCCAGTAGAGCGATACAGGCCATCTTGGGTCTCTTGGTTTTATTTATCATTATTATTTGTTTTTAAAAGAAGTGAAAAAAAAAATATGTTTCTTAAATAAGATTTATTCATCTCCATCCCAATCATTCTTATGGAATCAGCAAAACACATCACAGAAAATTCATATAAACAAACATGTACAATACTACGATGATACCATTAATATTGAGGACAAAAGTAGTCCCAACATTAGTTGTGACGTCATCAAAAGAGATGCACCTGACGGGATAGACAAGTAACTGCTGGAAGAAGATTTTATCTCAGGAACCCTGATTCTCTGCAGAATTATGCGGATCGACATGATAAATAATACTATTGGTTTAATCAAACCAACATGAGCATTAGAAGTATTTCTCTTTATATTACCGCTCGTGAACAGACTCAATAAAACTGCTACTTGTCTTTGTTTTTTTTATGCTTCCAACGGATCCCCTGTTCAGTATTTATTGACATTCACACTAGCATTTGTATAGTTTGTGGCGGTTCTAAAAAGTCGACCTGACTTTGACTCATCAAGCCAATTCTTTGTGGCTTTAAAGTAGAATATCGATTAAGCCGGTACTAGGGTGCGTGAGAGGTGTTGCAGCTTATAATTACCTCTCATGAACAGACTCGTTCAAATCTGAGTCTGCTACATTTCTCTCTTGTTTGTGTTTTTGCTTCTAAAGGATTTAATAGGTTAAATACATGTTTAACTAGTCAAGTTATTCTTCTTAATGGTTTTCAAATATGTAATCTAATGGGACGACGAAAAGAACCACTATGATCGTGTGTCCCTTCGGTTTACAATTTTTTAGATTCCTGAGCCATGCAAATATTCCCAAATGCCCTCATCGTGTGACAGTCATCGGATTTACAGTAGTAACAATTGTAAATTCTAGTAAACAAGCAGAACACAACATTCAAACAACGTACGATTCCTTGATGTATTCTAGCTGTACCAAAGCTGAAAGATTATCAATGTGATAATAGGATAATAATGTAAAGTTGACATGCCGTAAACTTATGATTTACGCATGTTTACGATAATTTGATGTATTTCTTATCTCGAAACATGTAGTGATCCGTCAGGTGTGTACGTTACCGTCCGATTCAGTAGATTTTCATCGAGTTGTATAGATGCACCACGGAAATTCTGAGGGATACCAACAGTTGTATCAAGAACAATAAACAGTTCTATTTATACGATATCTGTGTATGTATTATCAGGAATTTCTGTAGATTGGTTCGGTATATTACACCTGTAGATGGTCTTTTTTGATTCAAGACATAAAACCAACATTGGCATAATATTATGACTTTGAGTACCTTCTTTGTGGCTTTCTAGACTATTGTTTTTTTGTATGTATATATATACGAGCATCTTTGTGTTTTACTTATATTGCCTATTAATGCTGCCTTGTTGGTTAGAGAATAGTTCATGGCGGAGATTTCTTTATTTACACTTTCCGTTTTATTGGGTTGACAGTAGAGTAAGTGCGAGGTTTGGTGCATCCTAGAACCTAGTTTAAACCCCAGCGTCCTTTTTTGCCACTGACCGTTCCAAGGCGGTTGTCTATTGTCAACCCTTTTGTGTTTGTGATGTCTTATTTGGCCTTTTATTCATCTTTAAATTTGTTCTTTATTTCTATGTGTTTGTGGTAGACTGTCGTTCTTGAATGCTGCTTTTCCTGTTGGAGTTTTATATCTATATTCTGTTACTGCGCGGTTTGTATACGTAATAGTAATAGTTGTGAGGCCTATTTAAATGCTTCTATTTCTCGGCATTTGCATTCTGAATCCGTCGAACCCTGGTTCGAGCCTCGCTGGCACTACTAGGTTACATCGGTGTATCCATATGCAATGCAGTTACCCTAGCGTCCTCTTCGGATGGGGTCATACACTGGGCGGTCACGTCCCGTGTATCGGAGTCTATCCTCTGAGCACTTTAAAGACTCGTAGGACATAGGAATACTTTCAATAGTAAGAATAGGACAGGGTTCCCGGATTGCTATGTATCCTTCCGCCTCTATCTCATGTATCTTGAACGAAATAATCACAACAATGAGCTCATGACTCACAATCGTTACACAATATTTCAATTCTTAGAATTTAATGTACTGATGTTTTTGTATTTTGGTATAAATATTTCTGAATTCTTTAGGAACGTATATATTAAAATTACATTAATACAATAACGCTCACTAGATTGCGCAAGGAACTTATTTGTTCAGCCATCAAATAATAGTTAATACCAATTCTACATAATGTTATTACACATTTAAAAGACATTATTTTCAGTAATGTGTCATTATCATAGAAGATGATCCGTGCAAGTAATTTACTTCTGACTTGTTTGCATTCATGACACTGAAAAACAGATGTTGACTAAAAAATGATAATCTATTGCACCTGGGAAAACATTGCTAGCGAGATCAAATTAATTAACCATATATCATGTTCTTACTGATAGCTGTAAGTAAGATAACCAGTTCCATTTTTGCAAACACATAAATAAATATAGCTGTGTTGCACCAGAAATGACAACACATTAGGGATTTACAAAATATCAACACAATACAACCTACGAACACCGACAATACAAACTGTACAAAGCATGGAGTGCTTTAAATTTATCTTATACACGTTACATCCTTCAAATCTTGTTTACACCTTAATCCAAGTTTTTAAACATAACATGTTTACATCCGCTTTAAATTATATCAAAAACACACGACTTTGAGGTGTAATGTTACAATAGTTTGATTTGAAATCCAGAGAAACACGCACCAACTAAGACTAACAGTGAATTTGTACAGAGTAAAACAATGTCAAGGTCAAGGTCATTTTAGCGACATTTTAGCGACCCATTATATGGTACTGGAAGGTATACCAATAATGTAACAATAATTTAATGTGAAAATAACCTGCACAATTGTTGAATTGGTTTTTGATGAATTTGTTAAATCGGTAAAGACCACAAGTAAAGTGGCAGAGACTACGTCAGCAGCTCAATATACAATAATGATACAAGTTTAACAAGAAACGTAATGCAAACGTAATATATTTAACTGTATATAAATAAAGGTTTATGTCATATAAGTTACTTGCTACGTAGCATGAGGATGTAGAGTACAAAATACATGTATTATCCAATTTTGGTAAACCGTTTCCGTGTTCTTTCTGAAACAAAGGAAACTAGGAAGGCATAATAAAAACGTGAATTTGAGTGGTAATACCGCTTTATTGTTTCACGACAGCTCATCAACACTTATACGAGTTGAACTCCATTACGTAGTGCGAGTATTAACTTTTATACCCCATCCAACCCCTTCTCCAAGAAGCGAAAACGGCGTTGGCTGGGTATGAAACAAAACCTAATGTTTTGCTTAAAAAGTTTGCATATTGTAAAATCAAAACTTTTAATAGGTAATTTTAAACAAGTTATCGTATTTTTTCAGTATCAAATGTTTTTAAACGTGATATATTGTCCAATTATCCGTTATAATATAAGCTTACCCATCGTTTTATGGAATTAAGGCGGGAAGACGTAATGCTATACGATGTTTTTCTTTCATTCCAATCCTATGAACTATGTATTGTAATAAATATGTGTTGTGTAAAAATGCTGAAAAAAATGTGTTTAAACCAACACATTAGTTATGTTATGTTGAGCCGCTCCTGATATATGGGAAGGATATATAAGAAATGGACTTCTCGATTTACGCCCCAATATTGTCCTGTCGTACTCTCAATGGTTTATTCTCTTGTTGCTCTGGCTTCTGCCAAGTCATTGTGTACCTTCTTTGTCAATGCATGTTCAAAGTATATTAGTTTGACGTTTTCTTTTAATGAAAACACCATAACAAACTCATATAACCCCTATCTTCTCCACCCCTCCCCCCAGCCAACCACTTAGAAAGACCAATGAAAGCAATGTGGGTAAAATAACTATTAAATCCAGAAATAAATCATTCTTCCTTTGATATTAACCTTATCTGGATGTACCTCGATAACTGCACTCTCACAATTCCACCCATATCCCTGCGTCGTGCAGCCTACGTACATCCTCCAATCTAAAATTCTGAATATAAATAAATATATAAAAGCATAAACATAACTGATATGTTCGATTTTTTTTTCCGCAACTGTTCCCTCCTCCCCACGTACCAACTCACCTCCAACGCCTCCAAATCGCATCTACTCTTTCGTAAATATATTGTTTTTAATATTTATTCCTAAGGAAAGCATCAGTATACCTATTATTTAATGATTTTATTAAAAGCAACGGGCTACATATAACCATTCCTCCTCACCCCTGCCCACTCCGCACGATTATTTTACTAAATTATGTATTTGAAACATATCCAGTGGATGCGCCGTGCCTTAAGTTGATATTCGTCTTTAAACAACATATCTCGCGAGATTTAACACAAGTCATGGGCACGGTGGTACAATAGTAAATGCGTATAGCTGTATATTAAGAATGTATCTAATTATCGCGAAACTTTATGTAAAACAATTATCCATTATGCTAATTGATTTGTAATTAAAATATGATCTATTGTATGGTCCCCCCATAGCATATGAGACATATGCCTGCATGCATGGTCGTTTAGCTATTGGTAAACAAGTATGAACGGAGCAGTTTTAACCATGTCCAATGGAAGAGCCGATTCTTAATTTGATGTGTGTTTTAAACAATATATCTCGTGAGATTCACAGTAGTCTCTGGGAAATATTATAAATTATACAACTTCATTTTGAAGGTGATGAATATATTAATTTTGAAACTGCTCGTATTTCGCTAAATATGTTATCATTCGTAGAAATTGTTTTTCTTCAAAAGGCTGAATGCATGTATAAAATAGCAAATCAAATGTCCCCGAAAAATCGAAGCGACTTGTTTCATATGCAACTGAGATCAATTAAAAATAGAAATGCCATAATACCTAAGCCAATAAATAACTTTCAAAGGGAGCTTATCATATTCTGGAATTTTGGTATGGAATAGTATTCTACTCGTAATTAAAAACTCTACATCATTGAATATATTTTTCAGCAAAAGCTTTAAATGAGTAAAAAGTGAAAATCGAATCTAAATAAAAAAAAATCTAGTTTGTTTTTACATAGTGTTAGTTTCATGGGTAGAAATCAGTTATAATGACACTATACAAATGCATCTATGTTTATGTATACATTTTACTATATTTTATTTTGATTGATTTTAGACAGCGTTTCATTTTAAAATATCACATATGTGTTCATAAGTATGCCTAGAGCTATTTGATAAATTACGACTACTTGTATTATATTTGTAAATTTGTTATTAAGAGGGCCTCAAGGAAGATTCACCATCTACGAATGAAGAAATTACTTAGTTACGGTACATGTACATGAGTAAATGCGTATTGCTTATTAAAAACGTTTTATTTTTTTGTAATTTGTATTGCCTGTTGCCTGAGCCAATCGTAAAGATTTGAGTCTCGCGTTTAAATATAGAAATATTATTAACCAATATCTGTCAAATGACTACTCCTTAAATGTACAGTACCTTTGTATGACTTTTACGCACATATATATTTCATAGTTTGACGATGTGCGGAAGTTAAGTGGTCGTAAATAAATACCGAATGCCAAAAGAAAGAAGTGAACTAATAGTTCTTCGTGTTAAAAAGCAAAACACACTCGGGATCACTAGACAAGGCCTTCCAGTAGTGTTTCATAACCACTGCTCCCAAATAAATTCCATTTTGTTTATTTCGCTCTTCGGGGACCATACGGCGCTGGATATGGAATAATGACAGTTAAATACCATGTCCACCGCCATATGCATGCCATCTTCGAAATGGTTAAAATTCTGTACTATTGATTTTATGAATATTGAGTTCTGCTCAACCCAGGGCTAGTAGGCGTGAACGACATCAAGCATATTTCACTACCGTTCATGAACAGTCTCAATCAAACAGAGACTGCAATATTTCGTATTCATCGTGTTAGGTCGTTTCTAAAGGTGCACTCTCATACTCTTTGTTAACCATCAAGTATGAGAAAAACATACCTTATAATAACAAATTGGCTGTTTTTAAAAAGTATATAATGGTTAAGTCGTGTAAATTAAAATTACTGGGAAGATTAATGAAAAATGAAATGATGAGCAAATGAATGCTTAGCCTAGTGTTTCCTTTTATAGAAACATTATAATCAAATTCAATCATAACAAGAAAAGTCATAGTATACAATATATACTATGACGACGAGCGGCAATAAGAATGAAAATTGTAGAATATATTTGTTTTAAATCATTGCATTGGAATTACAGCATCATGTGTGGTTTGTTTGTGTAAAATTAATAGTGAGTTCTATTTGGTGTAGCAACGGCAGAGAACAAAATGGAAAAGCGTAATAAAGGTAGAATGCTTTTTATTTGAAACTAAACGTCCAATTTAAGTGCTTTTTATAACCAAGAAAGCGCTATATTCGCTATTTTTATATTAAGCAAAGACTGGAGGAGCTGGAATGTATGTATATGTATTCTTTTGACTATAAATAATGTTGTAATGCACAATTATATAAAAACACACTTTGAATATGTATGAATAATTACAATTTACATACGGTAATAATATGATGACTATCAAATGTACATATTTTTAAGTTCATGCTGTACAAAAGCAACATTACTGATGTGAAAAAAAAATTGTATGTACAACTCAGTGTGTCAGGTCCCTGCCAAGACTTGAACTTGAATCTCTTTTCTCGAAAGAAAAGCGTGTTTCCTTACACTACAGAGATCGCCCAGACATCACAAAAAGAGTGTACAAAACTAAGCAAAATTAAAAAGATGTAGATCAAACAAGAGGCCCAAGAGGGCCTGTGGACGCTCTACTTGCTAATATGGCTCTTATGACATCAATGAAGCGAGTGACTATCGTCTTAAAGAGGCAAAATATAGCATTTTTAACTAAATCAAAAGCCATAACTCCGTCATTAATGGTCCGATCTGGCTGGTTTTCCAAGTTGGCCAGTAGTGGTAATAAAAAGAAAAAAAAAATAATAATAAAAAAAAAGAAAAAAAGAAAAAAAATCACAAATAATAATAAAAAAGAAAAAAAGAAAAAAATTAAAAAAAAATTAATCAAAAAAATTAAAAAAATATATATAAAAAAATATAAAATACAAAAGTGTGTTAGTAAAACACAATGCCCCCGTCAGTGCACTTATTCTACAGGCAAGGTTAAAGTTTTGTAACGGAGGTCACGGTGACCTTGACCTTTGACCTACTGACCTCAAAATGTGTGGTCTTGTAGAAGTTGTCATGGGCAACCCGCATGTGAAGTTTGGTGATCCTAGGTGGAAGGGTTTGTGTTTTACAGGCAAGGTTAAAGTTATGTGACAGACAGAGAGACAGACAGACCAAAAACAATATGGCGCCGATTCATCATCGATGATGCGGGGGCATAAAAAAAATAAAAAATAAATAAATAAACAAGATGTGTTCGTAAAACACAATGCCCCCGTCAGTGCACTTATTCTACAGGCAAGGTTAAAGTTTTGTAACGGAGGTCACGGTGACCTTGACCTTTGACCTACTGACCTCAAAATGGGTGGGTCTTGTAGAAGTTGTCACGGGCAACCCGCATGTGAAGTTTGGTGATCCTAGGTGGAGGGGTTCTCGTTGTACAGGCAAGGTTAAAGTTTTGTAACAGAGGTCAAGGTGACCTTGACCTTTGACCTACTGACCTAGAAATGGGTGGGTCTTGTTGAAGTTGTCATGGGCAACCCGCATGTGAAGTTTGGTGATCCTAGGTGGAAGGGTTTCTGTTTTACAGGCAAGGTTAAAGTTTTGTGACAGACAGAGAGACAGACCAAAAACAATATGCCCCGATTCATCATCGATGATGCGGGGGCATAAAAATAAAGACATTTAAAACAAGCATTTATGTACAACTGTGACTCCCGCGGCGGGGCCAGACGTGACCCCAGGGTCACCATTTGAACAAAATTGGTAAAGGACCATAAGCTGAAAGCAACAGCAGAATATTAAACCTCTGGCTCTTGCAGTTTAAGAGAAGAATTTTGTTTAAGTTTTTCCCTATACATGTCTATGTAAAACATGTGACCCTTGGGGCGGGGCCAAATGTGACCCCAGGGTCACCATTTCAACAAACTTGGTAAAGAACCATGAGCTTATAATAAATGTAAAATATCAAAGCTCTGGCTCTTGTAGTTTCCGAGAAGAACATTTAAAAAAAAAAAATCCTATATAAGTCTATGTAAAACTGTGACCCTCGGGGCGGGGACAAATTTGACCCCAGGGTGTCACTGTCCTCATTTGTTTTTGGGTTTTTTAATTTATTGTTTTTGATCGATTTTGAATTGAATGTTGTTTAGCGGCTCATCAACACAGTACAGGTTATTTAGAGCCGCCCCCGAGAGAGGGGAAGGATACATAGAAATCCGGGGACCTGCCCTACTCTTATTATCGAATAGATTCCTATGGTTCTTTAACGTGCTCGGAGGATAGACCGATACAAGGGACCGCCTGGTTTACGTCCCCATCCAACGGACGAGGCTAAGGAAAAGTGTCTTGCACAAGAACACGATTTTGAACAGGCCCAAATGCCATTTGAAGCGGTCATTTCGGCCGGCGGCCGGTTCTTATTGAGAACCATGGAAGAGGTCTTTTATAGGCCTCTGTTATATAAGGTAAAAAAGCCCTGAACTTGTATCTTGTGTGCGATATTCACAAAATAAGCATCGCTGTCGTTCAAAATACAAATCATACCTTCACACAGACATTGATTCTGCATTCATGTTGTTGTGGGTTTGTAAAAAAGCAGAAATATTTTTTAAACGAAACAGATTTTAATGGTTATTTTCTAGTACGAAAACAAGTAGGAATATTATTAATTTATTTAGTTCACTTTTCATTCCGTACATTCAACATCCGTTAGGCTGCCTGTTTAAATGTACATTACATTGTCAGTGTATGAGGGACAAGTTTAACACGGTAATATTAGATATTGGTAGACCCTATGTAATTAAGATGTACATGATGCTCCTAGTGCAGTAATTACAAAAGGATAGGCAGATAAAAAAATGCATTAGGTCGAACACTTTTTTCTACTTAGACTACTTCAAATAAAAATAGAAATATGCATTAGGAAGTTTTTTCCTACTTTCACTTTCGTTATAGACAGCATGTAGATAAATCAGCAAGCTCATTTTTCTGTGTTGGAAATTGTTAGCATGGTATATGCCTAAATTTGACTGGTAGGTTCGTTTTTCTGTTAATAACTTTTTGAGATGTCAATTCTTCGAATAATTATCGAAAATTAGCCAAGGTCGAAGCAGATCTTGGATATATAATGGCAAACATGTTTCAAAACAAAAACACACCATTCCGTCATTGATCTCGGATTCATTCAGAACAAACACGGCATTCTGAAATAAAAGCATAAGCATTACGACATGCGTCGATAGTCTCTTTGCCCATCAAACAATGCCGTCAATTTGCCATAATCGTTTAATTGCCCTACTTGTTTACAAATTGGTTCGATCGACTCGCCATTGTTTCACTTTAACATGTGGTAGTGAGCGAGAGTTGTTTTATTGGCTGATAAAAATACATTGGTTATTTGATTGGATAATACAGTACTAGGTCAAGTATTGCGTCATGATTTTTAATTCTTGAAGAAAAGATTACCTTGGGTCAATACGACGCACCGACCGAAATACAAAGAGACAACACCATTTCAGTAACTGATTTACACATTGATGTGTATTTCACACTAATCTGGTGCGTGACTTACTTCCTGCATAGAGGGGCTCGTTACGGGTGTATATTTCACACAGTATACAAATTATAAACACTGCTCGTCTTTATTTGAAGATTGGCACCCCAAACCTCCCTCGGCCAATCAAATTCTGATAAACTGTCAAGTGGGAGGGATTAAACAATCACGAACAACACAGGTGAGTTTTACGACACATCAGTAATGCTCTCGACGAAAACAACGGGTGGTTAATTCCTACACAATTATCGGCAAACTACACAGTGAAGGCAAATTTCCCTCGATTTTTTATCTAATGCTGAAACGTCCATCGGGCAAGTGACGGACAGCCAGATTTACGAAGGTCACCCAAAATCCACTTGTCCGGGCGTCGGGCAGCCATATTTCCGGAGCCCTGGTACTGATTGTTCCCACCAAGGTTCTTTGAAATCCGGCAAGAACTTCATTAGCACCTATGCATTATTTTGTAACCTCAACACATGATTATAGTTTGCAAGAATGGTTTTATAGTGGAATTTGGCGCTTGCATTACTTTAACAGGGCTAAAACTCATTCAACCAGTATACAGTTAGCTTGATAGTGATAATCCAGTTTCCACCAAAACAACCACAGTACTCCAAACATATAGTTTTACATTGATTAGATGCAGAAACCAGACAGAATGTATCTAGGCTCGCGTTAACCATTCGCCAAATCGCCATAGGCGAAAAGAAACCCGAACTGGCGAATGAAAATCGTAAGAAATACATATCAAATTCGCCAGACATCGGCCGTCTGGTGAATCCAAATTTCCGACAGATTTTGTCTACAATCTCGGAAAATCCCGAATTCTAATACACAAAGTCTTTCACTGTCTATAAGCCACTACCCCGCTGGGTGTTGTTAGCTAATTAGCGACAATCAATTATCTGGACTGATAAACTAATTATCGCAGTGTTTATTGAAGACCGCAGTCAAATTGTCGATGTGCGATAGACTCCGCCCACTGTTCCGACTCTTGCTGTCAATCAACTGGTTTGAGACCCCGTAACAAGAGCCTGTATTTTTATATTTTCTTAATATATGCATGCATTCATTATGTCCTTTCTTAAATTTCAGTCGACAATTTTTAAAAATTAAAATAGCATTAAAGTAAATACAATTTTTAAAACTTTTTGGATATTTTACAGCTCCACTATTATAAGTAATTGTAAGCACTAAAGCAGAATGCATATGATGTGGACATATTGATACCATATACATGTAGGTTAATAACGCATACTTTTTTAACTAACTGTTGATGTGTACGCAAACGCAAAGTTTTAGCGCCTCCAGTTCGTTAAAAAATATCTCGGCAAAAGTCTGGCTAAAGGAATTTTTAGGGCTTTAGCCAGATTTGGCTAAAGGGTTTAAAATCCTAGCGCTAGCCTAGTGTATGTTTAAATCTAGAATCTATGTAATTTTTTATGTAACCAGTCCAACTTGTCTGCCATTTACACTTTCAGCAGGCCACATCTATTATTTCTCTAATTCTAATACACCCGCACTATATAGCCTAGTTTAAAATATCTCGTTATATTGAACGATATATCACTGTAATTTGTGCAACGTTAGGAGAATAAGCATTGCGCATTGTAACGTATGCAACGTTAGGAGAGCAAGCAAAGCAATGCGAAAGATTTCAGATGTGTGCGTTATTTTCACATTTTAGGGGTATTAGAATAGAAATAGAACATCGTATTCGGTGAATTATCTATAATATATCACGGTTTGTCGTTCAATTGTAAACAATAATTTCACTCGCTCTTCGGGCTCCAGAAATTATTGTTTACAATTGAACTCCAAACCACGATATATTAAACGATAATTCACAGTAAATGATGTTCTATTTCTGAAATAAAAACATTCTAGACCATTCTTATAACAACATAGCGTCACACTATCAGCTGATATAAAGCATAAAAATACAGTTCTGCATCTAGTTTCATTGCATAGGCACATAATTGAATTGAATTGGATTTTATAGTCGCACCAACAGCTAAGGTCATACGGCGACTTAACAGCTTCCACTGGTGGAGGAAGACCCCAGGTGCCCCTCCGGGCAATTTTCGTGCACGGGCGGGCACCTGGGTAGAACCGCCGATGTTCCGTAAGCCAGCTGGATAGCCTCCTCACATAAACATTCCTAGGCCCTTGAGGGATCGAACCTACAGCGGTGAGGGGCAAGTGATTGCAAGTCAGAGACTCTAACCACTGGCCACGGACGCCCCACGCATAGGCACATAAACTAGACTTTAACACATAGTAAAATTATAAACTTTCGCATATAACTTACAATAAATGGGTTATACTACGACGACACACTGCGTTGAATTGCTGAAAAAAAACAAACTGGCACCTATCACAGATACCAGTTTTAAAAAAAAAAGTCTTATATTCTATTAAATACTATTCTATTAAACAGTATTTAATAGAATATAAGATTTTTTTGTTGTTTTTTTAAACCGGTATCTGTGGCACCTATGCACAAAATATGGCGGGAAAATTACCTTCCAGGTTTTACTTTACTCACCAAATACAAACAACGCAAAACAGAAACGTCACTGTCATGTTTGTAAACGTACTGCAGTCTCATTTCTAACCATGCAGATTGTACAACAAATCAGTTTTGTCAACACGCACAGTAAAACTTGTTTTAACTAGTATAGGTCTATAGGTCATGCTCTGCAATCACAAAACAATAACAAACAATTCATCAAACTTGGTAGTATAGGCGTTGGCGATCATTTTAAGAAACTGGCAATATCTGCCTGGCGTTTCTGGAGAGGAAGATTTTTAATGTTTTCAACCATATATGGTTATAGCAGCCATGTCAAATGTCGCGCTCACCTAATTTTAACAAATCTAAAAAGCATTCATCCGAGGAACATCCTTGTGAAGATTGGCCAAACCTACTTTTAACAGAGGTTTCTGAGGAGGCCGTTTGAAGCAGAACTTTACGACACCGACTGTTCCCTAAAAGGTACATTTCACAGCGACAGAGGAAAGTGTTGTCTTTGGTTTTTGTTATTTACTTTGTTGTGACGCAAAAGGGGGTATGGGGAATATACTACTTCAAGGGTAAAGGGGTCGAATTGCGGCAAATATCTCCGGTAAAAGAGAGCAAGAATAGAATGAGCAGAACAACATTTCCTTACTGTTTTTCTGAAGACACTAACTTGCAATTGTACATGTCCTTTCTCGAAAGCGGCTAAGATAGCTCTGCGAAATGTCCTGCTTGATTACAGTGTAAGTGCACTGTGAAGTGTGTCAACGCCACAGTTATTGGATGTTTTACTGCACTTGCCAATTTCCATGAAAAATACCATGAATTCCTTAATGTAACAGTATCACTTATGTTCCAGATTTATACTAACCAAACACCACAAACAATAATTTATCACAAATTACCAAAGTGTGAAATACTAACCTGGCAAATGCCTTCAGCCACTGCAGCTGCCTGTGAACGCCTCAAGCGGGACACACAACAATGCAAGATATGTTTACACTGGAAATAAGAAAACAAGAGGTCAATGACCTTGAAGCTCTACTGATAGATTTTTGATAGCTAGGTCAACATTCCCGTGAAGTTTCATGAAAATCGTGGCGGCCATCTTGAATTTCCGGCCAACCTAAAATTTTGCTAGGATCAATTAGACATCAAGAGCAACATTCCTGTGAAGTTTCATGAAAATCCGTCAAGTAGTTTCATAGGAGTAGTTGCTACAAGTTTTCATTATATAACTCTATGTAAACAAAGATGGCTGCTGGCGGCCATGTTTAATGTCAAATCAAAATAATTTTTGACAAGGATCAACATCATGTCATACTGATCATTTTAGAAAAAGTCCCATATCAATATCACTTATAGTTTTAAAGAAGTAGTCGCTACAAACTTGTTTTTTGAAAATCTATTTTTAGCCGGGGCGGCCATCTTGAATTTCCGGCCGACCTGAAATTTTGCTAGGATCAATAAGACATCAAGAGCAACATTCCTGTGAAGTTTCTTAAAAATCCGTCAAGTAGTTTCAGATGAGTAGTCGCTACAAGTTTTCCTTATATAACTGTATGTAAACAAAGATGGCCACTGGTAGCCATGTTTAACGTCGAATCAAAATAATGTTTGACTCATATAATCATCATGTCATGCTGATCATTTTAGAAAAAGTCCCATATCAATATCTCTTACAGTTTTCAAGAAGTAGTCGCTAAAAATTTATTTATTTTAAATCTATTTTTAGCCATGGCGGCCTTCTTGAACTTCCGGCCAGTCTGCTAGGATCAATTAGACATCAAGAGCAACATTTCTGTGAAGTTTCATGAACATCCGTCAAGTAGTTTCAGAGGAGTAGTCGCTACAAGTTTTTACTATATAACTCTATGTAAACAAAGATGGCCACTGGCAGCCATTTTTTAACGTCGAATCAAAATAATGTTTGACTAGGATCAACATCATGTCATGCTGATCATTTTAGAAAAAGTCCCATATCAATATCACTTATAGTTTTCAAGAAGTAGTCGCAACAAACTTATTTTTTAAAAATCTATTTTTAGCTGTGGCGGCCATCTTAAATTTCTGGCCGTCCTGAAATTTTGCTAGGATCAATAAGACATCAACAGCAACATTCCTGTAAAGATTCATGAAAATCCGCCAAGTAGTTTCAGAGGAGTAGTCGCTACAAGTTTTTACTATATAACTCTATGTAAACAAAGATGGCCACTGGCAGCCATGTTTAACGTCGAATCAAAACGATTTTTGACAAGGACCAACACCATGTCATGCTGATCATTTTAGAAAAAGTCCCATATCAATATCACTTATAGTTTTCAAGAAGTAGTCGCTACAAACTTGTATTTTAAAATTCTATTTTTAGCTTTGATGGCCATCTTGGATTTCACATCATCATGAATTTTTGCTAGGATCAACTAGACTTCATGGGCAACATTTCTGTAAAGTTTCATGAATATCAATCCAGTAGTTTCAGAGGAGAAGTCGCTACAAATAAAAGTTAACGGACAGACAGACAGACGGACGACGGACGCCGCACCACGGCATAAGCTCCGCTGATCTCTGATCAGTTAAGCTAAAAAAACACCATGTAAACATGTGTACAAGACATAATGGGAGGAAGTAAAGGAAGTTTAACATGGCAACACTATGTGTTTTTGTTAGGCATAAATCCACTGACTTGTACCTTAACCATAGAATAGAACAGAATTACTGTGAAAGTGAGGATACTAAATGCGTGTTTGTATGCCTCTTACGCCAATTGCACCACATGTAAGGTTATATATCATGTTGTTTCCCTCTTCACCCTTTTGCAAATGATATTAATACGCACTCAGACAAAAGCAGTCACATTACAGTGAACATGGTTGTATAGTGTTTCATTACCCTCACCTTAAAGAAAACAGTTCCCATCTTCATCTCTTTAAATAAAGTTCCACTGAAGAAAAACTTGTGTACGGAACACAGATGCGTCGGGCAACAATGAGGGAAAGCTGTGGGATTACTTGGTAATTTTTTATGTGGAATCAATATGCATATCTAAACTTCATTGGTAGGCATCCTGAATGGTTAAAACAAAGAAACGGCTGAAGACTGTGTGAGAAGATTCGCACACAACTAGGACTACCAGTTTTTACATAACCACAGCCTTAGCTCCACCGATACAAGGTCTACTTTATCCCATAATCGATATGCACATATTGACCTGACAGTCATGGATCGTGCAGTGTTCCCATTCACGCACATATGTGCGTGAATCACGCATGAAAACAAATAATCACGCACAGAAAACTGACCTCGTACGTGCATGCACGCACAGAAAAAATACAAGTCTGATAATAAGAAAGCATGACCGTCGGTAGATTTCCAAACTCTCGTCCACTTTGTCCGAATATTTTTTGAAAAATCAAAACGAAACTAAAACGCTTTGTTTACGAAAACATTATCCCGAGTAATTGCGTCAATTGCCCTATCCCTCTAGTGCATACTACGATGATTGGTTATGACGTCATAAGCGCACGCGCTACCTAAATGAAAGTAGAGAAAACATCGACATCTCATTCTGGTGGTTTTGACTTATTTCTTTTTCAGATTTAGTAAGTATATTTAAAATTAAAATAAAAACTTAATAATAGAATAAATGAAGATCAAATAATTAATTCAAATCGTGTTTCGTCTCTCCCGTGTACTATTTATAGATGCGCAAACGTGTTGACTGGTATTAAATTTTTACTTGAACGAAACTGTTGTCAACTTGAATATTACACTGTGCTGTGTATTGTAATGCCTTCAGTAGCAAATAAAGTGTGTTGAAAGGTTTAACAATCTTAAAAAATCATAGTGTACCCCCTAAATTTGTAGTGTACCCCCAAAATTTAACAGTAGGGGGTACATGTACCCCCAGATGAAAAAGTCAGTGGGAACACTGTCGTGTAAGTTAAAATATATGTATCTCCATTGCTTACCACTTGCAAGTGAGAGATGATGTAGGGAAAGTCATAATGCCAAAATAAAACATCACAGGTTACTCCAGTGTAAAATACTAACCTGGGAGGTCTTCACTCACTGCTGGTTTTTTTCAACACCTGTAGCAGGACTCACACCAATGCAGGGTACGTGTACACTGAAAATACAATCCAAAACATCCTGTGAAAAAGGGCACGGGGAATAAAGTTTGCTAAACCTTGGAAGGAAAACACATGGTAACAGTATCTGTTTTGTAAAATGTACCATTAATTCGAAGACTTGTGAAGATTGAAAAGCGCACGGTCTATTCAGCATGAACCACACAATGTCAAATTAGGGTATATTTCAATAACAACCACAAAGGAAAATGAGCCAGACAAAGCGGCTTCACATCTTGTGTGCCTCCACCATGGGCAATTGTAGGTGTTAATACATGAATGTCCATATAAGCCTCTACCATAGACAAATGAAGGTATTAATATATGAATGGCCATATAGGCAGGGTTTGAAATTTAACTTTACACATTTCAGTCGTCCCCAGTCACATTTACATGTAAAATTGATACAAAATACAAGATCTCTCTTGAAAGTGACATTACATTCAATCACATGCATTCCACCAATGAAAACAAGATGTGTTTTCTTTGACATTTACAATATGCTCACCAACGTCTTGACATTTTTTTCAGTCATAAGTTTTAAGCATGTAAAATTCATTTCTTTGTATATGACTTTTGCCTACATACGCATAACCGCCACTGGATTACTTTATATTTCAGTAAATTTATAAAACATTTTGTAACATATTATTGGTTTGTATAAACACAAAGTTCGTAGCTTAATAAGTGCAACCGTATGCTTTTATTTACCACCATCTAACCATCTAAACATAACGCTTTCTCTTTCATGGCTTTCCAAGTACTTTTATTTCCAAATAATAAATGGGTATTCTGCTATTTTGCCGCAAGCTAATCAAGAGGTGGCGACAAACTGTTTAATACATTATATCAGTCAACTTGTGACAAATATTGCCCAATATATGGGTCTGACACGAGTATGTATATAGAAATTAACCTGTCAAAATTAGAAGATAGTGCCCAGTCCTCCCCGACAATATAACACACAGGAGACGGTACTATTGCTTACACCGCCATTGCTTACCGGCATGCCATGCGCAAAAAACACTCAGATCACTCTTCAGCGACACCTGTCACACACCATCAAGCATGTGTGGCACGTCATTTTTCAACACATGTAGGGTTACATATCATGGACAATTTTCTGTGGTGGAGGCAGACCACATACTTTGTCTGGCTACAACCAGTACAAGACATCAGAGAGAATTATCCTTTTACATTTAAAGTGGAGTACGTGGCTCAGTGGTAGAGCACCGAACTTCATATCAAAAAGGTCGTGGGTTCGATCCTCGCCGTGGCCATGTCATTTATCCTTGAGCAAGATAATTAATACACATTGCTTAATACTGGTTCTACCCAGGGAACCTGCACATAATCGTCGAAAGGGGGTGTTGCAGTATCGGTAGATACATAGACACATGTAGGATCCAAGTCATTCTTTGAAAAAGGAGTCGCGCTCGTGGTCACCTTGCATCAAATGGAAGTCACTGAACTTCACTATTGTTTGTCAATGGAAATATTCAATTATATTCTGATAACAGTTGTCCTGTCGCTATGAAGACACTAAAAATACGACACTTTTGTACCACTCTTCAACGCATATATGCACAAATTCCAATTAAAACACATTATACTGTTACAGTTTAGCATATTACTTACAATACATGCGTTTAATACGACGATTCACTTCGCTGAATCGCTGAAACAAATTAACGAATGGGTATTCTGCTATTTTGCCACAAGCAAATCAAGAGGTGGCGACAAACTATTTAATACATTATATCAGTCAACTTGTGACAAATATTGGCCAATTTATGGATCTGACACGAGTATGTATATAGAAATTAACCTGTCAAAATTAGAAGATAGTGCCCAGTCCTCCCCGACAATATAACACACAGGAGACGGTACTATTGCTTACACCGCCATTGCTTACCGGCATGCCATGCGCAAAAAACACACAGATCACTCTTCAGCGACACCTGTCACACACAATCAAGCATGTGTGGCACGTCATTTTTCAACACATGTAGGGATACATATCATGGACAATTTTCTGTGGTGGAGGCAGACCACGTACTTTGTCTGGGTACAATCAGTACAAGAAATCAGAGAGAATTATCCTTTTACATTTAAAGTGGAGTACGTGGCTCAGTGGTAGAGCACCGAACTTCAGATCAAAAAGGTCGTGGGTTCGATCCTCGCCGTGGCCATGTCATTTATCCTTGAGCAAAATAATTAATACACATTGCTTAATACTGGTTCTACCCACGGAACCTGCACATAATCGTCGAAAGGGGGTGTTGCAGTATCGGTAGATACATAGATACATGTAGGATCCAAGTCATTCTTTGAAAAAGGAGTCGCGCTCGTGGTCACCTTGCATCAAATGGAAGTCACTGAACTTCACTATTGTTTCTCAATGGAAATATTCCATTCTATTCTGATAACAATTGTCCTGTCGCTATGAAGGCACTAAAAATACGACACTTTTGTACCACTCTTCAACGCATATACACACAAATTCCAAATAAAACACATTATACTGTTACAGTTTAGCATATTACTTACAATACATGCGTTTAATACGACGATTCACTTCGCTGAATCGCTGAAACAAATTAACGCGCCAAACAGGAAAAAAATGGCGGTAAATGAAAACATCCGAGGGTTTCCCGTTTTTACTTTAGTATAGCTTCTTTCGGTTACCAAATGCGCAAACATCAACTACACATTTAAGGGGCATGTTTGTGGACACACTACCCTCCGACTTTTCACCCGTATATTTAATCATGGAAATTGATTGACAAACAAGTTATGTCATCAAGCGCAGTAAACTAGGTCACGCTATACAAACACGAAGTTGACAAACAATAACAAACCAGTCATCAACTGCGTCTGCACACTTTATTCATACGTACAACAGTCGACGGTGTCAACCCTCTCCACATTACAACACATATTCTACTTACGACAAAGTCTATACGCCTAATTGTACAACATCAACTGCTCTCTTTGATTTCATGTGTGCAAAAAAGATGGCCGCATCAGCATCAAAATAAATAAATATGAAACAGAGGCTATGACGTCAGGCTATTCCAACAATACATTACTTTCATGGAACGCCTCCCGAATATTGCGTTTTTGGACAGTGAGGTCTAAAGCAACTTTATTCTCAATATAAAACACACATATATCTATACAACACTTCCTTGGAATTTTATTAGAACAAAATGTATTTCACATCGACTCAAAACATTATACAGAAAGTGGAATTCACAATTTACTAACTCCATACACGAGGGGTACAGCAAATTCACGCTTCACTGTGCACTATATGCAGTATATGGTATCTCGAATTAGGTCAAACTCCATCACAGTAGTAGAGCGTTCAATGGTTTCCATACACAGTAATAGTTATCTGAATTTCTATATTCATGAATAATAACGCTCTATGAAAATAATGGCAAGGGAAAAATATTTACTGAAATTTATATTCTAATTCTGTTTAAATGTGTAGTTTGGTAATGTGTATTTCCTATCATTAACAAAGGCTCTGAAAATCGAACCTGTTATTATTAGAATTAAGGCTAATAATATGTTAAAATTACGTCATCGAAATTAGTTCTTACAGATATATATAGCCACAAGAGAAGTAACGATAATATTAAATATTATGACATCTGATATTAATCCCTGTGAATACAATTATGTTAGTTTGCTAGCCTTTAATGTGTTATGTTCCGCTGATCCCTAATACACAGGGAAATCAAACGCATAATAAATGAAACAAGTTTGTCCATGGGAAAGAAAGTCAATACATGAAATAAACAAATATTGTTTAATGTATCTTTAATTAGATCCGCAAATGTTAACGTCATTAAGTATTATATCGGGTTATTTCTCAGGAATTTCTCATTAATATTGCATAAGTTAAACTGAGATTGGCAATTGTTTGTTCAATGAAACGGTTTGTCGGATTATAACAGTATTATTAATTCATTACACACAATATTGTAGTAGTTGCCTTGGGTGCGTGAAACAACATTTAGAAGAAAAATAAATTATACATGTATTATAACTTACGTGATACTATTTGGTCATTGTAGATTGTATATCATATCATATATATGTTTAGAAAATAATGTTGAGTGGAGATTATTCTACTTGCTAGTTCTTTTGAAGTTCTTTACAATCCGTTTTGTTTGCATCGTTTGTGAACGTGAAGATGAAAATGAAAACTATACTCTGTTCTTCTTTTTTTTTTTTTAGTTTAATTTTTTTAGAATTAGGATGTTTAAAGTGGATTGTAAATACTACAGAAATTTTATTGTTTTAATACACTCAGATCTTTTACGCGATACATGTCTTGATCTGCATATATATAATGTTTTGATACGTTTTGTTACAAGTGTGGTATCGCATACGTTGCTTCAATTTATCATTACGTGGTCCCGTCTTAATTCCATTAAGCGATGGTAAAGCTTATATTAACAAGGTTTTATAACGGAGTTAATTAGTATTGATGGCTAGCTGGATTATTTATTATTATAAAAAGTTATAATACTGTTATTATTATAGTTTATTGTCTGCCTCACTTATGCAGTACATTTGTACTAAAGAAGATATGTCCTTTTATGCTATATTTCCTGTTCGACTTACATAGCTACTGTTTTGCATTAACATGTTAGCGAACAAGTCATATGTGTGGTACATTGTGCTGGCACCCGTGCCATTATTGAACAAAAACTCAACACTTAATGTCCTATAGAATGAAAAAAAACTACTAATTAATACATCAACCTAGACATGTACTAGTGAAGATTAAGAGGCAAACATTTAGCCATGGGCCTTACCTGTCATCGCAATTTCTAAATAGTTATTGTAAGTGTCACTTTGTTTTTGGTATTGAAGGTTGATTAGTAACATGCTACCGTTAACGAACGCTTTTTAAATTAAATAGTGTCCACACTTAATATTTGCTTATACATACAGTACTGTTCCAAGAGCTGTAGTACTGTATTAATTTCAAACTTTACTATGTTTACCACACTTTTTTATTTTGTTATCATTAAACATAAAGTCTACTTGAAAGTAAATGTTTACTTGTATTGCATTCACATTGTGCATTGTTAGTTACAAGTATGTGTTCCAATTCGTACATATTACAGATATCGCCACCACTTTGAGGAGTAAAAGAATTACGAGGATCGCTCGAGAAAATTGAAATGAGGTTTGATGCATTCTAAAACATGGTTTAAAAATAAGTATAAAAGTCGAACAGAAAATGCAGCTTTCACAGAACACAGTAAACCCAACAACACTCAAAACGACAAACATGAATGGCAATGTTAATAAAAAATAAAGGCATATTACGTCACAAATACAAAAAGGGTTAAGAATAGGTCTACCGCCTTGGAACGGTCAGTGGCAAAAAATATCGCTGGGGGTTTAAACCAGGTTCTAGGGTGAACCAAACCTCACACCTACCCTACTGTTATCCCAATAAAACGGGACAGTGTAAAAAACGAAATCACCGCCATGAGCTATTCCCTGACCAACAAGGCAGCATTAATATGCAATATAAGTAAAACACAAAGATGCACGTGTATATATAAATACAAAAAACAATAACTTGGCAGAAGCCAAAACTTTCATCGGCCTTTTTGCCATTTACCGCCCCAAGGCTGTACCTCAATAGGCAACCTTGTTTGATGTTTGTGGTGTCGCATACATCGTTACTAATGTCCTTGCAATTGTTTTTGCCATGTATGCGCGGTTCCGGTTGACGGTGTTCTTTGAATGCTACTTTTCGAGACTTTTATACATTACATGGTCACGCCTTAATTCCAATAAGCAATGGGAAAGCTTTTATTATCAGGATTATATAACGGATATTTCGACAATAAAATAAGTTTAAAAACATGTTTTACTGACAAATGCAATAACCTGTTTAAAATTACGTATTAAATATTTGAATTTTACAATATGCAACCTTTTTAAGCCAACATTAAGGTTTTATTTCGTACCCCAGCCAACGCCGTTTTTACTTCTTGGAGAAGGGGTTAGATGGGGTATGAAAGTTAATACTCGGACCACGTAATGCCTACTATTAAGACAGCATCATTGTCCCTTGTTGTTCCCTTGTTTAACTGTGAATGCTTACTTTGGTTAACCGTGTTATGGGACTACTACACTTCCCGTTTGACTTCTGTTATAACAATACATAGTAATCAATAAATGTTTGCTCATAGATAACTTAACATTTCTATACTTTCCAGTGCGACACAAGTATTACAATGTCGATGAGCGTGACTGGTATGGTTTACTAAGGGAAACATCAGATGTAATTACATTTGCATTTACATTTTTACATAAAGTTAATTTTACAGGTATTTATTCCGTTTTTGAGAAAGGGAATAGTGAAAAATTCTATTAGATCGTCATTCCCTAAAAATAAATGTTAGGACATTGGGTAATAGCACATATCGATATTGACGTCATACAATAAATTTCACGTAAATATCGTGCCATTGAATACTAGAAACACAATCAAATTTAATAGATTCCCCATCTGTTTGCGGACAAAATGTGTACGAATGAAATCTATTTTTAGCAATCTTGATCCGTCCTATTAGCAATTAACCTAATACTAAATTTCAAGTTCATGCTGGGATGCTTGATTCATTTAGATTAGACAAGAAGTCGCATCCCACGTATCCAATAAACCTTCCGATTCCAACGCAAAGGAATCCACGATAAGCAATACAAAAAGATAACACATTTTCTTTAGAACAATTTAAACTTAACGAAGCGTTCAACTTTGTTTTTGAAATAAACAATGTATTTCTCCCCGTACGTGCACACATCTGGGTTCGCTGACAGTCAGGGATTTTGCATTTAAATAGAAAATAATTTTTTCTCAATTCAAAATTGAGTGTTTTCACGGAATGTAAACACAATTGCTTGCTAAAGACACATGTATGCGCATTTGTTTTAAACAATTTACATTACAACAATATGAAAGAAAGCATGAATCATATATACATTTACGAATGCCAAATAATTACCTTTGTTAGTGCCAACAATATTCCGGGAATGTGATGTATAATACATGGACATGATTTTCTCGGTATTTACAATATTTATGTACCCCTTAAAGCTACACAATCCATATTTAAAATGTCAAGCACACCATTATTGTATGTATTTAATATTTGCTTGCAGTAAAGGATGTCGATTTGTGTATTGTTTTACATACCTGACTTTATTGGCAGGTTTTGGTGGTGACCAATTTACTTATCGCTCGGTTGAATTTCGGTTCCAGTCCTGAATGAAACATCTCGATACTGCAAATAATTATATCAATACACAGGCGTCGCCCGGTCCGATTACTTTGTCTAATACAACACAATACTATCAAGCGCTATAACAGTGGCTCAAACATGAGATAAATTGGATTATAAATTCGCTTCATCCTCATCCTCATCAATTGTCATACGACTATTAAAGTAACCCTGTCTTCACCACCCTTTCTGTTGTTTTTTGTCTCTTTCATCGTATTATCAAGTCCTTGTTTGCAGTACAGTGCGGACCTACGATGCCATTGCGTTCGGATGCTGTGGTTTCTATAGGACCCTATTTATCATTTTTTAATACCAAAAAATCACACGAAATATAACTTTTAATTTCAATAATCCATCAGAGTTCGTAACCTAAACATCACACCAGTTTATTTCAAAAACAAAAGTGATGCTGATGCAAGCGGTTATTCAGAGTGCAGCGTATATGCATCTAAATGCATTTACATGTATTTGCAGACGTATATTGTATAGCATTCATGATCACAAAAATCCTGGAATAAATTGACCTTAAGTAAACGTGTGCTCTCCGGACAACCCTATTCAATATGTATACCCTAAAAAGAATCCCGTTTATGATGTCGCGAATGTCGCTATTAAATTGACATGCATAAATAAATGTATGGTTCTTGGATGTAAACGGATTATAATGTTAAATATAAGGTACCAGCTTTATGTGTGTGTGTGTGTGTGTGTGTGTGTGTGTGTGTGTGTGTGTGTGTTATGTTGCATCTTTATAATACAATATTGGCTTTCTGTTCAAATATATGCATTTGACTGTTGCGTATTTGAAGGCTTTATATTATATGTAATTACGGACTACCAGCCGCCTCCTACTGTTAAAGGGCACGAATAAAACATGTTTATCTCTACAAAGGTAAAGTGACCCAATGATAAGGTAATAAGGTCTCGATTTCGAATCCCGTGTTGACCAAACAATTATTCAATGATTATGACAGTGATGTATTTGCTACAACGTAAGACGAAGTAACATGATATAGGTATAGGTTTCTCGCCTTACAGGTTTACGGCCATGTTTCACAAGCTAGAAGTTAGTAGTAAATTATGGAAAGTCTCGGCTGCCTTCTGTTGGCCTTTTGCATTTTGTGCAGTACGCTTTGTAAGTCGTTTTGTTTCTTTTTCTAAGTTGTTAAGTGTATTTTCTAAGTTGTGATGTGAATTTCGTAAGTTGTTATGTGCATTTCGTAAGTTGTTAAGTGTATTTCTAAGTTGTCCAGTGAATTTTCTAAGTTGTTATGTGCATTTTCTAAGTTGTGATGTGAAATTCGTAAGTTGTTATGTGCATTTTCTAAGTTGTCCTGTGCATTTTCTAATTTGTTATGTGCGTTTCGTTAGTTGTTATGTACATTTTGTAAGTTGTTATGTGCATTTCGTAAGTTGTTATGTACATATTCTAAGTTGTCTTGTGCATTTTCTGAGTTGTTATGTGCATTTCGTAAGTTGTTATGTGCATTTTTTAAGTTGTCTTGTGTATATTTTAAATTGTTATGTGCGTTTCGTAGGTTGTTATGTACATTTAGTAAGTTGTTATGTGCATTTCATAGGTTGTTATGTGCATATACTAAGTTGTCTTGTGCATTTTCTAAGTTGTTATGTGCATTTCGTAAGTTGTTATGTGCATTTAGTAGGTTGTTATGTGCATATTCTAAGTTGTCTCGTGCATTTTCTAAGTTGTTATGTGCATTTCGTAAGTTGTTATGTGCATTTTTTAAGTTGTCTTGTGCATTTTCTAAGTTGTTATGAGCATTTCGTAAGTTGTTATATGCATTTCGTAAGTTGTCTTGTGCAAACTACAAGTCGTCGTTAAGTAGACTTTTTATCAGAATAGGTTTTGAAGGAAACACCGGTAGAAATGGCGGCTCCAGGAGCGAACGCTATGCTCTGCCTACTTTAAACAAATTGGGCTAAGTACATTATACAAGAAATTCTTAGAACAGAAAATTAATTTCAAAATGTGTAAGGGATTGTTCGACGTGGAGTTAAGACATCTCGGTCTGAAAACAATAGATCGGGTCACAGGTGGCAGTATCAGGAGGTGTGGTACAGGTGGCCGTGGGTACGGAAGATAAGGTGCGGGGGCCGGGAGACAATGGTGTGGGGGTCGGAGGACAAGAGGACGGGGGTCGGGAGAGAAAGGAGCGTGAGGTTTTTAAAATATCAAGTTTGTAAAAAACAAAAAGATGAATTATCATAGTTTGTGAGTCGTTTTGGGTAAAACAGTCTGTCGATATCCTATCAAAATCCTAAATCGACCATTATTTTGTCTGCCGTACACGTTCTGTCTCCGTGATATTTACTTTTATGGATTACGTCCCTTGTGTATCAGTACTCTGAGAGAGAAGAGAGAAAAGGGGGCGGAGAAAGGAGATAAGGGAGGGAGAAGGGAGAATGGGGGAGGGAGGAGGGAGAAGACGACCCCACGTAGTCCCTACCCATCAGTGTTGGGAACTAACAAATAATAATGATAATTAATTGAAAAATATATTTAAATGAAAGTAATATTAACGTGTTAAATGTTGAAAACAAACATATTTTAAGTTTTCCTGAAAAAAAAGTCCCAGAGTACTTAAAATATGTTTGTTTTCAACAAATAACACGTAAAGTATAGACTCTATTGAACCTATACCTTTAGGACGTCCTATTGGTTAAAAGATGGAGGGCTATACACATTGGGACTACACACAAAGATAAACAAATAACACGTTAATTTTTATTTTTATTTTTATTTTATTTTTCAGACTCTGCGTCAGACAATCCCTTACACATGTTTAAATCAGTTTTATGTATAATGTACCTAGCCCAATTATTTTAACTAGGCAAAGCATAGCGTCCGCTCCTGGAGCCGCCATTTCTACCGGTGTTTCCTTCAAAACTTATTCCGATAAAAAGTCTACTTAACGACGACTTGTAGTTTTACGAAATGTACATATGAAATGCACATGACAACTTAGAAAATGCACAGAACAACTTAGAAAATGCACAAGACAACTTAAAAAATGCACATAACAACTTACGAAATGCACATAACATAGAAAATGCACAAGACAACTTAGAGTATGCACATAACAACCTACAAAATGCACATAACAACTTACGAAATGCACATAACAACTTAGAAAATGCACAAGACAACTTAGAATATGCACATAACAACCTACGAAATGCAGATAACTTACTAAATGTACATAACAACTTACGAAACGCACATAACAACTTAGAAAATGCACAAGACAACTTGGAAAATTCACATGACAACTTAGAAAATGCACAAGACAACTTAGAAAATGCACAAGACAACTTAGAAAATGCACATGACAACCTAGAAAATGCACATAACAACTTACTAAATGCACATAACAACTTACTGAATGCACATAACAACTTAAAAAATGCACAGGACAACTTAAAAAGCGTACTGCACAAAATGCAAAAGGTCAACAGAAGGCAGCCGAGGCTTTCCTTAGTAAATGATGTACTTTTATCTACACTGTCTTGTCAATTTGACAACTGAAGATAGGATAATAGCGAGGATGTGTTCACTCAAAATCGATTTAAACTAACCAGGAGGCCTTATTGTCTACTGACCGTTCAAAGTCGGTAACCCTGTCTTCACCACTCTTTCTGCATTGTATTATTGTATAGTTAGTATGCTCTTTGTTTGTGATACACTGCGCATATGCGGTGTCATTGCGTTTGGGTCCTGTCATTTTTATATTACCTCCCATGACTCAATAAACGTGCTACTTTCTTCTCTTGTTTATGTTTGTTGCTTTTGAATGATCCTCTTTATTGTAGTAATGCAATCCTTTTCTATGCGTACATGTAATTTCCTTTAGGCATTTAATTAAGATCAGTACTTGTTGACATTAGCGAAATTGGTTGTTTAGCTAAAGACATATTTCAAGGATCAGGTATTACATCAGCATTATAATTAGACATGTGTTGTATCATCTGCTTTATACGATTTCCTGTATCCCCTGATAATGTAGAAGCATTACAAGAACCCAAGAGCTTATCGAGAATTACTATTCATGGCAGTATAAAAAAATATGCAGATGCGTGGCTTGAGATGATAAACAGTCAATCAAACCGAGACTGCAATATTTCGTATTTATTTTATGATATGCAATGAAATACTGTATTTTATCAGTGAAATAAAAGTCTTATTCCACACTGTGGAATATAGAGATTTATTTCACAGTAGCTGCCGGGACTACTTTTGTTGTTCTACCATAGTTTCCCTAAACAAAAAATCGTAAAATCATAAAATAAAAAGAAAATTTGTTGTTTTGTCGCGAATAACATATTTTATTTCATCTCAAAGTGAGAAAACTTTAATATTTTCACTCATGCTTCGCATTCGTGAAAATATCAAGTTTTCTCACTTCTCGATGAAATGAAATATGTTATTCACTCCAAAACAACAAATATCCTCTATTTATTGTGTTCGGCCGTTTCCAAAGGTCCACTTTTTACTGCCTTTGATATTCATATTCTGTGTAAAATAACGTTTCTAAATCCTGTAATTTAATTTTGTTTAGACTACTTAACAACAAGAAATTGTATCATTAAATGTGTTGAATCGTAAAATGAACTTATAGCCAGTCTCTGTATTAATTGCAGCAATTGTATTAATGTAACTTAACTATTTTACTGGAGGCACACTACGATTGACTCTCTGATCATAAATACACGACCTAAGTGTAATGTTGTTATATACAGAACACTTCAGGTCTCACACCTCTATTAAAAGGAAAACTGAAAATAGTTCTATTTTTTCTCAATTTTAGGCAATTTTTAATTTAAAAAATAGTTTTTTCTTTGCTTTAGCATACATCTGCAGTGTAAAAGACAGATGATACAGAAAATCACATGTTGATATGAGGTTTCATTCAAATTTCAGAATTGTTTGACCGAAGCACCGCATATTCAGCTAGATAGTGTATGAATTTTGTATTTTCCATAGGGTTCACAAAACATGAGCGAGAAAAAAACCCAACCAAGCTAACTTCTGTATTTTATTGTTTTAAATTACTGGTCTTGGCTATACTGAAGATATTAAACCAACAACAATGTCTGCTGCCCCGCTTTGAAGCTCAGATGTTGCAAAAGGCTGTACAGTAACCCTATGGGAAAATTAATTGAGGTGTGAGACCTGAAGGTTATTTAAATAGTTTAGGTACGCTTTGCGTTGAACAAATACCTATAAGGGCCGGTGTTTTATACTATACTTTTCTTACATTTACGTCTGAAAAAAATGTAATTTTGAGAACTCATCAATTCAGTGCGAAAGCTATATGCTCATGAAACGTCTCGCACAAAACATTAAATTGCTCTCAAAAGTTGACTTCAATTAAAGCGAGATATTCAACACCAACACAGTTATGCCCTCGGTAGTGATGTGCAAACTGAAGCAGTTGTTTTCAGTAACTGTTAATTCTGTATATAGTTCGTTCTAATTGGTTGCACTTGTCTCACTAAGAAAATGTGAACCTTGGAAATGTCTGATTTAAATTTCAGGTGTGCTATACAAAAGTGTACAAACGGTATTGCATGTATATATGTTCTTATAGCATTCAGAAACACATATACTAGTACCCAAATATAATGCTAAAAGCACGTTACATTCTAAGAATTGAATTTCTGCTTTACGACTCACCAATACATTGATTTTGTTTATTTCGAGACGTTCCGGAGAGAGAAAGATAGAAGCCCGACCTCTACTCTTCTATTGCATATTTTCATTTGATTCTTTAACGCGCTTGGGGAATAATACGATACAAGGGACTTCTAACTTCTTAAGCTATATGCTCATGAAACGTCTCGCACAAAACATTAAATTGCTCTCAAAAGTTGACTTCAATTAAAGCGAGATATTCAACACCAACACAGTTATGCCCTGATAATACCGAGTTATGCCCTCGGTAGTGATGTGCAAACTGAAGCAGTTGTGTTCAGTAACTGTTAATTCTGTATATAGTTCGTTCTAATTGGTTGCACTTGTCTCACTAAGAAAATGTGAACCTTGGAAATGTCTGATTTAAATTTCAGGTGTGCTATACAAAAGTGTACAAACGGTATTGCATGTATATATGTTCTTATAGCATTCAGAAACACATATACTAGTACCCAAATATAATGCTAAAAGCACGTTACATTCTAAGAATTGAATTTCTGCTTTACGACTCACCAACACATTGGTTTTGTTTATTTCGAGACGTTCCGGAGAGAGAAAGACAGAAGCCCGGCCTCTACTCTTACTATTGCATATTTTCATTTGATTCTTTAACGCGCTTGGGGAATATATTACGATACAAGGGACTTCTAACTTCTTACTTCTAACATCTTAGTTATAACTTCTAACGTCTTACTTCTAACTTAGCGCAGTCGTTGTCGTGGTCGTTTAGTGCCGTGTATGTATATGTGTGTGTGTGTGTGTGTGTGTGTGCGTGCGTGTGCGTGTGCGTGCGTGCTTCCGTGCGTGCGAGCGAACGAGCATGCGTGGATGAATGAATGGATGGATGGACGGATTCTTGTCTGCCTGTCTGTTGACGTTGGCACGTGACAATGTTTCTTCCAATCTATTTAAAATGAGAAAGCACTGAGATATTGAATAATGGACAGAAAAACGGACGGACGAACATATACTATTTCTTATATACAAATAATTTTACGTACACATACTGTTTCTTAAATACAAATACTATTATCAGTCTGTTTGTCTGTCTGTCAGATAGTGTATTTGTCAAATCAACATGCCCTTTTGTATGTTCGTTCGTCAGTTAGCCCGTCTCTTTCCGTCGGTCTATATTATTATTAAACTATTTATATTTCTATCATTGTTTTTATGTGGTGGATGTGGGGTAGGGTGTAGGTGTGTGCGTGCGCGTGCGCGCTCGCGTGCTTGCGTGTGTGCGTGTGTGTGTAGTCGGTTAGGGACTTTAGGGTAGGGTGGCGGTGGTTTGGGGAGGGTGGATAGGTTTGCAGGCAGGCACACAGGCAGGAAGGCAGCCAGTCAAACATGCTTGCATGTATTCGCATGTACATATGTATATGTATGTATGCATGTATGTATTCCCATCCATCCGTCCGTCCGTCTGTATATCTCTCCATTTATGTCAGTCTTATTTCTAACTTCTAACTTCTTACTTCTAACTTCAAACTTCTTAGTTCTAACTTCTAAAATCTTAGTTCTAACTTCTTACTTCTAACTTATAACTTCTAACTTCTTAATTATAACTTCTAACTTCTTATTTTTAACTTCTAACTGCTTAGAACTGACTTCTAACTTCTTAGTTCTAACTTCTACCTTCTAAATTCTTAGTTCTAACTTCTTACTTCTAACTTCTAAGTTCAAACTTCTTATTTCTAACTTCTAACTTCTTAGTTCTAACTTCTTAGTTCTAACTTCTGACTTCTTAGTTTTATCTTCAAACTTCTAACTTCTTACTTCTAACTTCTAACTTCGATGTTGGCACGTGACAATATTTCGTCCAATCTATTAAAGTGGGAAATGACTGAGAGATTAACTAGTGATCGGAAAGACGAACGGACGAACATATGCTATTTCTTAAATACAAATAATGTTACGTACATGTACTATTTTTTTAATACAAATACTATTATCAGTCTGTTAGTCTGCCAGATAGTGTATTTATTACATCAATATATCTGTTTGTATGTCCGTTCGTCAGTTAGCCCGTTTCTTTCCGTCCGTCTATATAATTACTAAACTATTTATATTTGTAACATTGTTTTTGTGTGGGGGAATGTTGTGTAGGGTGTAGGTTTGTGCGTGCGTGCGTGTGAAATTATTCAAAATATAAATATAGAAAAGAACAGTTCCGTTCTGTTCTATAAATATAGTATGTCGATAGTTGTTAGGACTGTACAATCTAAAATCAGAGTAGTTATTACGTTCACACATTTGATGCACTGACCACAGGCTCAATGAAATAGCCATTAGGCACAGCAGGCATCTAATTATATGTTGCCCTCTTTTGGATGCCATAAGGCTTACCAGTGCGAGTGTTTCGCTATAAATCGCTATCTCCAGTAATAGAAACACGTGTATGCATCTATATAGCATTTGTTTATGTTTGAAGTGTTTTAATTAAGAATTTTGTACTGATCAGAAAATCAGTCTGAAACATTCATTAAGTGTACATATCACATTGATTAGATCCATTTTAATTGGATAATCTATTCCACCGTGTTTTGTAAAATAAAGCAAAACTACGTAGGTATCAAATGATTTATTTACCAGTACACTTCAAAGACATCCATGTATTGTGTTAAGCATTATAATTAGTAAATTTAAGTATGCGTCGCCGTATTTTACTATACCACATCAAAATGGTATCACCATGAGTGATATCACTTAAATAGGTGAAATGATTAATATAACACATTTGAATGAATGATATCTCCTATTCGAATCAGTCATATATGCATCCCTGATTCTAATATAAACGATATAACACATTTAAAACGAATTGATGATATCATCTATGGAATCAGTGATAACACTCAATTGAATAAGTGAAATCAACAATTTCAAAAAAGATGATATCACTCATTCATTTTGATATAATTTTAAAATGGGAAATGCATTCCTTCTGCGTTCGATTTTCGTTCCATTTGCATTACATTTGCGTTTTATTTTCGTAACTGCATTTTTAAAAACACATTCATTTGTGTTCTTAAATGCATTCATTGTTAATAAATGAAACTGCGTTCATTTAAATGCACAGGACTGTAACAGAATACGCGCATTTAAATGCAAACATGGAGAAAATGCGCTTGCTTTTTGCTTTCGTTTGTGCAGCGTTTTACGATCACAACATCTCTCACGGTAATTCAGGAATTGTTTTCGGCAAACATATCATACAAACATGCAAACAGGCATCCATCCATGCACGCACGCACGCGCGCGCGCATCCACACACGCACGCGCAAACAAACATATACATACACTGCACTGCACGACCACGACAACGACCATTACACTGCACTGCCTGCCTGCCTACCCCCACTCCCCACCTTATAGACCCCAAGTTCATACAGCAGGCTGCCCTTTACTATTTATAGGACGAAATATTGTCACTTGCCAACAACGAAGTTAGAAGTAAGAAGTTAGAACTAAGAATAGTTAGAAGTTAGAACTAAGAATAGTTAGAAGTTAGAACTAAGAATAGTTAGAAGTTAGAACTAAGAATAGTTAGAAGTTAGAACTAAGAATAGTTAGAAGTTAGAACTAAGAAGTTAGAAGTCCCTAACCGGCTTTCGTATATACTCATCTTTTGTATCACTCAGTCAGTCAGTGGTGTATCTAGACAAATCGGTGACAATCTACTGAATTGGAGGGTAACGATTGCTTAAAACAAAAACACACCTATCTGGTCAAGATATGTTTTGCGATAAGACATACAGAAAATTCTTGTAAACATGCGTAAATCACAAGTTTATGGCATGTCGACTTTACATTATTATCCTATTATCGCATTGATAATCTTTCAGCTTCGGTACAGCTCGAATACATCAAGGAATCGTACGTTATTTGCACTTTTACTAGAACTGGTTTATCTATCACGGGACTTTGGGAATGTTTACGAGACTCAGAAATCTATGAGTTTGGATATTAAAAGAACAAGCTGCAATCGTGAATTTATAGAACTCGTATCGTCCAGTTATATGTTTTATATAATTAGAATATTTGCAAATCATTATTAACTTGACCAGTTCAAAACAAATTGTTGTTGCATATTGCTATTAAATTTATTGTACCATTTATATATTTAAACATAAAGTACGAGCTAGAATATTGAAGAAAATTGACATTTAAATATACATTACCAGGTTTTAAGTCGTCAACATGATATTTTAATCAATATTTATATTTTAATAATAGTTTAATGGTATGCAGAGATTGTCATGTTCCCTTTAATTTGTTATAAAAATAAATTATATTACCAATATTTAACTTTTGCAGTGACAGGCAAGTCCTGTATCATGTTCTTGTCTTAGAACACACTATTTTGATCGGAATATAATAAACACGATTTAGCGAGGATAACACGTCGTGATCTCTATCTGTGAATGGTAACACGACGAAGGTGTATTTACAGGTATCAATTGGATATCGACGGTATCGCAGCCACTAAAATAGAGAACACTGAACATTACGCTTGTGTGTTATGAGGGACTGAGAGAGTTGGCGTGGCGCAGTTGGTAGCGCGGCGGATTTATAATTGGAGGCCCCGGGTTCAATCCTCCGTGGTGCCACTGGGTTTCGTTGGTGTGTTCTTGGGCAAGACACTTTCCCTAAGCTTCGTCCGTCGGATGGGGACGTAAATCGGTCTATTCTCCGAGCACGTTAAAGAACCATATGAATCTATTCGATAATACAAGCAGGGAACGTTCCCGGATTGCTATGTATATCCCTCTCTCTGGTATATAACATATACGAGGGAGGATCCAAAATAACGTAGACTTTTGATACTGCTTGCGCATAGATGTAGTTATTATAATGAAATATATATGTAAATAAATCGGAATTATTATATAATACGATCAATATGCAAAATTAGGCATATACTTTATTTTGTGCCTAAACCATTCGCTAAAGTAACCAAGGTGACGGTCACCCGGGGCACGCGGTTTTTACGTTATACGACAGGTTAATAAACTATTAATAAATGACAAGATATTTTGCGTAAACGCGCCAAATTTTGCGACGTCGTACCACAGATATATAGCGACGTCATATCAAAATTTGACGTCATTTGGACGTTGGATATTGAAATAAACAACATTCAAATCGCGGTGACACCAACGTAAATTAAGACAAAATGTCGTCGTCGCACCGACTCGAAATTCGGACAATAATTAAGTTCTGTAAGGATCTGGGAAACACGCCTACGCAGATGTATGCTTTGATCAAGCAGACGCCGAGAAAAAACTCTGTGAGTAGAGCGCTTGTTTTCAAGTGGCATAAGAGATTTTCGGAAGGCCTAGAAAGCATTGAAGAACAAGAAGGGCGAGGAAGAAAACGAAAATATGGCGTGACGATGGCGACGTCAATCCGCGACGCGCTTGACGACGATAGACGGTTGACGGTCAGACGGCTTTGCGATATGTTTGACCTGGGATACGGCACTGTACATCGCATATTAACAGACGATTTGAAGATGTCAAAGGTAATTATGTGAATATTTTGAGAAGAAATGAGAGCGCGTTTTGCTTGCCGAAACGTTTAGTGCGTAACGACGTCAACGACGTCACTCCATTTTGGTCGGCGTGCCCCGGGTTGCCGATACTGACTCATTTCAAACCTCTGTCATTTTTACCAGAAAAGAGTTATGTGACTGAAATTTTGTAAGTAAATGCCAGATAGATTCCGGTTTATGTTTATGTAACGTTTTATATGATATATTTAAATGTATAAAAAATATGCGAAAAGTCTACGTTATTTTGGATCCTCCCTCGTATACTGTGTTGATGAGCCGTTAAACAACATTCAATTCAATTATGACGGACTGCATGTATCATTAAGTTTTAATGCAGCCTGTCTGGGAGTTGTCAGAGACCCGTCGAGACAAGCGTCGCTTTGTTGTTTATGATTCCGTTATAGGACATGTAATTTGTACAAGCGTGCTAACAATTTCAACCTGTCTGCAAAATAGGAATGCAACGTAAATTAGATCGAACATAGATGGTGCTTGTTATTCAAGTGTTGTTCAAAACCAGTAAGAATGATGGTATTTGTGTCGTGAGTAAGTCCATCTTTAACGCCAAATATGCTCTACGTTTACCCAACGACAAAGAAACAAACCATAGCCTTGATACCGAACTCAGTTTAATTAAGCTGTTCTGACCTATTTAAAGCATAAACGTGTTGAGGTTGTGTCTGAAAACAATAGATTGCTATTTTTTCAGAAGAAGATAACCAGATTTTTATTGTTATATTTTGCCTTTTATTTATCTTTTTTATTATTTGTTCTGCGCGTGTTTTTTGTTGACTGTGGTCATTGAATACTACATTTCCTGTCCCGTTTATTGGGATGACAATAGGGTAATTGTGAGGTTTGGTGCACCCTAGAACCTAGTGTAAATCCCCAGCAGCCTTTTTCCACTGATCGTTCCAAAGCGGTAGCCCTAATGTCAACCCTTTTGTGTTTGTGATGTCTTATTTGGCCTTTTATTAATCTTTAAATTTGTTCTTTGTTTCTGTGTATGTTTGTGGTTGACTGTCGTCCTTGAATTCAGCTTTTCCTGTTCGATTGTTATATCTATATTTTATATCAATCCATATAAATTAGTATGACTTATGCCTTTGTATTGAGCTTCCTTGTCAATACTATGCGTATTCTCTAGGAAATAAACGTTTCTTTAGTAAAACGAAGACGGGTTACTAGGCAAAACAATGTATTCATATGTAAGTTGCATCATTTCTCCCAAGTACGTAATTGTGCCAGAAATATTCTTAATTTGATTTGGCACATTACTTTAAAATACTTTAATGTTCAAAGGTAAGCTGCTATGTGAGACAGATACACATTTTGTCAACTCGTCACTGCTTGGAATAAGTATGTGTACTTGATATGCCTTGGA
Organism: Cyrtodaria siliqua; assembly: GCA_037043455.1. NCBI lineage: Eukaryota > Metazoa > Mollusca > Bivalvia > Adapedonta > Hiatellidae > Cyrtodaria > Cyrtodaria siliqua. Next base: position 334,871 of record JAWPHD010000301.1, on the reverse strand, counting down.
TCATTAGGTTTGACTCTTTCATCCACTCTGTTGGAGTATTACATGCCTCTGTTTAACATCATTGTTAAATGCACCATATTGCATTGCTACAAGTAGACAACGTAGTGATAACACTGAACGATTATTACATACATTTATTATATACCTATCATATTTTGAGTATCAGACAAAAGTAATATCGTCACACAAGTGACGATATCATTTTTCTATATCGTCACATCACTATGTCGCTTTGCCGGAACTACTTTTTTACCATTTTTGTATTTAATGGTACTGTAGATTGCTATTGTTTTCAACCAGCACATTTTAACGACTCATTTCAAAATCTCCCAAATGTATTCATACGCGAGGGCACCTTGCTTGGTGTTGGTTGGTGGGGGATGTGGGTGTAAAGTTGAGGGGGGTGGGGGTGTATTTTCAATTAAATATCCTTATAAAATCACTGATATGTATATAAAAATAGAATAATCAACAGTCGGTGTGATAAAATATGTTTCGTATCACACCGACTGTTGATTATTCTATATATATTATTATTATTATTATTAGTAGTAGTAGTAGTTTTATTATTATTATTATTATTATTATTATTATTATCAGTATTACTATTATTATTATTATTATATTATTATTATTATCATTGAAAAGAAACTTTCGCTGAAAGCTAAGATATGCCTGACATTTTGAGTTGATCACGTTTGTTCGGTGCTTTATTGAATTAAACAAATACAATATCCTTATAAAATCACTGATATGTATATAAAAAATAGAATAATCAACAGTCGGTGTGATAAAATATGTTTCGTATCACACCGACTGTTGATTATCCTATATATATTATTATTATTATTAGTAGTAGTAGTAGTAGTTTTATTATTATTATTATTATTATTATTATTATTATTATCAGTATTACTATTATTATTATTATTATATTATATTATTATTATTGAAAAGAAACTTTCGCTGAAAGCTAAGATATGCCTGACATTTTGAGTTGATCACGTTTGTTCGGTGCTTTATTGAATTTAACAAATATAAGTAGTGATATAAATTCCTCCGTAGACGAGGTCCGAACCATCTTATTATATATACCCATGATTTACTGTGGCAGATGAGGAGTTATAACGCATTGAATCCGACTGCACGATGCCAATTATTCCTTAAATGATCTGTGTTCGGTCTTTATTACTACTGTAAGACAATATAAATAAAACTACGCATAAGCAAAAGAAAATATATATAATGCTAACGATAACAAATATTGATCCGGGCAAATGCAAACAAGCGACCTTACGATTACAGACCCAGCTGCGTTCAAGTACCCCTAATAAATACAGAACAAAGGCAGAACGAACGAAGAATGAACACAGAACAAACGCAGAATGAACTCAGAACGAACGCAGAAAGAACGCAAAATGAAGTGTTTCGGTTTGCTTCTATTGTTATCCTTTTGAACGTGACTGAGTCGATATTATCACAAGCCATTCGCCTTTAATTCCAAAATTATATTTTTTTGAAGAGTCAGTAAGTCTCTTACTGTAAGTCTATTACTGTCTTCCCCGCCATTTCACTAAAGAGCTGCATAACCTTTAAGAATTGCATAACTTGACGAAAACAATAGTTTAATTAATCATTAGAAACGTTTGCGATTTTTAAACGCTGCACGAAAGAATGCAAATGCATGTTCTCTGTTTGTTCATTTAAACGCACGCATTCTGTTGCGTTCTGGAATGCAGTTATGCGTATTTAAATGAATATATAGTAATCATATGTAACTTTCTAAACATTCTATCATTCTCAAAACCTACCCGAATGGATGATTTATTATGTCCGAGTTGTAGTGCTTTATTTTAAAAAGTACATTGTTTTATTGGAGAATATGTTCGCAATGTTTGATAAGTATATCTTTTTATAACATAGCTCTACCTTGAAACAGCCAGCGGCAAAAACAAAATTATACGATGGATTCATTTTCTCGATCCCCGTGTCGTCCTTTCCTTATAGACAATAAAATGTTAAAAAGAAACTCATGTCAATTGTATACGAAATTTGACAACACTATTGATAATTTTAACGACACAACATCTATAATACATGTTATCTGAACGAAATATCCTTATCAAAATCTAGTCGACTGGACGATTTATTTAGTTTTAGTGATTACATTAACCACAACCACACACATGTTCAGATTACTTTGCCTTTAAGTGTGGGGAGATCTATAAACCTCAGGAATACACATACTGCAAAACATTTGTAGATGATTTGGAGTAATATCACTCGTAGTCAAATTCGCGGCAGTATTCTGGTATGTAACCCTAGCATTATGTTGTGTATTGTCCTTTGTGTATTGTGATAGAGTGCGCATCACGGTGTGATTGTTTGGACAATGTGGTTTCTACATAACCATTTTTCTGCTTTGTGACTTTGCATTTGGATGCTATGGTTTCAATTGAACCATGTTTCTCCTTGGTGTTATTGCCTTTGGTTTCCTCTGAAATGATATTTTTTATTACCAATGATTTGCCAGAAGATACAATTATAAAATGTACTACATTTTGTTTGTTTGTTTTGTTTTCAATGTAATGAGTGTGCGCTTTGATTGTTACATATTAACTTGTGACTACTATGCTTACATCACTCGGTATATGACGCATCCATAAATTATCTAAATTACGTCTTACTAAATCCTGAGAGGACGATACGTTTGATGTTTGTTTGCCATATCGTCTTTAATAATGGTTTATTCTCTTATTGTTCTGGCTTTTGCCAAGTCATTGAGTATTTGCTTCTGGATTTCTATGCTTTTGACTTTTTATATTCATATATACATGGTCATCGATGTGTTATTTTGCCTATCGATGATGATTGTTAGAGGAAATAACCTGGCGAGAATTTCCTTGTTTACACTGTCCTGATTTATTGGAATGACAATAGGGTAAGAAAGAAGTTTGGTGCACCCTAGACGGTTGAAACCCCCAGAGATCTTATAGTGTCACTGACCGCTCCAAGGAATTAACCTTATTGTCAAGGCTTTTATGTTTGCGATGGTATATATCTTGCCTTGTATGTATCCGTGTAACTGTTGTTCGTTTCCAAGCATGTTTTTGGTTGACTGTGATACTTGAATGCTATATTTCCTGATCGACTTTTACATTTACTTATATTTATGTTCGCCTCAAGCAACACCAATATTCATGAAATAACTATAACATGTATATGTAACGGTATTGTTAAAGTCATTGATGGCTATTTATGACGCTTAAAGCTACAGACCCTCTATATAAATCGATTTCTTCTTTGTAGGCGTGTCTTTATTTGTAACTTCATGTTCACCAGCTCATGTCGAAATCGGGTATTTAAGAGAACAAATATAACGTAGGACATCATTTATTGTATAGACATCGACCAGTGCACATCGTACCTGTACACAGGTAACATTATGATTTACAGAAGAAAAAAATATTTGCCTCTTTCGGGACTCGAACACACGACCTTCTGATTTCAAGTCCGGTGCTCTATCATTGAGCTATAACGCTGCTTGAGAAAATGGTATACAAACTACAATTTATTATGAGGCAAAATAACTTAACATATATTTGAACGCAAATCAAGATGAATCCATAAATATATAGACCATCTTGTCGGACGTGTAAATTAGCATTGCCTGGTGTAATACTAAATGTTTTCAGTATGAAACCAATATTCCGCCTCAAAACAACCATATATCGACTTGTTATTTAGCGCATGATGAGTTTGTTTGTGTGCTAGTTATTACGTAATGCCTATTTAGTGTTAATAATGCTAGAACAAACCAATAAATAGCCTTAGTGTAGTGGTTAAATGTACGGCCTTCAAAACTTAAAAGCGCAACGGCTGTGGTTCAAATCTCGTTCCGGGCAAGTACTTTTTGTATCACATATATTCTGAAGCCGTATATTTATCGATGTTACCTGTACGAAGGCTAAATAAAAATGTGATATTTTACGCATCGATTTCTGCCTTATATACCGACTTTTAGGGTGTTCGTCGATTTGAAACTATTGCACACGTGACTCATTCATATTCATGAGTTATTACCAGTTAATATAGGGGGTCTGTAGCTTTAATGGAGGAAAATGTCACGTAAATGCTTAATTTGTAATTAACATAACCGTGATGGAGTGTTTTCTGAATGTTGTCTAGGGACCTCTCAATAGTATGCCCTTTGAAAATAACTTATTGAGCAAAACATGTGAGTGCACTATATCTTAAAGAGTAAGTATCATTAATTTAAGGTCGTAATATTGCACTTATGATACTAGTTAAGCGACATAAACGATATCGTTCATTTATCAGCCATTGTATCAGTATCGAAAGTAAAAATATACAATAACAACTACATAGTTGCATAGTTTCAATAACAAAAACTGTTGTTGTTGTTTTATTTTGTGTGTTTTTAGAGCCGATTTAGCTTTATCTAAATGTTGTACACATTTGCATAGAAGAACCATACACATTATATTATATTCTCCATGCATGTAATTAAAAGAACCATAGAATCTATATAATCGTAAATGTAGTACACGGTTCCAGAATGCCTATGTATCATTTAATCGGCATTTAAAACTACTGATTTATTATATTGACTATTAAACATACTTATTTAGATATTATTTAAAATCAAATCAAAACAACTACACTGGTCGTGATCTATTGAAACATTAAAACAAGAGGGAAAATATACAGCAACACTAATCATAGTCTATGTTCTCATAATCAATACGAAGGAGATATGCAAACCAAACTAATCATATTTATATCGACATAAAACACACGAAGACAAGTAAACACTCCACTAACCATTTTAAACAGACACATAAAACATACGAGGGCAAGTATACACTCACACTAACCATTTTCTACAGACACATAAAACATACGAGGGCAAGTATACACTCACACTAACCATTTTCTACAGACACAAAAAACATACGAGGGCACGTATACACTCACACTAACTATTTTCTACAGACACATAAAACATACGAGAGCACGTATACACTCACACTAACCATTTTCTACAGACACATAAAACATACGAGAGCACGTATAAACTCACACTAAGCACTTTCTACAGACAAATAAAACATACGAGGGCACGTATACACTCACACTCATACTAACCATTTTCTACAGACACATAAATCATACGAGGGCAAGTTTACACTTACACTAACCATTTTCTACTTACAAATAATACATACGAGGGGAAGTTTACACTCACACTAACCACTTTCTACAGACAATAAAACATACGACGGCAAGTATACACTCACACTCATACTAACCATTTTCTACAGACACATAAAACATACGAGGGCAAGTGTATACTCATTTTAATCATTTTCTACAGACACTTAAAACATCCGAGGGCAAGTATACATTCACAATAACCATTATCTACAGACATATAATATATACGAGGGCAAGTATACATTCACAATAACCATTTTCTACAGACACATAAAACATATGAAGGCAAGTATACATCACAATAACCATTTTCTACAGAAACGTAAAATATACGAGGGCAAGTATACACTAGCACTAACCATTTTCTACAGACACATAAAACATACGAGGGCAAGAATACACACAAACTAACCATTTTCTACAAACACATAAAACATATGAGGGCACGTATTCACTCATACTAACCATTTTCTACAGACAAATAAAACATACGAGGGCAAGTAAACACTCAAACAAACCATTTTCTACAGACACATAAAACATATAAGGGCACGTATACACTCACATCAACCTTTTTCTACAGACATATAAATCATACGAGGGCAAGTATAAACTCACACTAACAATTTTCTACAGAAACATAACACATATGAGGGCAAGCATACCCTCACACTAGCCATTCTATACAGACAAATACAACATACGAAGGCAAGTATATAAACTCACACAAACCATTCTCTTAAGACCCATTACACATACGAGGGAAAGTATAAACTCACACAAACGATTCTCTACAGACACATCAAACGTACGAAGGCAAGTATAAAATCACACTAACCATTGTCTAAAGACACATAAAATATACGAGGGCAAGCATACCCTCACACTAACCATTCTCTACAGACACATAAAACATACGAAGGCAACTATAAACTCACACTAACCATTGTCTACAGACACATAAAACGTACGAGGGCAAGCATACCCTCACATTAACCATTGTCTACAGACACATAAAACATTCGAGGGAGAGTATACATTCACACTAACCATTTTCTACAGACACATAAAACATCCGAGGGCAAGTATACAATCACAATAACCATTTTCTACAGACACATAAAATATACGAGGGCAAGTATACATTCACAATAACCATTTTCTACAGACACATAAAACATACGAAGGCAAGTATACATTCCCAATAACCATTTTCTACAGACACGTAAAATATACGAGGGCAAGTATACACTAACACTAACCATTTTCTACAGACATATAAAACATACGAGGGCAACTATACACTCAAACTAACCATTTTCTACAGACACATAAAACATATAAGGGCACGTATTCACTCAAACTAACCATTTTCAACAGACACATAAAACATACGAGGGCAGGTTTACACTCACACTAACCATTTTCTACAGACACATAAAACATCCGAGGGCACGTATTCACTCATACAAACCATTTTCTACAGACACATAAAACATACGAGGGCAAGTATACCCTCACACTAACCATTTTCTACAGACAAATAATACATACGAGGGCAAGTATGTGTACACTCAAACTAACCATTTTCTACAGACAAATAAAACATAAGAGGGCACGTATACACTCACACTAACTATTTTCTACAGACACATAAAACATACGAGTGCAAGTGTACACTCATTTTAACCATTTTCTACAGACACATAAAACATCCAAGGGCAAGTATACATTCATAATAACCATTTTTTACAGACACATAAAATATACGAGGGCAAGTATACATTAACAATAACCATTTTCTACAGACATATAAAAAATACGAAGGCAAGTATACATCACAATAACCATTTTCTGCAGACACGTAAAATATACGAGGGCAAGTATACACTGACACTAACCATTTTCTACAGACACATAAAACACACCTGCGCAAGTATACGCTCAAACTAACCATTTTCGACAGACACATAAAACATATGAGGGCACGTATTCACTCATACTAACCATTTTCTACAGACACATAAAACATATGAGGGGACGTATTCACTCATACTAACCATTGTCTACAAACAAATAAAACATCCGAGGGCAAGTATACACTCAAACTAACCATTTTCTACAGCCACATAAAACATATGAGGGCACATATACACTCACACTAACCATTGTCTACAGACACATAAAACATACGAAGGTAAGTATAAATTCACACTAACTATTGTCTACAGACATTTAAAACATACGAGTGCAAGTATAAACTCACACTAACCAGTCTCTACAGACACATAACACATACGAGGGCAAATATAAACTAACACTAACCATTCCCTACAGACACATAAAACGTACGAAGACAAGTATAAAATCACACTCACCATTGTCTACAGACACATAGAACATACGAGGGCAAGCATACCCTGACACTAACCATTCTATAAAGACACATACAACATAAGAAGGCAAGCATACCCTCACACTAACCAATGTCTACAGACACATAAAACATTCGAGGGCAAGTATACATTCACACTAACCATTTTCTACAGAAACATAAAACATCCGAAGGCAAGTATACATTCACAATAACCATTTTCTACAGAAACATAAAATATACGAACCATTTTCTACAGACACGTAAAATATACGAGGGCAAGTAGACTATAACACTAACCATTTTCTACAGACACATAAAACATACGAGGGCAAGTACACACTCAAACTAACCGTTTTCTAGAGACACATAAAACATATGAGGGCACGTATTCACTCATACTAACCATTTTCTACAGACAAATAAAACATAAGAGGACAAGTATACACTCAAATTAATCATCTTCTACAGACAAATAACACATATGAGGGCACGTATACACCCACAATAAACAATTTCTACAGACGCATACAACATACGAACGCAAGTATACACTCATATTGACCATTGTCTACAGACACATGAAACGTACGATGGCAAGTATAAACTCACCCTAACTATTGTCAACAGACACATAAAACATACGAGGGCAATCATACCCTCATACTAGCCATTCTCTACAGACACATAAAACATACGAAGGCAAGTATAAACTCACACTAACCATTCTCTACAGACACATAACACATACGAGAGCAAGTATAAACTCACACTAACCATTCTCTACAGACACATTAAACGTACGAAGGCAAGTATAAAATCCCACTAACCATTGTCTACAGACACATAAACCATAAGAAGGCAAGTATACACTCACAATAACCATTTTCTACCGACAAATAATACATACGAGGGCACGTATACACTCACACTTACCATTGTCTACAGACACATAAAACATACGAGGGCAAGCATACCCTCACACTAACCTTTCTCTTCAGACTTATAAAACATACGAGTGCAAGTATAAACTCACACTAACCATTCTCTACAGACACATAAAACATACGAAAGCAAGTAAACACTCACAATAACCATGTTTTACAGACAAATAATACATACGAAGGCACGTATACACTCACACTAACCATTGTCTACAGACACATAAAACATACGACGGCAAGTATAAACTCACACTAACGATTCTCTACAGACACATAAAACATACGAGGGCAAGTATAAACTCACACTAACCATTCTCTTCAGACACATAAAACGTACGAAGGCAAATATAAACTCACACTAACCATTGTCTACAGACACATAAAACATACGAGGGCAAGCATACCCTCACATTAACCATTGTCTACAGAAACATAAAACATTCTAGGACAGGTATACATTCACACTAACCATTTTCTACAGATATATAAAACATACGAAGGGCAAGTATACACTCACACTAACCATTGTCTACAGACACATAAAACATACGAGGGCAAGCATACCCTCACATTAACCATTTTCTACAGACACATAAAACACACGAAGGCAAGTATAAACTTATACTAACCATTGTCTACAGACACATAAAACATACGAGGGCAAGTATACACTAACACTAACCATTTTCTACAGACACAAAAAAAACATACGAGGGTAAGCATACCCTCACACTAACCATTTTCTACAGACACATAAACACACGAAGGCAAGTATTCACTCATACTAACCATTTTCTACAGATACATAAAACACACGAGGGCAAGTATACACTCACACTAACCATTTTCTACAGACACATAAATCATACGAGGGTACTCATTCACTCATACTAACCATTTTCTACAGACACATAAAACACACGAAGGCAAGTATACACTCACACTAACCATTTTCTACAGACACATAAAACATACAAGGGCACGTATACACTCTTACTAACCATTTTCTACAGATAAATAAAACATACGAGGGCAATTATACACTCACACTCACCATTCTCTACAGACACATAAAACAGACGAGGGCAAGTATTCACTTGTACTAACCATTTTCTACAGACACATAAAACATACGAGGGCAAGTATACACTCACACTAAATATTTTCTACAGACACATAAAACATACGAGGGCAAGTATAAGCTCACACTAACCATTTTCTACGGACACATAAAACATACAAGGGCAGGTATTATATCTTATTGCTTACGTTCATAGAGTAACTACAGTGGCTAGGGATATAGACTCACTAGGGTTAAACCTATAAATTTCAAATAGAAGGAACATGTCTATATAGTTTCTGATTTAGATTAACCATTGATGTTGTACGATATCAAGATTTCTGAAATTAGTGTCCTATAACTGTGATTTTTTTAATAGTTTTGTTTTGCACCAATATTTACATAATGTCATTGTATGCCTAGAAGTGCCAAACTTATTGATGATTACATTTTGACTTTGTTTCATGACATTTGTTATAACATAAGCTATTTATATCATACAGTTCATTCTGGTAGTAAAGAATATTTTTTTCTGAGAGGAGCTGCTCTTAGTGATACATTTTGCATGGAAAAATGCACCAAATATTTTTACCTCTGGATTAATGTACGCTGTAAACCGAAAATCATTCTTTACTACCGATGATTTTATACACCCCCAATGTACTGTATCTTTAGTAATTAAGGTACAATTAGCTTAATAGTGAGCACTCTTCATTTATTTTCGACAACTTCCTGGCGATTGAGTGTTTGTAGTTTGGCAACATGCCGTTATGTTGAATCAAATGTTTTAAACAATTAGTTTACCATACACAACAACAGTGTGACCAAGTTTTCAAATTACTCGAACTAGGTCAACGTATAATGTGCAGTAGCAATGTGCAATAGCTTGTTTTATCAGGGAAAATTATAACTTTGTGTTTGAAATATGTATATTAAACATCTACAGTAAGTAGCTAACTAGTAGTATTAACTAGACAATGTGTCCATGGAAAACGGATGCACCACTTTTGCCCTGCCATTATCAATACTAAGATCATTTTCATTCGCATTATTTTCGTATTTAGAAAGGCTCTGTAGATGTTTGTATGTACTTATGTTAAAATATGTATGTCTGCTGTCTTGCGAGAAATCATCTCAATTAATTCAGTACGAAAACTATCATTCCAATTGACATACTTAAAGTTTTAAGATGTGGCAGTCATGCAAGTGCGTGTATTATGTGTTTTAAAGTTTGAAAACTGTATGGTAGGTATTACGTGATATATAATTATGAACAAGAAAATGTTGATGCCAAGCATCTATTCATCATTTATAATGAAAACTATCGGAACTAGCAGGTGCTCGGGTATGGGAATTAATCGAATCTTATAGCGTATACCAATACTTTACATGATAAGATGTAAAATTAATGTAAAACACTTGTCATATATTAGAGATGTAATAATGTTAATAAAAATCCGCCCATTATCGTACCGTACCGTACATTCCGTTATTATTTAGTATAACTTTACAAATATATGGAGAGATAATTGTTATAATAAAGGATGTACTGAATTTAAGGTACGGCGCGGATTCAATTACTCATTTATTTTCTAGTATGTAAGTTTAAATATACCTTTGACGCAATGCATGAAAATCCATTTGTATTTTTACATCTTTTATGTTTATGTTTTACCAAACCGTATTTAACTGTATACATACGATAAGCGTATAACTATATTGATCACCTACATCATTTTTCTTCATACATTTCATCAACTGTAGATTCGATAGTATCCGTACCACTTTATTTCGCATTCTAGTGCCTGCACCGCCACAAACATCTCCAAATTTCATGTCTTACTGCCGTTAAAGATCACGTAAATTAATATTGTGCTAAAATCTATGACAACTCTGGGATTAATTTATTTTGGTCTATTAAAAATCAGGAGGTGTTCATGATAAAATTTGCAATAAACGTCAAGTACTTATGACTTCTACTCACGACATACAACCTTACCACATCACCTTATCAAAGACAACCTTATTGCCCTTATTCAAAACACTTTCGCTAGAGCAAGAACTACATTTTTGACCTGTAATAATATCAAAGCGTTTTTACTAACGCCAGTTGAGACAATTATACTATGTGCACTTGCCAAGAATTTTATGAAGGACTCATTTTCCTATCAGATAATATTTTCGACAGGAATGGAATTACTGTTTATAGACAAATTGCTGGTATCCCTATGGGAACGAACTGTGTACTCTTGTCACAGATTTGTTCTTGTATTGCTATGAAAGAGATTTCGTGTTGAATCTTTCATCTGATACTCAGACAGATATAATTGAAGCCTTTAAAAAGCTCTCGGTATTTGGATGACATATTGAACATTGACAATCCTTTCTTTTTTACTATGGTTAATAATATTTATCCTAAGGAACTTCAACTCAACAAAGCTAGAATTTCTGTTACTGTCGTTTCTTTCTTGATTTACATCTCTCTATTGAAAATGGCGAAATAATTAGTAAAATCTATGACAAGAGAGATCATATTGTAAATTATCCCCATTTAGATGGGGATGTTTTTGAACGTATTCGTTTCTCTAGAGCTTGTTCTTGTGTTAAGGACTTTAATATTCGTAAAAAGCTACTCCAGCAGGGCTACCGTTACCATAAACTTGTATTATCGTAACCCTGATCTACTTTAAAATATAAAAATAATTTAAGACCTCTTCTGCGACAAGGACTATCACAACTTCTATGGTGATTTGATTTTTGTGGCTCTGACTTCTGCCAAGTCATTGAATACTTACATTGTGGCTTTCTAGACTGTTTTGTTTTTCATACCATATATGCATGAGCATGCATGTGTTTTACTTAATATATTGCCTATTAACGCTGCCTTGTTTGTTAGAGATTGGTGGGGATATCTTTATTATACACCCGCTTTCACAAAGTGAAGTGGGGGCTATATGGGAATCACGTTGTCCGTAACGTCCCGTCGCGTCCCGTAACACATTGTGTAATACTTGCATATCTCCAGCACTATTGAATGGATTACTATTGAATCGAATTCAATGTGTTACGTCCCGTAACACATTGTTTAATACTTGCATATTTCCAGCACTATTGAATGGATTGTTCCCAACTTCAGTAGCGTTCTTTTTTACTGGTCCTTTGGGATCAACGAGCCCAATATAGGTGGCATTGCATTAGAATACCGCTTAAGCCGGTGCTAGGGGCGTGAGAAGTGTTGCTTCTTGCATTACTTCTCATGAACAGACTCAATAAAACCGAGTCTGCTGCTTTATTCTCTTAATTGTGTTTGTTGCTCTCAAAGGATCACCTTTATCAGTATTTATTAACATTCACATTAGCGTTCGTTTAGTGCAGTGTGGCTGTAAAAAGTCTCCCCGTGCTACGAATCAGTAGTGTTATCTTTTACTGGTCCTGTGGGACCAACGAGCCCAATATAGGTGGCTTTGAAGTAGAATACCGCTTAAGCCGGTGCTAGGGGGCGTGAGAAGTGTTGCTTCTTTCATTACTTCTCATGAACAGACTCAATAAAACCGAGTCTGCTGCTTTATTCTCTTAATTGTGTTTGTTGCTCTTAAAGGATCACCTTTATCAGTATTTATTCATATACTCATAAAAACAGATGACCCTATGTCCTTCTACATCACCCATCATTTATTGCCTAATTTGTTACAGAAATATGGCCCTTTGTTTGACTTAAAATTGTCCACTCTAATATTGTATAATGACATCCTAACATATTTTTTCTCAATAGTTTTCGAATTGATTGTTCCCAGACTTAATATACACATAACAACTGAGGACTTTATGTCCCTGTACATCATCTATCATTGATTGCCTAATTTATTAAAAATTATGGCCCTTTGTTTGACTTAGAATTTCCACTCTAATATTATATAATAACCTGTTAACACATTTTTTCTAAATTATTTTCGAATTGATTGTTCCCACATAACAACAGATGACCTTATGTCCCTCTACATCACACATTGCTGGTGCCTAATTTATTACAGAATTATGGCACTTTATTTGACTTAGAATCTTTCACTCTATAATGAACTTTAAGTGGGTTACACTTAAAGTTTTCATGGAGTGTTATTATACTTGACATACACTTCACACGTGATGATATGATGTGTCTCTGCAATAATGTTGTTTTGATTCTGCATTTTTTACAGAATTATAGACCTTTTTTCACATTAAACTATTAACAGATATTTTAGACATTTATTCTTCTTGTTGTTACCCATCCACATCGACTATAGCAAAAAAGCAGGAGTATTCATCACCGTCAGTGATAGTTCTAGTTTACACTGTCCCGTTTATTGGGACGACAATAGTGCAAAATTTAGGTTTGGTACACCATAGAACCTGGTTTAAATCCCCAGCGGCCTTTATTGCCACAGACCATTCCAAGGCGGTAGCCTTATTGTCAACCCTTGTGTGTGTGCGATGTCTTATCTTGGCTTTTATTCATCTTTATACATAGGTGTTTTTTGTTTCTTTATGTGTTTGTGGTTGACTGTCGTCCTTGAATGCTGCTTATCCTGTTCGATTTGTATATCTACTTTTTATATCTACATTTAATCATGAACAAGCAATGTGTATTGTAGGGACAGCTATTATATATAATTAATCGTGCTTCAGCCAAGTGCAATGGTCGAGTACAATTTTGAGATCCCCATTCTATCACATGTACATACTCTAATAAAGTGTATACTTTATAAGCCAAGCTATTCCCATCAAAATATTCTGAAACGTTAAACAGTAACTGCACTCAAAAAGTATTTGATATAAATTGGTTATAATTATAAAAGCAGGTACTTTTGCAGCTGTTAACATGCAGGCAGAGCAAAACCTATAAAAGCGAAGAGTTTAAATTAAGGACATGTGATAAGTACACGGAGGTAAAATTTCCTGTGTAAAAAATGACCATGACCACATTTTACGCTAAATACCTAGCAGCTGCCTTCCATGCTATTGCCATAAACGTTACGGTAAATAATGTAACATAATAACGAAAACATATGTTACACTTATCAATGATTGCGTAAAATGTAGGGGGGCGGGAAGAGCAGATGGAAAGTAAGAACAGTATACTTTTTGACAATTACCAGTGATACTAATGTGTGGTAAATTATTTTATTTTACCCAAATCTATTAGCTTGTATTCATATTGTAGCATAGTGGCGTTTGCAAGTAATCCTTCGCGTTATGTACTTTAAATAATAACGATTATTTCCATTTTAATGACAGTTTTAATAGGCGTAATTACAACATGGATGACATAAAGAATAGCCCGTAGAGCTCACTTCCAGGCTATGACCGAACCTCTCTGTCTCTGTAACAGTGACATTTCTGAATTCCAACTAACACCAACACGTGCATTGTTGTTTGTACCAATTGCCTATTACGTGGTCCCGCCTTAATTCCATTACGCGATGGGAAGGCTTGTATTTAAAGGATTTTATAACGGATATTTTGACAAAAAAACAAGTGTAAAAACAGTTTTTACTGGAAAAAACATGTTAACACCTGTTTAACATTACCTATTAAAACTTTTAATTTACAATAAGCAACTTTTTAAGCCAAGATTAAGATTTTATTTCATACCCCAGCCAACCCCGTTTTCTTTTCTTGGAAAAGGTGTTGGATGGGGTATGCCATATAAGACTAGGACCACTTAACGAATTATGTTACTTATAAAAGAAGTAAGTTTAATTCCTCACGCCAAATACACTTATAACTATGAAACTATTGTTTCATATAATACCAAACGTGTTGCAACATGTTAATTTAATTTACTAATAATCAGTGCGTTGCTTAATATGCAAGGTTCACGTCCGCATGAGAAAATGTCCAACATCTACATTATCGAAATGTCAGTGTTAGTCATTATGTTCAGTGCATTTAAAGAGCGCGTACATTTAGTTTTAAAGGCTTTTAAGCTACTTGTTGTTGGAAGTCAGTGTATCATTTTATCTTCCCAATTAACTATTAGTCAACAATTATAATAAACCCCAAAAAAGTTAACTATGTTACACACCTCCCATACTAAGTAATTTAATTAAATTTGAATTCATTAAATTACTAAATGAAATCAGAGACCAGATTTATCAGGCATAATATACATATACAACATTATGCTAACCAAAATCTTCAACATAAATGAACAACGGAAAGAAAACAACATAATACATGATCAATAAAAGTAATCAACTTATTTATGATAAAATATTCATTAACCCCTAAAAGATAAAATAATTATATTATCAAATGTTAAACCAAATTAAAGATATTATTAATAAGCAGTAATTATATACTGGAAAGTTCGAATGCATAAACATTTGTCAGTGTCCTAAAATGTCACATTTCGCTTAAATGAGTCACTAATCGTGGTTGTTGTTGTTATTATTGTCCTCGTCGTTGTTGCTGTTGTTATCGTCTAAATCCACCACTACAGTCGTTGTTGGCGGTTGTTGTTATCGTTGTTGTTGTTGTTGTTGTTGTTGTTGTTTAACCAGAAATCCAAGTGACACAGTTGTTGTTGTTGATGTTGTTGCATAGGAAATGAAGACATTGGCATTATCTCCATTCCCAGTCTGTCATCTCAGACGCGTGGACAGCATTGATATTAAGGCTCATCATCGTGTCATAAACGAAATGTCTTTGTTGTTGTTTATTTATTCATTGATTGTCAGTTAGTAATCCCATTATGTGGCACATCTTCTCGTCATCAGTGTACCTTTAAGAAAAATCTTGAAAATTTCAAATGTATCTTTGGTGATTAACGACGGTACGTTTAAGACTTCGAATTTCATTGTCTTTAATATATGTCAAACAGTAAAAGGCATTATAGAAGTACCAGATATCATCATTTAGATTTGCGGGTAATTGATAATTAAATGGCAAATTATATTCGATCTCTAACAGCATAGTTCTCAAATTAGTTGGTGAGATAGTATTAATCGAAAGGTGATTCATAGCAAGCAACCTTAGTTCTATTTTCAGATTTTCCAAATATGTGACAGCATTTTGAATTGTTAACCGTATTTCATTAATCATCATTTGAAACTGAAGATATACATGTTTGAACTGTTCAAGCCTACTGAATTTTGTTCAAACATTTTTCTCAGTTCATGATTTCGATAAGAATTTGCTGAGCGTAAATTACAAAATTCATTATAGCTCTCCTGTTTTCAGCCACTTGATTTTTTGTTAAGTTCAATACCGTCAAACTCATATTTAAATCATGTATAAGCTGTTCTTGATTGCGTGCCTAGTGATATTACGATTAATATTATCTAGGTCAGTTTCTGTAACAACACCGAAAAGTAAACTTAAAGCTTGCCCTATTATTTGAATAAGCGAGCGCTTGCTTCTGCTTCGAGAGTTTATAGTTTGGTAATCATCAAAATTCCCTCTTACTCTTACTTATATGTGTCCGCGAGTGTTTCAAGTTCTCTTTATAAACTGTCAAATGTTTCGACGTAACCACTTAAAGACATATTTCGAGCCTATTGTATTTGGTGGGGAGAGAATTTCTATAGGTAACAGTAAATCACTGTCAGCCATACAATTTCATGAGCAAAGTGTGATATTCAATTTTTCTTCAGATTATGAGGCTCACCCAATAACGCATTTGTGACCAGTACACATAAAACACATTAAAGAATGTTATATATGTATTGTGTTGTGCTCTGACTTTTGGTCTAAAACAATTAAGAAATACCAGATAAGTTTTGTATTCAAAAGCTAACTTATGAACATATATTTCTTCATTAAAGTAAATTACAAAGTATTGTTAAGCTATTCTTACCCTCAATATAGCAATGCTATACAAATAAAAAAACTAAGAGCGGGCCTCAATTTATATACCTGAGTTGATCAGCCATGAAGCGCGCTGGCTGTAAATATTCAAGCTTCCCGTGCTTTTTCAATTACCAAGTGTTTCTTTAAAGACACATTTCGAGCTGGGGGGCGTGGGGGGTGTGTGTGTAATTAAGTTCGAATTATGGTAAAAGTCAGACATTGTTTGAATTATCTTAAATGTAAAATCAATATCATTATTGATTTTAGTAACGAATGTAGAGTACGGTTTCAAATCATGTAGGAAAGTCTTCAACCAACGACTAGCATTAGTGAAAATCTCATTTACTGTTTGTAAAAAACGCATTTTCACTAACTTGATACACCATGATTACAGCCAATAAAACACAACAAGAACATAAATGTGTAACCCAAATCTGAATCAGGAAGTGACCTAAAAAACACATTTACTATTTTAATAGTAACATTATCTCGGATTCACTGATATTAGTAAACCAAAATACTAATATTTCGAGGTCTGATAATAAAATAGCAAAAAATAACCTCAATAGATCTCTGAAGAAATGCCCCTATTCTTCGTACGAAAGGCGGTCCATAACACAACTTGTCCGCGAGCTTAGTCGAAACTGACACCATGTGTGTCCACGGACTGAATCGAAACTTAATGCTCAACACGGAGCTAGGGGGCTTGAACGGTAGCAAGCATATTTCACTACCGTTCATGAACAGTCTCAATCAAACCGGGACTGCAATATTTCGTATGTATTATGTTCGGCAGTTTCCAAAGGTCCACTATCATACTCTTTTACACCTTGCTTGTCCGTGGACCCAGTCGAAATGATAATTAACGGACATGGCATTATCATTAGGACCCTTACAGTTAAGCCCTCAATTCGTTCCCAATCAGCCCTCGCCATTTATAGTTACACTTATTAAAAATGCTATACACAATAGAAAAATGTAACCTATCTATATCATTATATATCACTGTAATACTTTTCCTTTGCATGCATCCTATCTATTAACATGTTTATTACATGTAGTAAACCAATTAACCTATCCATTATTCGTTTAACATTGTTTTCAATTATCATATCCTTCAAGTTAAATAATTTAACCAAATATTAAACCATATTAAACCAATCAACCTATCCATCAATCAGTTTAAAAGTGTGTCCGATTATCCTATCCTTGATCCCTAAAACTAACCTTACACATTCGTTGCCACATGGTTAGTTAAATACATCGCGTTGTGTACTTTATATAATAACGATTCTTTCCATTTCAATGCGTAATTACACCATGGCTGACATAAGGAATAGCTCGTGGAGCTCACTTCCAGGCTCTGATCGAATCTCTCTGCCTCTCTGTCAAGCTCTGGTCTCTGCAACAGTATTTATTCAAGAGCCGTGACATTTCTGAATTCCAACTTACACCAACAGGAGCATTATTGTTTGTACCACTTGCCAATCATGTTACTTATATAAGCAGTAAGTTTAATTCCTCAAGCCAAATACTCTTATAACTATGAAAATTGTATTCATATAATATCAACCTTGTTGCAACATGTTAATTTAATTTATTAATAATCAGTGCGTTGCTGATGAACGTTTCATTGTTCAGTGCATTTAAAGAACACGTAAAGTTACGTTTTAAAGCTACTTGTTGTTGGAATTCAGTGTATCAGTTTATCTTCCAAATTAACTATTAGTCAACGATTATAATTGACCCCAAATCAGATAACTATGTTACAATATCACTCTTAACATCCAGACAGTTGTCTGGCATTGGCATTGGGAAGAAACATAAATAGCAATTGAATTGATGGCTTATTAAAACAATCTTAGGAACAATCTTAAAAACGAAACAAATCCAAAACAAGGGGTCTCTTGCGCAGAACTTAGAAATACACCGAAAATGGCCGACTTTTCCCATCATGCATCTTTATTACGGTGCTTTACAATGAATTTGGTAACGCTTCCTGTACCGTAGGCAAATACCGGCGTACACCATTACATATTACGAAACTATTTTACAGTGTAATCTGAAGTTATTTGTATATATCGATCCCAGATAGGGTAAACTGACATAGAGATTAATGTAATAGGTGATGCGTGATTGTCTGTAATGCCTGCAATAACTGCTTATGATCCCAGTATGCGTTGTTCTGATGACAAATATTGGTTCATGGGCAACATTACAGGCAAACCGTGTAATATATAAGTTGCGTGCTAAAGATTGTCCTCTTTGCCTTTTTATCTTTTAGAACTATTCATCTTTGGCAGGTTCCGTTATGTGAAGATATTTCCATACTAAGGGATCTTTTTTATCGACCTCGTCCATGAATATCCAGTTTTCAGTATACCATGGAGGTAAAGTAGCCAGGTTTTGGTATTGCACAAATCAAACAACAAAGTAATTGTAGTATCGTATTAATATAAAGCCGTACACACCAAACTTATAACGAAAGGCATTGACAATGCAATATATATATCTATATTCATTGTATTTCATATAGTGTTTTAGCAACGGCTTCTGATTTGCATATAAATAAACAATGTGAATGTATCCTCTTCAATTGAATTGAATTGGATTTATAGTCGTACCAAAAGCTAAGGTCATATGGCGACATTTCCAGCTTCCATTGGTAGAGGAAGACTCCATGTGTCACATCGTGCAATTTTCGGGCACAGGCGGGCATCTGGATAGAACTACCGACGTTCCGAAAGCCAGCTGGATAGCTCCCCACATAAAGATTCCTAGGCTCATGATGGATCGAACCCACAGCGGTGATGGGCACGTGATCCCTATTCAATGATTACTGCTTTGGATAGAAATTAATATATAAACCCTTTACCATTTATAAACCGAGATAAAGAAACAAACAATAACGGACGTTAACATATTGGTGATACAAGCGTTAATTATTATCCTCCTGTGGCCCGTGCTGTTCCTGAAAGATAAAACGGCCACTAGTTTCTAAGTTAAGTGACTCCGGCGTGTATTAGACTTGTTAATACGTTTACCAAAGGGCATATTACTCATTTTTCAACCCACTGTATGTTTAGCGGTCGCCCATTTACAGCGCAAATATGATTTCCACTTTGGGCGATGACCGGACATATTGTGGATCCTATGATGTATTCACTATATGTCCGTTCATTGACAAGGTAACGTTGGATTATTGTCTTTTGCTCTTAATGAGTTATATATGTTCTTGTTACTCACATTGTGGCTTTCTATTTTTTTTTTGATTTCGCATACACATGATTATCTGTGTGCTGTAGTTATATATCATGTTAATGCTGCCTTTGTTTGTAAGTGGATACTGCAGGAAATTCTTTATTTGCACTTACCCGTGTTTTAGGATGGCAAGTGTGTATAAGTGAGGTTTGGTATACCATATAACCTGGTTTCAACGCAAAGCGGCCTTTCTGCCATTGACAGTTCCAACTGAAGGATGTAGCCTTATTGTCAAGTGAACCCATATTTATGTTTACGATGTCAGATTACATGCTTCTTATGTATCCTTGGATGAGTTGTTTGTTCCGATGTGTGTCTTTGGTTGACTGTGATCGTTGAATGCTATATTTTCTATTCGACTTGTTTAGATCATTTTAATGCAATACAAAACCACTGCTTTGTGGTTATGTTGGTTAAAGGTATCGGAATCAGATATGTATTTGTCTCTGTATTTTGAAATAAATGGAGCGTGGGCCTAAGATGTTCACCAATGTTTCGCACCACATTTATCACTTGTTATGTTGGTGCTTCGTTCACTGTCCCGTTTAATAGGTTGGCAGTAGGGTAAGTGTGAGGTTTGAAGCACCCTAGAAGCCTTTTTGGCCACTGACCGTTCCAAGGCGGTAGCCCTATTGTCAACCCTTTTGTGCTTGTGATGTTTTATTTGGCCTTTTATTCATCTTTAAATTTGTTCTTTGTTTCTGTGTATGTTTGTGGTTGACTGTCGTCCTTGAATGCTGCTTTTCCTGTTCGATTGTTATATCTATATTTAAATGATTTAAGCGCTGGAAAATATAACCACTCGTATTTGTCCCCAGTTTTATCCATTTTACAGACACACTAACATTAATGTTGTAAAGCGTATAGCATACACATAACGTGCGTATTTACCAAGAGTATATTGCCCACAATCACAAAGCAAACTTCAATGGTGACGTGATTTACAAACTTCGTAAGATCCTTGGTCATGATCACTTTTATACTATCTTTGTCAAATATATTAAAAGGTTTATCAAAAAAGGTTATGACCCTATCATGTTTGCTTGATGGTGGACCCATTTACAGTTCGCCACTATGCTTTCCTCTTTAATTGTGCGATGACCGGACAAGCTGTGGACCCCATGATGACGTCTACTAAAGCCCAAACGGACGGTGAGTTTTGATGTTTGTCTGCTACCTTGTCTTGTCGTGCCCTCAATGGTTTGTTCTCTGGCTTTTGCCAAGTACCTTCTTTGTGGCTTTCTAGTCTATTGTTTTTTTGTATTTATATATACACGAGCATCTTTGTGTTTTACTTATATTGCCTATTGATGCTGCCTTGCTGGTTAGAGAATAGTTCATGGCGGGGATTTCTTTATTTACACTCGTCTCGTTTTATTCGGATAACAGTAGGGTAAGTGTGAGGTTTGGTACACCCTAGAACCTGGTTTAAACCTTCAGCAGCCTTTTTTTACGACTGACCCTTCCAAGACGGTAGCCCTATTGTCAACCCGATTGTGTTTGTTTGGCCTTTTATTCATCTTTACAGTTGTTCTTTGTTTCTGTGTGTGTTTGTGGTTGACTAGTTGTTGTCTACTTCTACTGTTCGATTTTTATATCTCCTTTTCATTTGATAATCTCGGGAACAGACGTAATTAAACACAATTAGCGTTTATTGTGGACACTGTTTATTTGTCTTTTTATTGTAAATTTTCGATTTTATTGTACTAATTAAATATATCTGGCGGTGCCATATACCTGCGATTTATGTTAACTACCATTTTCTTAAAGTTGAAAGCCAGACGATAATATAAATACACAGCCTTGTGTTTCAAAAAGAGATAATACTATTGTACAAACGACGTGTTACCATTGTCAGGCAGATATGAAGCATAACATATTTTTATTTAATAAATGCAGTCTAACAAAATGCGTTGAACTCCTCCTTGGATTGGGTCAAGCTGAGCAAAATAATCATCATCACCACGCTTTGTCATATGCATCCACTCCTCCGTGGATTGAGTTAACAGGATACCACTCCACCGTGGATTGAGTCAACAGGATACCACTCCAACGTGAGTTGAGTCAACAGGATACACTCCTCCGTTGATTGAGTCACCAATGTACCTCTCCTCCGTGGATTCCGTTTATGTTAACAAACTAATTTAAACGAGACCGCGGTCTGAGGGTGTATCGCCAAGCGCGGCAAACCGCATATGAAATATTTTATTAAATTTGTGGTGAATTGATGCCCACCGAAGACAACATATGACAAGTATCAAACAATTAAAAGTGAAGTAATCGTAAGAAGTTAAGTTACTGAGGTTAAGTGGCATAATGCAAATTATTACCTTGACCATGGTATTTTTTGTCATTCAGCGATGTCCACCAATGCCAACCATACATATGACAAAGTACCAAAGACACATAAAGTTAACTGAGGTTAAGTTACCCAGCCAAGGTTAAATTACCTAACCAAGGTTAAGTTTGGGTGGAAAAAGCAAAAAATGAATTTCACCTTGGTAATTTTTGTCATGCAGTGATTCCACCAATGCCAACAATACATATGCACTCTGCTTTAATTGGAATGTACATATGACTCACTATTTATAGTAAAAGTAAAACTGTATAATTTTTTATACCTATAAAAGTAAGTGAAATATATATACATAATCGATAATTTGTCTGAAGATAAGGATCAATGAATTTTCGTATTATCATGCCTTATTTATTAGTAGAGATTCGAATAATAACTTTATGATTCGCATACAAAACGCTTTACTCAGTTTACTTAATTTCTCTTTTATTTACTGTATCATATTGTCTGAATAGTTTACTTTTCCCCGGGTCAACGCGAAACTGATGTGTCGTGTTATTTATTTTATAAATAGTTACAACAGGTTTGCATTCACCCATCGAAAGATGTGTTCAAACCTTGAATCATGCACAATATACACACCCCCACCCAATCCCCACCACCACCGGAGAGAGTCGAAAACACTGCTTCTCATGAAGATACTATAAATGGATTCATTGTTACCAAGGAGGTAAATCACAAAACTTTAGCCGTAATCCCTATGTCGTTCACTTTCTAAAAAAGCCGAGTTGCAATAATCGGATGCATTATGGCCTGACAATTAAATTCCATATCGAGCTGAGATGTCGCCTTATCACCTGAATCTTATGAAGCTGCTTTGCCAATGTTACCGATTGCTGAAGAGATATAGAAATTGGTTGACTTAATTGCTCTGCCTAAATATTGTCAATATTAAAGTAATGAAAATTATTGACTTTTGATCGATACATTGTATACAGTCATACGGATGGAAGAGTTGCATTTAAAGTTGGGTCAAAATGTTAAAGGACTTGACATGTATACACATATGATTACATAGGTATACCGTATGATACATTATAACACAACTGTAGTTCATTACCAATCCAAGGGTATACATGTACAAGGGAATCTTGTCTGATTCTTTAAAACCTATGGCGTCCCGTTAGTGTTTGTTTTCTTAAACAAAGATGCAAACGTCAAAGAATATGTAGCATTTACAGAAATCAGTCACCCAAACACACGCATATAAAACGATCAACAATTTAAAGGTTTAAATAGAAGCAACGAATGTGACAGCATTTGCATATTAAAAATCAGTATTTAATAATAAGTAGAATAGATCAAAGTAAATTATATTTTGTAAATAATTAATGATTGTATTACACCTACAATGTAGTTAAACCAATGGTATAATAATGAAGACAAGTACGTATGGAAACAAAATTAATTAAAAATTTAAGTTTTATTTAGTGAAAACGATACTTGATTTTTAAATTGAGGTGTTTATATTGAATTATCACTTCGTTGAATATTTCAGTATTGTCGTGTGTCCCTTAAAATAGTTTGTTGGTATTTTTATATGAATGCTGACACAAATACAATTTAAAGCAATTAAATTCCTATTAAATTCTACAACTTAGAATGTACACGCATGACTATTTTAATAGAAGGAATATAAAATGATTGGACCTATTGTCAACCCTTTTGTGTTTGTGATGTCGTTTGCATTTATTATTGCTTTTGCCTTCTTGTGTGTCTGTTTGCGTGTTTGTTTCTGTGTTTTGTGGTTTACTGTCCTCCTTGAATGCTACTTTCCCTGTCCGATCTATTTATATTTCTTTGTATATCAACGTTCATTTCACTATGTAACCATTGCACGTATGTGTCTCTCAACGCAGTACTATATATGTATACAAATAAAGTGCAGTGGTCCAGTGAACAAAATGTTTCCTCGGGGTAAAAAGTCACCTTTTTATGAAACATAGTTAATGGCCCAAACAAAAATGTATACAGCATGGTACGTGTTCATCCACTGCACAATTTTGGGATTTAACTATATAACTTGGACCATTATATCCTCTTCATACACATCCCTGAACACTGTCATATGTTGATGACAATATCTCCTGATTGCTGCACATCCAATTTCATGCTGTTTTTATCCTCCGTACAAACAATAACAGTATCTGTGATCAATTATTTAAAACATTTAAAACCGAAAAACACACAACTATGTGTTACGGAGAAGGAATTATCCTATCTTTCAATGGAGCTAACTGTATAATCCCTACCGATTTTATTTTCTTCATTTCACAAACTAATTTTACGAAAATATATGTCGTATATATTTTAAGGACGATTGTTTTCCAATCAAATATATATTCCGTCGATAACAAAAAACGCTCGTGCATTATCTCCTCGTACACGTGCAAAACTCATGCTCTATTCTATACATATTGCATGGCTTGTTTACGTAAACAGTTTCCATGTCACACCAATACTTGTTAAACAGGCGCACGTTAAAAACTGTTAGTTAAAGGGTTATTTAAGAGCACCAAAGGTGAAATTAAAACAGAAAGTTACATGTTAAGAGGCCTTTATTGGTTTATTTTAAATCGTAACAATGCAACGTTAAGCTTGACACGGTTTAATGTGAACATTGGAACATAACTTCTTATAAATAACAGGGTCCACATACTGACCATCCATTATTCCCATATGGGATAGAATGTCTTGCCCAAATGAGTACTGTGAACTGAAAACCGTTTTTTTTAAATTAAACGCTGATTGACAACATGATATTTATTCGCTGAAATCCTCCTCCTCTCTATTATTTTTATTTTTGTTTCAACACCATTTGTCATTCAAATCTGAATAATTAAAGGGTTCTAAAACGTTCATTCACTCGATTTTTTTCTGGATATTTCATTTACTGAACCAGTATTCAACGCCTATGATCAAGTCTTATTACGGTGAAATTAAATAGTGTTTAATCCTAACAAAGCTGTATTTCAGAATACTTTACGTATGAGTTCATTGTAAAACAATTTCGAAACCTGAAATGACTTTGATCCGTAATGAGGCAATATCTATTTTTCATTCATGTAGTTACGCTTTTACTGATTATGCATCAATAGACTGGTCATGTGGTAGAGCGTCGGACTTCAGATCGAGAGCTCCTGGGTTCGATCTGGGTTCGATCCTCGCTGTGCCCATGTTATTTATTCTTGAGCAAGATTAAATTAATTTATAAATACAAATTGCTTAGTACTGGTTCTACACAGGAAGCCATCGAAAGTGATTAATATATTGCTTCTCAATCGTTGTAAAAGAAATATGTTTAAATAATATGCGCCAATGGATTAAAGTGTAATGGATAATCAACACAGCCTAAAGATTATTTAAAAATACTCAAAGAGAGAAATACTACTAATGGATTCCTATGGATCTTTAACATACCACAATACCCATACCAGCAAATGGAACTTCCCGATCGAAAAATAAGTGGTAGTAAATGTTAACGACTAGCCAACATAACATTATAGGCTATATATAGAGACGCCCAGGGAGAGAACATGTATACATAACAATCCGAAAACCTGCCCTACTCTTATTTATTTACAGAGTTGTGTTAACGTATTCCGAGGACGGACTACGATACAAAAGACCACCCGCGGTTTCAATCCCATCCGATGGACGAGGCTACAGAAAAGTGTCTTATCAAAAAGAAACACTACGAAACTCAATGACGCCGGTATTTCCTCAAATCGGTTCCTTCGGATTTCAAATTCACCGTGTTATTCACTGGACCACGCAGAAAAAAAGAAACAAACAAAGGGACAACGGAATGCGTGATTTACCTCCCGTTTTAAGGACACACATACCTCTCGCTTTCCTTAAACTAACGGCCTCCCGTTTGTTATTCTAAATAACTTACTTTTTTCTAATTTAATACGTATTGATATAGATCAAGGTAAATTTCTATCTTGCATATTAATTAAGAAACGCACTCGTGATTTAATTACTACGCATCCGAACTCCTAACTGTATTTTATTCACCGATAAAATACAGGTACGTATGTATTATTTCGATTCTAACACAACAATAACCTCATTGCTTACGCTATTGTTGGGGCACTATATATTATCTCGGAGGTCAAGGTAATCCGGCTGCTACGTTTACAGGCTGCTCCATTGGGCGAACCCGTATGCAAAGTACTCAAATTTCAATACACTAGTAGTCACGTGACAAACAATTTAAGTCATTGCTTACGTCATTATAGCTTGCGCTGTATGACGTCAAACGTTCTCACCTTGTTCAAGATGCTTATTAATGTTATATGTACTGATGCATATGATGGGTTTATATCGGGGTGTGCACGGTTTGGGAGCATGGCTCGTTGTCAAACAAAGACTTCATGATAATTTTATACAAAACTGGCATAATAGGTTGCAAGAATCAAGCAGAGCTTTATTTTATAATTGTATAGAGAATATTAGATTTCAACCCTACCTAAATATGTGTAATATATCGAAATTTAGGCAAGCTCTAACTAAACTTCGCGTTTCATCACACAGATTTGAGATAGAAGCTTGACGTTGGAGCAAACCAAATAGAACACCGGTTAATGATAGGAAATGTAAATTATGCCAGTCTTTAGAAGATGAATTCCATTTTGTTTTAATATGTCCTTTATATACAGACCTAAGAAAACACTATATTAAAACGTATTATTTCATGCTACATGTAAAAAGCAAATAATAAATCTAGCTATTTTTATTTATAAGGCTTTTAATAAAAGAAATGAGTACCTTTTTCCGAATAGGTTATACAAATTGATGTTGTAATTATATACATGTACTATTTATATATACATTTTGTTGTATAGCAACAGTATTTCACTCAAAATTGTATCACCTTCTCCACTGGATACACATACACTTAACTGTGTAAAATTGCTAAGTATACTATGCATTTGTACTATTTTGTTACATTGTCTGTCATGTTATTTTCATGTCTTTATTTGTACCACAAGGGCCTTAGTGCCTATTGGATTTTGAAACAAACTATCTCTATCTCTCATAAACCGTTTTGTTTTGTGTACACGTGACAACCTCGCTATTATCATGTATTCAGCGTCCACCTTAATTTATAAGACAGTGTAAAACAACACTAATATAAGATTCAAAAATGTAAACTGACGTCATTTCATCATAAGTATATATGTGAATGTGCATACGGTTTGGTATACTCTAGAATAAGGTTTAAACGTTCAGCGGCCTCGTTCTCCGAAATACCGTATCAAGGGTCAGCGGCCTCGTTCCAACATACCGTACTAAGGGTCAGCGACATCGTTCTAACATACCATACCAAGGGTCAGCGACCTCGTTCTAACATACCGTACCAAGGGTTAGCGGCCCCGTTCTAACATTCGGTACCAAGGGTCAGCGGCCTCGTTCCAACATACCGTACCAAGGGTCAGCGGCCTCGTTCCTACATACCGTACTAAGGTTCAGCGGCCTCGTTCCTACATACCGTACCAAGGGTCAGCGGCCTCGTTCCTACATACCGTACTACGGTTCAGCGGCCTCGTTCCAACATACCGTACCAAGGTTCAGCGGCTTCGTTCCTACATACCGTACTAAGGGTCAGTGGCCCCGTCCAGCATACCGTACCAAGAGTCAGCGGCCTCGTTCCAACATTCCGTACTATGGTTCAGCGACCTCGTTCCAACATACCGTACCAAGAGTCAGCGGCCTCGTTTCAACATACCGTACCAAGGGTCAGCGGTCTCGTTCCAATATACCGTACCAAGGGTTAGCGGCCTCGTTCCAACAATCCGTACTATGGTTCAGCGACCTCGTTCCAACATACCGTACCAAGAGTCAGCGGCCTCGTTCCAACATTCCGTACTATGGTTCAGCGACCTCGTTCCAACATACCGTACCAAGAGTTAGCGGCCTCGTTCCAACATATCGTACTGAGGTTCAGCAGCCTCGTTCCAACATACCGTACCAAGAGTCAGCGGTCTCGTTCCAACATACCGTACCAAGGGTTAGCGGCCTCGTTCCAACAATCCGTACTATGGTTCAGCGACCTCGTTCCAACATACCGTACCAAGAGTCAGCGGCCTCGTTCCAACATTCCGTACTATGGTTCAGCGACCTCGTTCCAACATACCGTACCAAGAGTTAGCGGCCTCGTTCCAACATACCGTACTGAGGTTCAGCAGCCTCGTTCCAACATACCGTACCAAGAGTCAGCGGCCTCGTTCCAACATACCGTACCAAGGGTCAGCGGCCTCGTTCCAACATTCCGTACTATGGTTCAGCGACCTCGTTCCAACATACCGTACCAAGAGTCAGCGGCCTCGTTCCAACATACCGTACTAAGGTTCAGCGGCCTCGTTCCAACATACCGAAACAAGAGTCAGCGGCCTCGTTCCAACATAATGTACCAAGAGTCAGCGGCCTCGTTCTAACATACCGTACCAAGGGTCAGCGGCCTCGTTCCAACATACCGTACCAAGGTTCAGCGGCCTCGTTCCTACATACCGTACTAAGGGTCAGTGGCCCCGTCCAACATACCGTACTATGAGTCAGCGGCCTCGTTCCAACATTCCGTACTATGGTTCAGCGACCTCGTTCCAACATACCGTACCAAGAGTCAGCGGCCTAGTTCCAACATACCGTACTGAGGTTCAGCGGCCTCGTTCCAAAATACCGTACCAAGAGTCAGCGGCCTCGTTCCAACATACCGTACCAAGGGTCAGCGGCCTCGTTCCAACATTCCGTACTATGGTTCAGCGACCTCGTTCCAACATACCGTACCAAGAGACAGCGGCCTCGTTCCAACATACCGTACTAAAGTTCAGCGGCCTCGTTCTAACATACCGTACCAAGGGTCAGCGGCCTCGTTCCAACATACCGTACCAAGGGTCAGTGGCCCCGTTCCAGCATACCGTACCAAGAGTCAGCGGCCTCGTTCCAACATTCCGTACTATGGTTCAGCGACCTCCTACCAACATACCGTAACAAGAGTCAGCGGCCTCGTTTCAACATACCGTACCAAGGGTCAGCGGTCTCGTTCCAACGTACCGTACCAAGGGGCAGCGGTCTCGTTCCAACATACCGTACCAAGGGTCAGCGGTCTCGTTCCAATATACCGTACCAAAGGTTAGCGGCCTCGTTCCAACATTCCGTACTATGGGTCAGCGACCTCGTTTCAACATACCGTAACAAGAGTCAGCGGCCCCGTTCCAACATTCCGTACTATGGGTCAGCGGTCTCGTTCCAACATACAGTATTAAGGTTCAGCGGCCTCGTTCCAACTTACCGTACAGGGTCAGCGACCTCGTTCCAAAATATTGTACCAAGAGTCAGCGGCCTCGTTCCAACATTCCGTACCAAGTGTCAGCGACCTCGTTCCAACATACCGTACCAAGTGTCAGCGACCTCGGTCCAACATACAGTTCCAAGGGTCAGCGGCCTCGCTCCAAGATACCGTGCCAAGGGTCAGCGACCTCGTTCCAACATATCGTAATAAAGTTCAGCGGCCTCGTTCCAACATACCGTACCAAAGGTCAGCGACCTCGTTCCAACATACCGTAATAAAGTTCAGCGGCCTCGTTCCAACATACTGTTCGAAGGTGGTATTCCTGTTGTCAACCCTTGTAGTTGTAGTTTAATATATTGTGTAGTTTGTGCTGTCAAGTGCTTTGCTTCGTGATGATTATCTATCCATGTAAGTGCTGTTTGTTACGATTACGTGTTTTAGTTGAGATCTGCATGTTGAATATTGTACTTTCTCTCCTCTTACTGCTATGGGTTCGATTCCCACTGGGAGCTCAACTTGTGAGAAAGTGTCTATTTTTGAGGATGGCGGGAGGTATTCAGTTCTGGTTCCTACTGCTGGCTTCCAAGCTATGTAGGAATACGTGGTAATGATAGAGTTGATAGTACTGCTAAAGCAGCATTAGGTTTACATATATCTAATATCAAATTACCAATTTACTGATTTTATTGTTGTATTAACACATATATTCGTAACTCTTGGCAAGCCGCTTGGGATTCGTCAGTTAACAATAACCTCCATTCAATTAAACCGATATTCGGAGAATGGCGTTCTTCCGTCGACAGGAAGTTGTCCGAGCCCGGTGCAGGATAAGGCATACAAGTTATACTCATTCATATTTATTACAAGGTGAGTAATTACCAGAATTTATACCCTGCTTTGCACCGGTCAAACACATCTTATTGGAATGTGTAGACTTTGATCCTATGCGTCAAAGATACTACAATGTTCATACTATGAAAGAGTTATTTGATACTATAGATTTTAGTCTTGTTTTAGATTTCCTGAAAGAAATCAGACTATATAAATCATTAATTATAATATGTTCTTATATATATTTACTTGTTTATATACCCGTTAATGTTACCCATTTTTTCCATCTTTCATCAGTTTATGACCTATTTATTGCCTGCACCACAAATAAAACTCGACCTTCATATATGGCCTAAAATGTGTTAAAATGACGTCAAACACGATTCAAACAAACAAACAAACAAACAATTGACTATTGTATCTACTTTTAGTGTATAATTGCTGCAGTGATGATTAATTTGAGCGTGGTAAACTTTCTGCACTTACTTATTGGCTTATAAAAAAACAACGTTAACAACACATTAATTATGCACAGCTAATTAACAGAAACAAGTGTCAGAGTAACTGAATAGCTAGCTGATGCTCGCAATTAGTCAACAGTTTTCACGGGAAATTATGAAACTCAGTACACCAGACTGATATTTGTAGTGTAACAAGTTTTGCTACTATATTGTCCTGTTAGAGTAAGTACTCAATTTTACAATCCACATTTTTCATTTGATAAACAAACAATATGATTAACACATCTACAGTTTAGCGTAGTTGACTGACAGAAATGGGATTTAGTTTTTTCATACACTGAACAAAATTTCTAAGTATCAACTTTTGTATCTTTACTAATTTTCTTATTTTAAATATATTTTAGAATAGATGTGTGATAAGTATTTTGTTTTGACCCATAGGTTGTAAAACATTTAATTTTTGTTTAAATTGTAACATCTTTTGAGAGTTACCGTCCCTTTATATGAAAACATGAAATGTGCTGATAAAACACATAACATGAGTCAAAGATCGCTTAAAGATATAACATTCTTAAAATTGGTATGAAATAATAGAAAAAAACATAAAAAATTGACCCATTTATCGCAGATTCTCCGTCTATAAAAAATGAAATATGGACAATCTTAAATTACCTCCCTTTAAATTGAATATTGTTTGAAATTCAAGTAACTGTAATTCAGCGTTAACATTAAATATTTCGAAAATTTATTTTGCAAACGCATTTGTAGTGGTAATGCTAATAAAACATGATGTCAAACTAATTTTAACTGGCATATTTTAGAATTAGGAACATCGAAAGCTTCACTAATTCGAAGTACTTAATAAAATCCTATATACCCAGTTGTATAAGTGTTATAACTTATTTCTAAGAAAACACATTGACTTAAAAGTTTTAAAATATGTTCATGCAATCAGAGCAGACGATTTACACTCGTTATTTTGCAGTTTAACCGTATCTCTAATCAAGCTCAAACTACACAAAACAATGAGACTATTATTGACATATTCTTAGGTAGATCTGGCGTGGCGCAGTCGGTAGCGCTGCGGATTTGTAACCGGAGGCCCCGGTTCAATCCTCCGTGGCGCCACTGAGTTCCGTCGGTGTGTTCTTAGGCAAGACACTTTCCCTCAGCCTCATCCGTCGGATGGGGACGTAAACCGGGCGGTCCCGTGTATCGGTCTATCCTCCGAGCACGTAAAAGAACCACAGGAACCTATTCGATAATAAGAGTCGGGCAGGTTCCCGGATTCCTATGTAACCTTCTTCTCTCTCTGGGGCGGCTCTAAATAACCTATACTGTGTTGATGAGCCGTTAAACAACATTCAATTCAATTCTTAGGTTGATACTTAGCAATTTGGTTTAGTGTATGTAGCCATCGTTATAACCATCTAAAGTTAATCTTCTTAAATACGTATAGGTAAATGGCGTGTTCAGGTCTGGAACCATAATATATTATTGATGTGCGACACGAATATTTTTTTCTTGCATACCTGATATAAATAAACATGCACAATGTTAGTAGTCGGCGACGTCAATGCAAAGAATGTAAGTGGTAAGACAAATAATCAATCATGGGTATCCGGTTCAGATAGCTAAATTCCCAACCTCGATATCACTGTTTTAATCAGAACTTCGGCAGAGCATCGGTTCCAATAAAAACAGTTATACCGTGTTTTGGAATTCCCAATCTTCACTGGATACCCATGAAATGTTATTATAGTATTGCATATTGAAGTGCATTTGACGTAGCATATAAAAAGTGGGAAACGAAGATTGAAGTAAATTATGTACACTCTGCTGACTAGATTGAAGTAAATTACTGCTGACTAGATTGAAGTAAATTACTGCTGACTAGATTGAAGTAAATAACTGCTGACTAGATTGAAGTAAATTATGTACACTCTGCTGACTAGATTGAAGTAAATTACTGCTGACTAGATTGAAGTAAATTATGTACACTCTGCTGACTAGATAGAAGTAAATTATGTACACTCTGCCGACTAGATTGAAGTAAATTATGTACACTCTGCTGACTAGATTGAAGTAAATTATGTACACTCTGCTGACTAGATTGAAGTAAATTATGTACACTCTGCTGACTAGATTGAAGTAAATTATGTACACTCTGCTGACTAGATTGAAGTAAATTATGTACACTCTGCTGACTAGATTGAAGTAAATTATGTACACTCTGCTGACTAGATTGAAGTAAATTATGTACACTCTGCTGACTAGATTAAAGTAAATTATGTACACTCTGCTGACTAGATTGAAGTAAATTATGTACACTCTGCTGACTAGATTGAAGTAAATTATGTACACTCTGCTGACTAGATTGAAGTAAATTATGTACACTCTGCTGACTAGATTAAAGTAAATTATGTACACTCTACTGACTAGATTGAAGTAAATTATGTACACTCTGCTGACTAGATTGAAGTAAATTATGTACACTCTGCTGACTAGATTGAAGTAAATTATGTACACTCTGCTGAGAAGTACCTTTTCCAGATCCTGTTGATGCAACATTAAATTATATTATAGATACAAAGTTTGTCAGTAAGTGTGTTGTTTACTTAAAATACACCGTGCATTTTGTACTTTAACAGCAATTAACTCAATTACAACAGTTGTTTACATAGATGAAGGTTCCACTTATAAATTACACATCAAAAGGTTTAACATGTCAGCAACGTAATATGAATGAATGAATGAATTAATGGAGTTTTACGGAACGTCGACACATAAAATAGGTCATATTGTGCGCAAAAACCAACGAAAGATGAAGAAATTAAGTAGTAAAAATTAATGTAAATATATAAAGATAAAACTATTTAAAAATAAGGAATGAATATGAAATAACAGTTCTGTTAATCTCTTCCCTGCATTAGCATCAACTATATATATGCACCAATAACTGTATTTGCACCGTCTTGTCAATTTTGGCATGAAGGTTGGAACATAGCGAGGTTGTCTGTTATATATAAATCCATTAAGCTAACAACTATTCGGCCGAATTGCTCACTGACCGTTCCAAGTCGGTATCCTTGTCGTCGCCACTCTTTATGCTGTGTATTGCCCACTGACCGTCCCAAGTCAGTATCCTTGTCGTCGACACTCTTTATGTTGTGTATTGCCCACTGACCGTCCCAAGTCGGTGTCCTTGTCGTCGCCACTCTTTATGCTGTGTATTGCCCACTGACCGTCCCAAGTCGGTATCCTTGTGGTCGCCACTCTTTATGTTGTGTATTGCCCACTGACCGTCCCAAGTCGGTGTCCTTGTCGTCGCCACTCTTTATGCTGTGTATTGCCCACTGACCGTCCCAAGTCGGTATCCTTGTCGTCGCCACTCTTTATGTTGTGTCTTGCCCACTGACCGTTCCAAGTCGGTATCCTTGTCGTCGCCACTCTTTATGTTTTGTATTGCCCACTGACCGTCCCAAGTCGGTATCCTTGTCGTCGCCACTCTTTATGTTGTGTATTGCCCACTGACCGTTCCAAGTCGGTATCCTTGTCGTCGCCACTCTTTATGTCGTGTATTGCCGACAGACCGTCCCAAGTCGGTATCCTTGTCGTCGCCACTCTTTATGTCGTGTATTGCCCACTGACCGTCCCAAGTCGGTATCCTTGTCGTCGCCACTCTTTATGTTGTGTATTACCCACTGACCGTCCAAGTCGGTATCCTTGTCGTCGCCACTCTTTATGTTGTGTATTGCCCACTGACCGTCCCAAGTCGGTATCCTTGTCGTCGCCACTCTTTATGTTGTGTATTGCCCACTGACCGTCCCAAGTCGGTGTCCTTGTCGTCGCCACTCTTTATGTTGTGTATTGCCCACTGACCGTTCCAAGTCGATATCCTTGTCGTCGCCACTCTTTATGTTGTGTATTGCCCAATGACCGTCCCAAGTCGGTGTCCTTGTCGTCGCCACTCTTTATGTTGTGTATTGCCCACTGATTGTTCCAAGTCGGTATCCTTGTCGTCGCCACTCTTTATGTTGTGTATTGCCCATTGACCGTCCCAAGTCGGTATCCTTGTCGTCGCCACTCTTTATGTTGTGAATTGCCCACTGACCGTCCCAAGTCGGTGTCCTTGTCGTCGCCACTCTTTATGTTGTGTCTTGCCCACTGACCGTTCCAAGTCGGTATCCTTGTCGTCGCCACTCTTTATGTTTTGTATTGCCCACTGACCGTTCCAAGTCGGTATCCTTGTCGTCGCCACTCTTTATGTTGTGTATTGCCCATTGACCGTTCCAAGTCGGTATCCTTGTCGTCGCCACACTTTATGTTGTGTGTTGCCCACCGCCCGTTCCAAGTCGGTATCATTGTCGTCGACACTCTTTATGTTGTGTATTGCCCACTGACCGTTCCAAGTCGGTATCCTTGTCGTCGCCACTCTTTATGTTGTGTATTGCCCACTGACCGTTCCAAGTCGGTATCCTTGTCGTCGACACTCTTTATGTTGTGTATTGCCCACTGACCGTCCCAAGTTGGTATCTTTGTCGTCGCCACTCTTTATGTCGTGTATTGCCCACTGATCGTTCCAAGTCGGTATCCTTGTCGTCGCCACTCTTTATGTCGTGTATTGCCCACTGACCGTCCCAAATCGGTATCCTTGTCGTCGCCACTCTTTATGTCGTGTATTGCCCTGTTTATTGATTATTTAACTTGCTTATTTTATTGAGCTTGAGGACAGTGCGGACAAACGTTGCTATTGCTTTTGGGCTCTGTGGTCTTATAGGACCATGCTTTCTTTTTTTTATTAACTATATGTTTGATAAGTTCAGAATTGATTGGTTTAATGACGTCAATAGAGAAAATGCGCGCCAAGGCACAGGCCGCAACAAGTTAAGAACCTATAACAAGTTTAAAACAAGTTTTGAATCTGAAAGGTATATAACATGTATTATGCCACGTGGACACAGAAATTTCGTTGTGGTGTTGCACCTATTCAAATCGAGACTGAACGATATGAGAGATTAAATGTAACTGAGAGAACTTGTTTTCACTGTAAAAACGTTGTCGAAAATGAGGAGCACGTACTATTGTCGTGTCCATTATACGAAGATATTAGTAATGTGTATATATGCCAATAAATCTGACTTCAGATATAAATCCATTTCAGAAAAGATGTATTTTATATTAAGCTGTTATGACGAGCATTTAATAAGGTTACAGGCGTTCACGATTGAGCATGGAATTTCATTCATACTGACGCAATGTCATCGTGTGTTCAACTCCGCCCCCATTCCTCGTTAAATGTAAACAAGAGTGTGAATATATAATGAGTAGTTGTCACTCTCGTCACCGATTCGTCGACCCATCGTTGCCGCAGTAGCAATCGATCTTTACACACAAATGTGTGTAGTCTACATCATTGTTTTTTGAATGTGTATGAAAGGTCTCACGCAGCCTTGCAATGCAAATAACGCAATATTTAGCGCAGTGAACGATGCTTGATGGTTCACGACAAATTAGCAAAATAATTTATATTTAGTGGCCGATCATCAATTTTACATCTCCCGAGTTAAATTGTCCGCACGGTTTTACACAACTCTGGCAAGCGAGAATGTCCGTTCACAAGACAATATATGGATATGCCCATTTTCATTTTTAGGTACAGTTGGAAATTATGTATAAAACAGTGGGTCTATTACAAAGCCTTTGATGTTGGCGGCATTTTTTCCAAGTTGACTCGGATCACAGTATGACGTAAAGGCCTACGTGACAAGTAGCAGGTGTTGAATTTTCCCCATTTAGGAGAGGTTTATAAATTAGATATTTTGATTATGTTTACCATCTTTGTGTTTTGTTTTACATTATGCTTTGTCAAGCTGTGTGCAATTAGATTTCCGCGTGTCCCTTTAATTCAGCTTCTGACTGTGTACTCGCTATTCAATACACAGAAAACGCACGAATAGCAACGCACCTTTATTTTAACTCGCTTGATTGCGTGTGTTTGTATTATTTAATTTGGATTATTAAATGGTTTTAAATGGTTTCTAAACAGGTGCATGTACACATGAACATGTTGTTGTTGTTCATTAAATGAACTAAATTTATTAACTGTGCACACATGAAGAAAAAAATGCAAATTGTCGATCTGCCAAGTTTTCAGTCATTTAGAAAATCATAGCGATCCCGCGATGGATTAGCCTTGGATCATAATTACCGCGAATGCATCTTTTCGTCAGCTTTCTCGGACATTTGTGATTGCCCCGAATCGCGACGGACCGCGATGGAACTCAGGTAATTCTGGGGGGAAATCCGCGATGATCAAATAATTACGTCCTCGCAGTTCCGCGTGGGACCATCTGTACATGTACTCAGTGTTTTGTTATGCTATTGATTTTGGTCACCTGAGACTTGTAAGCGGGGCGAGTGGGAGATGTCAACTAGTTTACTTTCATTTTATTGGACGGCGTTATAGGTTGTTTACATGTCTGATGTGTCAAACATCCATTGACGCAAGCGATGTATTTCCATGCTCAATCGGGAACGGCTGTATCTGCCAAATTCTGCAATGAAATCTTAAGGAAAAGAAGAAATATACTGTATAAATGATATCTTAAATGTAAATATGTATATAGGATCTGATGACGTTGTACTTTTAGATCTTTACTCTCAAGTATTTTATTCAAAGCGTATTGAACAGTTTTGTAATAATTTTAAGAGCACTTATCACATATAGTTATGTATTTTAATTTGCTTTAAATGGTGTTATGTATGTGAATGCTGTGATGAAAATGTAAATATATGCAGTTATGCATTTTTATAAACTTTTAATTAGAAAATAGTATTAATTTTACTTGCATTGTACTGAGTTTTACGTTTTAATAATATCTCATAGCTCTATGTAGAGCCACTCTGATTGCTTCTATAAATATCATGTATACTTTGTAATACTTTTATTTGTAACTGTATGTTATAAGAGGTGAGACTGAAATAAAATATTTGTATTGTATTGTATTGTATTGTATTATATGGCTATCGGAAAAAGTTTAAAATACTAGATGTGTTCTACAAATTAATAATTGTGTTATTTTGATTTTGACAATCAGATAATCAAGTAAGTACCTACAAGAGGCAAAATCTGAGTTAATTGATTTACTTAGTTACTACCAGAGACATAATAAACCACTTAAATCACTGTTACTATCACTTACTTTCTTTTTAGTTTGGAAATCAAGTGATACGCATTTAGATGCAATAAAACCTTGAATTTGGCATACTGGCTGATTGGGCCTCACGTGCGACACATTTACGATATACTTTGTACTCGACTGCATGGTCGCAAAGACCAAATTCAAATCATAAGACGTCAATAAAGCATACAGAGACCAATTCCATGTGAACTGATTGTATTAGATATTGGCTTACTTTTGTAAAGATAATGCCTTGAAACTTGGAATTGTTCATTGCACTTGAAAAGGTATCAAGATGTATATTACAGACTTTTTTAAAGTAGCTATCCAACCAACAACAGTCACATTTTATAACATATGGACACTTGTCTAAACCTACTGGCTACGAGGTATATATCCTACTGGCTACGAGGTATACATCCTACTGGCTACGAGGTATATATCCTACTGGCTACGAGGTATATATCCTACTGGCTACGAGGTATATATCCTACTGGCTACGAGGTATATATCCTACTGGCTACGAGGTATATATCCTACTGGCTACGAGGTATATATCCTACTGACTACGAGGTATATATATATTACTTAAATATTTTGAAATTGTCGAATTAGGAGTTACCAACCTATAATTCGTATTACGCATATTCTATCACGGGTATTTTAAGAACCCGCAAATAAACCTATACTTTCAATCGGCACATATGCCTTTTATTTGACCTGAACACCTGGATGAAGTTTTGATGAACGGTTTTGTAGTGTTATTTTGCGGGTTAGATTATTTACTCTATCGATCCGTTTATTGTACACGTGCTGTAGTACAACGTAGCTTCCTTCAAACACGGAAAACAATTTAAACACGTATTGATTAATCGAACAGAGTTTATTTACTACTCCAGTCTAGGCCTGTAACACTGTTGATCATTTTACGGACAATCATATGTTGAGACGATTGAGCTCCTTGTCTGTGGATCATACGACAGAAATGTGTGTCTCCGGAAGACTTATGATATAATGATGCGATTTGAAAAGTCGAACAGGAAATGCAGCATTCACAGATGGCAGTTCACCAAAAGCACGAAGTTAAAGCAATCAACAACTTTACAAGGATATTCTCGAAGTTCACCGTCAGTCTCAACAAAAACTGCACGTAAACGTTCGAGAATGGTTAAGAGATCAGCATCGGTAGCACACACAGCGAACAAGTGTCGACATTGTAGATATACCAAGTGGCTATAAGTGTGCTCAGACGTATTGCAATTACTTTTTACTGTAAAGGTTGAACAGAAAGTACCACAGTCAACCATAGGCACGCATAGAATAAACAACAAAGATGAATAAAAGGCAAGATATGACATCACAAACATAAAAGGGTTGACATTAGGGCTACCGCATTGGAACTGTCAGTGATAAAAACGGCCGCTGGAGGTAAAAACTATGATTTAGGGTCATCAAACCTCTCTTTTACCCTATTATCATCAACATAAAACGGGACAAAGAAAATAAAGACAACAGGTTATTACCTCTATCAAACAAGGTAGCATTAATAGGCAATGTCACGTGGCTCATGCTTGCAATGTTTGGTAATACCTTATTGATAGCACGACAAACCATAATAGGCGTTTAATATACAAACGTCAAAATGAAACACTCTAGCATCCGATGTCTGAATAATCGAACCATTAAGGTGACTGGCGTGGCCCGGTGGATAGACGGTGAACTTGAATCCAGAAGACGTGTTTTTAGCTTCACCGGCGAGGGTTTCATCGATTTACTTTTGAGAAAGACACATTACACTAGCATCGTTCGTCTAGATTAATTGAAAGTGCTAAATAATAAAATGTATTACATCTGTGTGTTAAAAATATTATCAAATATGTCAAACAGAATGTTATTTAGACATCTAATCTTATTCAGTAATCTAACATGAATCAACATAATAAACTAAAAGGAGATGTAAGCTACGTAGTGTCTGAATACAGTTCTGCCAAATAAGAGCCAAATTCTCTATAGTAGTTTATCAATTTTATATTTAGGACAAATACAGTTTCTATAACCAGCAAAATGACAGAAAAGGATACGACACTTTAGTATTACAACGCACAATTTTATCTTGTGTGATTACCGGACAACCTCGTCGGACACTATGATTGCACCTTCTGAAACCCTGAAAAGGGGAGGGAGGTTGCCGCGAGAACTTTCGTCCCTGGGGTTTTCTAGTATCCTAGATTATTTTTCTCTTAGGCTGCAACTGATGTGGTTGTTCAGTAAAATCGAGGATAAATCCTGAGGTGTTCCTACCTATGGTTTATATAGTTTTATAATACAATATACATTCATCGTTTTCTTCTCTAGACTGTATTAAAGACTTTATTATTAGAGATTTCCTTTTGATGGGATGTACTTTTATTTACACTGGCCCCGTGTGGTTGCCGGGGGCCCCGTTTGGTCACGGGGCAAATAATACGGCCACTGCAGATCCCTTTGGAGGGGTAGGCAGAGGGGTAGAATCCCCCCAAATTCATGTTCA
Source organism: Cyrtodaria siliqua (assembly GCA_037043455.1). Classification (NCBI taxonomy): domain Eukaryota; kingdom Metazoa; phylum Mollusca; class Bivalvia; order Adapedonta; family Hiatellidae; genus Cyrtodaria; species Cyrtodaria siliqua. The sequence continues at coordinate 293,505 of JAWPHD010000301.1, read as the reverse complement.
TTTTATCATTTTTTGTTCATGTTCATTAAAGGTCTTCATCATGATCCCTGCATTGTTTCAGGTGCTATCTCGCTCGCATCAAAAGAGCAGTGGCAGAAAAACAATAACGTGGCTCCAGCGTAAATGGAGTTTCTACGATAGAATTTGCAGCAACACTGCAGTTCAGGGTGAGAAGGTTCTAGGCCCATTTTCCATATTTTATCTCGATGTATATTGTAGATGAGCCTGGCATGTTCATGCCTTTTAGGCGCCATATAACCGTTTCATGTGTTTGTGCGCGTTAAAACCCCAATTCAATTATTTACACTGTTTTGTCAGTTTTAGAGCTGAAGACAGGTTACTTGTGGGGTTGTCGACACAAACAACCGATTTAATCTAACCAGTAGGCCTTATTGCCAACTGACCGTTTCCAGTCGGCCCCACTGTCTTCACCACTCGTTGTGCTGTGTATTGTCTTTTCATTTCATATTTATTTTGCTTGTTGTGGTGCGGACTACGCTGCTGTTGCGTTTGGATCCTGGACATCGTTCAAACACGTCGGTTTTTACAGCATATGGTGACAGTAACCATCATAATTATGTAGACCACAAAATAAACTTGACGAGAATGAATGCCCTTAGCTAGAATATCTAGAATTCTAAGACCTTTTGCCTTCCTGAAATACTTACCGATTGGCAAACGTCGCAAATCTGAAATATCCAGTAATTATCTGTGAACCGTTAGTTGCATGCTCATGTGTGATACTTTTATATTATCAGGTTGATCTACCTTTGATTTAGTTTATTTAAAAAGGCAAGGCAGCGTTTTACTTTCGATATAAATGTTACATTGATTGGAACGATTTTGAAAGATGCTGAAAGCTTTACACACGGAACTGATAAAGCTACAGTTAAACATAGATATAAATCTCAATCAGGAACTGCAGCATTTACAGAACACAGCAAAAACATTCAAAACAAACATCCATTACATGGATAAATAGAAGGAAAGTATAAATTAGATACAAAAGTCGAACAGGAAATGTAGCATTAAAGAGCCACAGTAAACGCATGGAAACAAACAACAATTGCATGGACAAATAAAAAGGAAGATATATGACATCGCAAACATAAAAGGGTTGACAATAGGCTGCTGCCTTGGAATAGTCAGTGGTAAAAAGATAGTTTGGCGTTTAAACCAGGTTCTAGGGTCAACAAATCTTACTATTACCCTATTGTCATCCCAATAAAACGATACAGTGTAAATGTAAAAAAAACTAGGCAACATAAGTGTAACACAAAAATGATCATGTACATGAATATAAAACACAAAAGTCTAGACAACCACAAACGAAGTACTCAATGACTTGGCAGAGGCCAGCACAACAATAGTTCTAATGTTTAAGTTCCTCCTCAACAATAAAAAATAAGTAAATATATATCGGTATTCCTGAAAAACATTGACTTTGAACCTTTTTGCATATATTTAAATAAAATATTAGAAAATGTGGAGCTTTCATTATTTCTTCGTTATTCTACCAATGGATTAGTACTCTGTACTCAGCAGTTGGTAATATTCAAGCATAATTCCTTTTGAATTATTTAAATAAGTAATATTGATCTCATATATACAAGATATGTAGACAAAATAATGATTGCCGTGTGTCCCTTTAAATTTCTGTTACGGCAAAATGTTGCGGCCTAAGGATTTCAATTTAATTCAAATAGTTTCGCGTAATTGGCTTTGTAAAAAAACGCAAAAGCCTAGATAATACAAGTTGATTGTTACTGTAACTGTCCTATTATCAACACAAATTATTTCTTTTTGATATAAGGGTCCGCAGTGGCTTGGATAGCATGCCAACCTCACCCGCTGGGTTCTTCGATTGGTCTTTAGGCAAACGTAAACCGGGCGATCCTGTGTATCGGAGTTTATCCTCTGACCGCAATACAGAATCTAAGTAATCTGAGATATGGTAACAGTAGAGCAGTTTTCCTGTAGTTCTGTACTATATATTAATATCTGGGCGACTCTACATACGTATACATAATAATAATAATAGTGGTTATAATAGCAAATAATTTGTATCAGCCAGCATTCAGTCATAAACAACTCTTCTATTTCAAATATCATTAAAAACAATCTTCATTATTGTCGAAGGCACTTTTCAAACATCAATGCCAAGTATATTCTTATTTACATTATTATTTATATATACTAGAATATGGTTTCTGTTTAACGAAATGTCTTTGAAGTTTATTAGTTCACGACGCATCAGCTATTTTGCACATATAGTTGAGTATAATAAATATAGATATAAAAATCGAACAGGAAAAGTAGCATTCAAGGACGTCAGTCAACCACAAACACCCACAGAAACAAAGAACAACCTTAACTAATAAATAAAAGGCCAAATAAGACATCACAAACACAAAAAGGTTAACAATAGGGCTACCGTCTTGGAACGGTCAGTGACAAAAAATGACGCTGGAGGTTTAAACCAGGTTCTAGGGTGCACCAAACCTCACACTTACCCTACTGTCATCCCAATAAAACTGGACAGTGTAATTAAAGAAATCCCCGCCATGAACTATTCTCTAACCAACAGGGCAGCATTAATAGGCAACATAAGTAAAATACAAAGATGCTCGTGTATATATAAATACAAAACACCAATAGCCTAGAAAGCCACAAAGAAGGTAACCAATGACTTCGCAGAAGCCAGAGCAACAAGAGATCAAACAATTGAGGGCACGACAAGACAATATTGCAGATAAACATTAAACGTCACCACCCTTTTGGGCTTTAGGTCGACGTCACCATAGGGTCCACAGCCTATCCTTTCATCGTCCAATTAAAAAGGAAAGCATAGCGGGGAACTGTAAATGGGTTCACCACCAAGCATGCAATCCGTTGCAAAATGATAGTTTTATAACCTCTTTTGATAAACCTTTTAATAAGTTTAACAAAGAAAGTATGAAAGTGATCATGACCAAGTATCTTACTAAGTTTTTAAATCACGTCACCATAGAAGTCAGGTTGTGACAGTCCTTGTCGCAGAAAATGTGTTCTTAAATTACTTTTATATTTGGAAAGAAGATCAGGGTTACGATAATAAAATTTTGCAAAGGTTTTACGAAGTTTATGGTAACGGTAGCCCTGATGGAGTAGCTTTGTAGTTATACAAATATTACGAATACTCAACTCGAGTACAAGTTCTAGAAAAACGAACAAGTTGGGACACATAGACCCCATAAGAAGTTCCCGATCTAAATGGGGATACTTAACAATATCAAAATTAAAATCATCTCTCTTGTCATATATTTTGCTAATTAGTTCACCACTTGCAATGGAGAGATGTAAATCGAGAAAAGAAGCGTTAATATCAGAAATATTAACTTTGTTTTGTTGAAGTTTTTTAGGGTATATACTCTTAACCATAGTAGTAAAGAACGAGTTGTCAATGTTCAATATATCATCCAGATACCGAGAGGTGTCATTAAAGGCTTCAATAAAATCTGCCTGAGTATCTGGTGAAAGACTCAACATGCAATCTCTTTCATAGCAACATAAAAACAAATCTGCGACAAGGGGTGCACAGTTCGTACCCATAGGGATACCAACAATTTGTCTATAAACGGTCGTTCCACACTTGACGAAAATATTATCTAATAGGAAGATGAGTACTTCACAAACTTCTTGGCAAGTCCACATGGTGTAATTGTATTAACTGCCGTTAGTACAAAACGCTTTAATAATATTACATGCCAAAAATGTAGTATTTTCCCTAGCGAATGTGTTTTGAATAAGAGCAATGAGCTTGTCTTTGATAAGGTGATGTGGTAAGGTTCTATACAGGGTAGAGAGAAGTCATAAGTGCTTATAGATGTAATGTGACGTTTATTGCAAATGTTATCAAGAACGTCTCCTGAATTTTTAATAGACCAAAACTAATTAATTAAAGAGTTTTCATAAGTTTTAGCATAATATTGTTTAACGTGATCTTTAACGGCAATAAGATAAGAAGTTAACAGTTTGGAGATGTTTGTTGTGGTGCAGGCATTAAAATTCGAAATAAAGCGGGCCTTATACGGATTTTTATGCACTGAAAGAATCCAATACATAGTTGGGATTTTCCTCAGGAGATTGAACTGGAGTATAAGAATTATTTCTGTATCCATGTGCATAAAAACTCATATCACTGCGCAGCAATTCACGGGTATTTGTTGATTTACATACATAGTTTATATTACTACCATATCATCCCTTATTTGTAAATAATTTTATCTTTATACATTTACATTAATTTTCAATTACTACTTCATTTCCTCATCTTTCATTGTTTTTTTGCGCACACTATGACCTATTTATGTGTCGACGTGCCGTAAAACACCATTCATTCATTCAAATTTCTGGTGCAGTAAAATTGACAGTTCAAAAGACAACTATTGGCTCATTAAAATGTTCAACTAAAGTAGCAGCGTTAGAACTTAACAAATAACGGACGTGTTTATGGTGTATGAATGCCATCACTGGAATTGAAACGTTCGTGAAACACAAGTTGCAAATTAATCTTGTAAATAAAACTGTTCTTTTAATTGAGATACAATTTGCATTTCCAAATTAATTTATTTTGAACAACTATTTTTCCATTGTAAATAGTGTTATCATTGTGTGTTATTATGAATAAATGATGCCTATAATGTTAAATGGTGTGTTATCATAAATAAATGATGCCTATAATGTTAAATGGTGTGTTATCATAAATAAATGATGCCTATAATGTTAAATGGTGTGTTATCATAAATAAATGATGCCTTTAATGTTAAATGGTGTGTTATCATAAATAAATGATGCCTATAATGTTAAATGGTGTGTTATCATAAATAAATGATGCCTATAATGTTAAATGGTGTGTTATCATAACTAAATGATGCCTATAATTCTCATTTAATTTCAAATACTGATTAAAGGAGATACTGGACCAAAGGCTAATTGGTATGTTATAAAATGAGGGTAAATGAGGGTAATGTAAAATTGGCAACACATGTCGGTCTGCATTCTAATATGCTCAGAACTTCCAGGATTATCTCCAGTGTGTGTGCGTGTGTGTTGGTGCGTGTGCGTGTGCATGTTAATGTTGCTTTTACGTTATCTATCATGGACCGCGGTAGCTCACTGTTCAACTAAGAATTCAGTGATCACGGTTCAAGTCTCACATGCGCCATAGCATTATTATGGTGTGTCCTGAACAAGAAACTTCACCAAGCCTTGTCCTAGTGTTCCAGTGTATCGAAGTTAATTCTCCGAGTACGTTAATGAACCATAGGAATCTATTCAATATTTATGGAAGAGCAGGTTTCCGGAAGTCTGTGTATCTTTTATATCTCTTGGGCGGCACAAACTAACATATACTGTTTCGATGAGGCATCGTTAGACAACAATTCAATATTACCACTCAATACCAAATGTATATAATGCCTACCAGACAAAGTCCATTTGCATCGTAAACTCAACATGCAGATGGTGTACATAACAAGCTCCGTTTCGCTGGAAGAACTCGGAATCCGTTACACAAAATTTGCAAAAAGGAATTACCACTGAAGTCGTCACCTACCAACTGCCATCCGCATGTAAGTGACATATTCATCGAAATTGAAAGAATGCCTTTCATAGTAACTAACTCTACACTACAAAATCGTTTATGAAAATTCCATCCAGCCTTGCAGGTGGTATAATAATTTATATGTGTCAATTAAAAGTATAGGTTTATTCATGGGCTTTTAAAATACCGGTGGTTGAATATGCGTAAAATGAATTATGAGTTTGACGCTCCAGTTTTGGGGTTTGACCGGGCTGGTTAAAGCCGTTTATATTATGTCTATAGACTTTGGATTCTCAAAACATGTAAGTGATATATATACCTCGTCATCAAAAGGTTTAGAAATGACATGAATGATGTAAATATGTTGTAAAATTTGTCTGTTGATGGCAGGATAGTGACTTGAACAATTTGGCGATTTTTGAGATTATGCAATGACATGTCTTCTATCTGTTTACTACATCTCTATGTTACGAAGCAAGTGGCTTATTAAATGACATTAATCTTTTTTTATAGACAGTAAAAGGTATTAAGTTTGAACTGCTTACTTGTTAAAGTCAATACTCCATTCTAACTTAGACTTTTATTGCATATTGGGCTACTGACGTAGTTACTGTCACTTTACATTTTGGCGTAACTGCTTAAACTTGAAACTAAATGTTACTTGAATTATAAACGTAGACGTACCAGTCCAACAGGAAATGTAGTATTAAATGACCAGTCAAACAGGAAAGGTAGTATTAAATGACCAGTCAAACATGAAATGTAGTATTAAATGACGAGTCAAACAGGAAATGTAGTATTAAATGACCAGTCAAATATGAAATGTAGTATTAAATGACCAGTCAAATATGAAGTGTAGTATTAAATGACGAGTCAAACATGAAATGTAGTATTAAATGACCAGTCAAACATGAAATGTAGTATTAAATGACCAGTCAAATATGAAGTGTAGTATTAAATGACGAGTCAAACAGGAAATGTAGTATTAAATGACCAGTCAAACAGGAAAGGTAGTATTAAATGACCAGTCAAACATGAAATGTAGTATTAAATGACGAGTCAAACAGGAAATGTAGTATTAAATGACCAGTCAAATATGAAGTGTAGTATTAAATGACGAGTCAAACATGAAATGTAGTATTAAATGACCAGTCAAACATGAAATGTAGTATTAAATGACCAGTCAAATATGAAGTGTAGTAATAAATGACGAGTCAAACATGAAATGTAGTATTAAATGACCAGTCAAACATGAAATGTAGTATTAAATGACCAGTCAAACATGAAATGTAGTATTAAATGACCAGTCAAATATGAAGTGTAGTATTAAATGACGAGTCAAACATGAAATGTAGTATTAAATGACCAGTCAAACATGAAATGTAGTATTAAATGACCTGTCAAATATGAAGTGTAGTATTAAATGACGAGTCAAACATGAAATGTAGTATTAAATGACGAGTCAAACATGAAATGTAGTATTAAATGACCAGTCAACCAACAAGAAATGTAGTATTAAAGGACCAGTCAACCAACAGGAAATGTAGTTTTAAAGGATTAGTCTTCCAACAGGAAATGTAGTATTAAAGGATCAGTCAACCAACAGAAAATGTAGTATACAATGACCAGTCAACCAACAGGAAATGTAGTATTAAAGGATCAGTCAACCAACAGAAAATGTAGTATTAAATGACCAGTCAACCAACAGGAAATTTTGTATTAAAGGATCAGTCAAATAACAGGAAATGTAGTATTAAATGGCCAGTCAACCAACAGAAACGTAGTATTAAATGACTAGTCAAACATCAGGAAATGTAGTATTAAAGGACCAGTCAACCAACAGAAAATGCCGTATTAAAAGACCAGCCAACCATCAGTTACTGTAGTATTAAAGGACCAGTCAACCAACAGGAAATGTAATATTAAAGGACCAGTCATCCAACAGGAAATCTAGTATTAATGGACCAGTCAACCAACAGGAAATGTAGTACTAAAGGACCAGTCAACCAACAGGAAATGTAGTATTAAAGGACCAGTCAACCAACAGGAAATGTAGTACTAAAGGACCAGTCAACCAACAGGAAATGTAGTACAAACGGACCAGTCAACCAACAGGAAATGTAGTATTAAAGGACCAGTGAAACAAAAGGAAATGTAGTATTTAAGGACCAGTCAACCAACAGCAAATGTAGTATTAAATGACCAGTCAACCAACAGGAAATGTAGTATTAAAGGACTAGTAAACCAACAGGAAATGAGGTATTAAAGGACCATTCAACCAGCTGGAAATGTAGTATTTAAGGACCAGTCAAACAATATGAAGTGTAATATTAAAGGACCAGTCAACCAACAGGAAATGTAGTATTAAATGACCAGTAAACCAACAGGAAACTTAGTATTAAAGGACCAGTCAACCAACAGGAAATGTAGTATTTAAGGACCATTCCACCAATAGGAAACGTAGTATTAAATGACCAGTAAACCAAGAGGATATGTCGTATTAAATGGCCAGTCAACCAATAGGAAATGTAGTATTAAAGGACCAGTCAATCAACTGGAAATGCAGTATTAAATGACATGTCAACCAACAGGAAATGTAGTATTTAATGACGAGTCAACCAACAGGAAATGTAGTATTAAATGACCAGTCAACCAACAGGATATGCAGTATTAAAGAACCATCCAACAAACAGGAAATGTAATATTAAAGGACTTGTCAACCAACAGGAAATGTAGTATTAAAGGATCAGTCATTCAACAGGAAATGTAGTATCAAAGGACCAGTCAACCAGTAGGAAAGGTTCTATTGAATGACAGGTCAACCAACAGGAAATGTAGTATTAAACCCTCAACATTTACTGCCCGGGTAGTAAATATTTGTAGGAGGGGCCTAGCAAATTACCACTGCTGCACACAGCCTGTCTGTCAACTAAAATAGCTGATGTAAAAATTGTCCTACACATGCTGAAGCAGTCGACTCTATATTTGAATTGAATCACAATAATATTTCACAAATGAACTTTGAAACTTTTCCTATGCAGTTATAACCGCACAAAATCAAGATTTGGTGACTTTTTGAAGGGCTGTTGACCACCCATTTTAAACTGTGATGCTTTACATTGTCTGGTTTTGATGATAATACAGAGTAGATTTAAGCCCTCTGCTGCAGCACTCTTGTTGATAAACACAGCCACGTTGGAAATGTTTACATTCGTGTCATAACCTCATAGGCTCCTCCCGACAAATTCAAATCTTTTGACAGTTGGTTTAAATTATTTTTTGAAACTATACTTTGCAAATGATTGTTTAAAGAAATAATTACATAATTGATTTAACATGTTTAAATGTGTATTTGCACAACTTTTCATAATTTATTTTACAGTAGTAGTTTATTAAAAAAATTGAAAAAGGGACGTCTGATGTGAAAAATGCATAATTTATATAGAAACATGCCCCAGCGCCATCTTCTGGCTTTTATATTGCAGTTAGGACTTTGAAGGACAAGTCAATCAACAGGAAATGAAGTATTAAATGACCAGTCATCCAACAGGAAATATAGTATTAAAGGACCAGTCAACCAACAGGAAATGTAGTATTAAAGGACTAGTCAACTGCAACCAAAAATATATGTGATATTAAAGGACCAGTCAACCAACAGTAAATGTAGTATTAAAGGACTAAGACCAACAGGAAATGTAGTATTAAATGACCAGTCAACCAACAGGAAATGTAGTAGTAAAGGACCAGTCAACCAACAGGAAATGCAGTATTAAAGGACTAGTCAACCAACAGGAAATGTAGTATTAAAGGACTAGTCAACCAACAGGAAATGTAGTATTAAAGGATCAGTCATCCAAGAGAAAATGTAGTATTGAAGGACCTGTCAACCTAAAACACGCATCGAAACAAACGTGCATTACAACGATTAATGTCACGAAGAGGTCACGTATGCGACATCGCAAACATAAAAGGATTGACAATAGGGCTATAGTTGCATTATGCATCATATATCTCATTAGTCTCTAGGCTCACTTGATATTTACCATTGCTTTACTCTGTATAATTCCATAGTACGTTTTATTTGTTTGCGTTCGTTTATCTTAATATTCCAGAAAATAATTATACGAAATATTGCGATCAAGTTATTTAGATTACAAGTTGTATTCACACTTATATGTCATGTGCTATTGCTACGTGTATAATTAATGCGGATGTAAACATATTTTAAAAAGCTCTAAAACGTTGCACAAACTGTCTATTATTTGAATGAAGGCGGTAAATAATTATCTTCGTCTGAGAATCATGTTTCATCTACCATTCTTCTGTTTCAAGAAACTCAAGGTTGACTGTTAGATAATGCGAATGAGTATGCTGTAAAACAATGTCCATTTAAGGATAGTGCTATCAAGTCGAATAGAAAGGGATGCACTTTTCGTCACTGCCCGTTCCGAGCCGCTACCCTTAGTTTCAACCATTTCATGTTTGTGATGTCTAAATACTGAAAAAGGATCTATTGGAATCAACAAACACAAACAATAGAGAAAAGTAGAAGACTCGGTTTTATTGGATCTGTTCATGAGAGGTAATACAATAACTCGCACAACCTCTCACGATTCCTCGTACCGGTTTAAGCGGGATTCTACGTTAATACCATCAGTAGAGGGGTTGATGGTCCCAAAGGACCAGTAAGTACATGTAATAACATTACTGATTTGTAGTCGGGGAGATTTTTACAGCCGCTACATAGCACTAAACACACGCCAGTGTGAATGTCAATGAATACTGAACAAGGTATCCCTTGGAAGGAACAAACACAATCAAAGAGAAAAATAACAGAATGGGTTTTATTGAGTCTGTTCATGGGAGGTGATATAATTTGAAAAACCTCCCACATCCCTAGCACTGGCTTAAACAGTATTTTACTTTAAGAATAGTATAAAAGTCGAACAGCAACTTTCACAGAACACAGAAACCCAAAAAACACGCAAAAGGACAATCATGAATGGCAATGTTAACAAAGGATAAAGGCATATGACGTCAAAAACACAAAAAGGGTTGACAATAGGGCTACCGCCTTGGAACGGTCAATGGCAAAAAAGTCCGCTGGGGTTGAAACCAGGTTATAGGGTGCACCAAACCTTACACTTACCTACTGTCATCCCAATAAAACGGGACAGTGTAAATAAAAAAATCCCCGCCATGAACTATTCTCTAACCAACGAGGCAGCATTAATAGGCAATATAAGTAAAACACAAAGATGCTCGTGTATATATAAATACATTAAAAAACAATAGCGTAGAAAGCCACAATGAAGGTACTCAGTGTCTTGGCAGAAGCAAGAGCAACAAGAGATTAAACCATTGAGGGCACGACAAGACAAGTTTGCAGACAAACGTCAAACGGCACCGTCCTTTTGGGCTTTATGTAAACGTCACCATAGAGTCTACAACATGTCCGGTCATCGCACATTTAAACAGGAAAGTATGCAGTTGCAAATGATAGGGCCATAACCTCTTTTGATCAACTTTTTAACAAGTTCAACAAAGATAGTATGAAAGTGATCATGACCAAGGATCTTACGAAGTTTGTAAATCACATCACCATAGAAGTCAGGTTGTGATAGTCCTTGCCGAAAAAGAGTTCTTAAATTACTTTTATATTTGGAAAGAAGATCAGGTTTCGATAATAAAATTTTGCAAAGGTTTTACGAAGTTTATGGTAACGAAAGCCTTGATGGAGTAGCTTTTTAGTTATACAAGATTACGAATATTAAAGTCTTCAACTCGAGTACAAGCTCTAGAAAAACGAATGTTAAGACACATAGACCCCATAAGAAGTTGCTCGGGGAACATCCCGATCTAAATGGGGATATATTTTAAACCAGTAAAAGAGCGTTTGATGTTCCAAAAGGACAAGTAAGTCTAACTTTTAATTTCAAAATACATATTTTATGTACTTGTTGTTTAAAGTGCATGTTCTTTTGGGTGTCTAAATTCCAATGAACGCTACACTTCTTGGTCGACCTTTGCAACCTATTGTATTGATAAAACATATAACCAAACATTCCTTTTCCCGGCGACAATAAAAGTCAGTTCTGTACATTGTGATTATTATACATTCAGAGACAAAGACCGGTAAGAGTGACCTAGACTGTACATCATTATTGCCTTACGGCTAGTATGTACACGATGTTTCCAAGTGAGTTGTTGACGAGTTAATTTCCGGAGACTTGTTCTAGATAGTTTATTATTCGATTATGATGTCTACATCCTGCTTTAAAGTAACACTATAGCAATTTACTTCTATAAATGGTGACAGATTAGTCTGGCTACACAAGCTACAAACCATGAACAGAAACATAGATCGTACGTGGAATGTCCATATGCATTTTAGTCAAAGAAAAGTCTTCACTGTAAATAACGGAATGCAATCAATTTATGTCATAATTGCTTGATATCAAAATAATATATTTATATTTAAAGTTATCAGTGGATTCCAAAATGAGTAGGAGTATATAAACGGGAAAAGTGAAACAAGTGAAAAAATATGAAAGGAGAAATTTGAAAATCACCGAACCCGATAAGTACAAAAAATATTGCCCTCTCGGTTTGATTGTTCATGAACGGTAGTGAAAAGGGCTTGCTACAGTCCACGCCCTCTAGCCCCGGGTTGAGCAGAACTCAATATTTAAAATGTCTATAGCACAAAGATTTCAGCCATCCCCAAGATGGTATGCATATGACGGTGAACATGGAACCTTGAAAAAGAAAGTAATTTTGCTTTACATTTGTCATTTACAGAAATCTGGTAAAATAGTAAACTATTTAGAAGAAGAGAATCCGTTTTGAAAATGTAAGCAAATGACTAAAACAGGCATATATTGAAATCACACTATCGTTTAAAACATGTAACAAAACCTATATTTTGTGTTTGTTTAAAAAGTTTTTTTTTCTGTAACAGCAGTCTATAAGAAGAACAATTGTATCTTTTTACCATGATGTATACGTCTCGTATGGGGTATTAAAGGTTAGATAGATATATTCAACATGTCTATATAGGAACATGTTATACACCGTGTTTTCCTAAATTATCGAATAAGTCGTGTGTGTGGTATTAGAACTGTACAACTACTACGACGACAACGGATTATGACGAACTAACTATTAGGCACGAGAAAGTGTAAATAACAATATCCCCGCCAGGTTATAATCTCTAACAAATAAGGCAGCAATAACAAGCAAATATAAGCATAAAAAGTAGATGATCATGTCTATATGAATGAAACAAACGTCTAGAACGTCAAACAGCAAGTACTCAATGAATTGACAGAAGCCAGAGCAACACGAGAATACACAATTAAGGGTACGTCAAGACAAGGTTTGCAAGACAAGTATGCAACGGTTCAGTCAAATAGCAAGCTTTCTTTATTAATAATGTCCCGTTCTTATTCGGATGGAAATAAAGAGATCTGCCGCGCCCTAGAACCTGCTTAAAAGCCCTAGCGGCCTTTCTGCACTGCCCGTACCCCTATTGTCAATGCTTGATGTTTGTGATTTCGCATACTTTGATTTTATTTGTCCTTGTTAGTGTACCTATTCATGTGTCGACGTGCCATAAAAGGCCATTCATTCGTTCCTTGTAATTGTTGCTTGTTTTATTGCGTGTTTTGGCTGAATGTGTTCTGTGAATTATGTGAATGCTATCATTCCTGTTCGACTTTTAGACCTACATTTTTGGATAAAAAGCGGATAAAAGAAAGCCTACATAAAAACAAGTTGATTGTTACTTTAACCACAGATACCGGTTTAAAAAAAAAAGAAAAAAAAAAGTCTTATATTCATTAAATACTGAAGGTCAGCATCGAGGAAATCCCAAAATATAGACATGCATCTCAAAACAACAGCTGTAGTGTTAGTTTTTGAATGCCGGAAGTTGATAGCAAAGCCGCAGAAATATTTGTTAAAATATCCCATTGGATTAAATCAATTTTGTTTAAATATTGAACCAATGAAGTGGGAGCGATTTGAAAATGTAATGACGTCATGGTTTACTGTCAACTTCCGGCATTCTCAATGCAAATGGCGTCGTGGCATACTGAGATTTTTGGAAACGTTGTAAACGTGTACTTTTGATCGTCGGAAAGGTACTTGGACATTATTTATTGCACGGATAAAGACATATTGTGCGTAAGGAATAGTGTCGATGAGTTGTTGTGTCCGCGGGAGCTTCTACAAAGGCTAAACGGCGGTCCACGGGGGTCTGTATAGGGGAATAATACGGACTGGATTAGAGTCGATTTTTAAAAACAGGTACGTTTTCTGTGTTTTTCGAGCACCAGAGCTTTTCTTATGTCGTGTGGACATATAAAAATGTATGTTATTGGAAAGATAATTTATTCTGGAGTTGATTGCCGCATATGCCAGCTCTGTGGGACTTCAAAAACTAACACTGCAGCTGTTGTTTTGAGATGCATGCCTAGATTTTGGGATTTCCTCGATGCTGACCTTCAGTATTTAATAGAATATAAGACTCTTTTTTTTTTTTTTTAAACCGGTATCTGTGACTTTAACATTCCTATCATCATCAACACACACACTCGCATGCACGCACGCACGCACGCACATACTATTCTTCTTTCTAATAAGGGACCGTAGTGGTTTGGATAACACGCTACACTCTTTAGGTTGCGTACAGCTAAATATAGCCTGGCTGAAGCCCGCCTTTTGTTGTGTACGATTCAGTACAGAAGTGAAAGTTCACAGAGTTCACAGAGGTCAGCAGATATAACTTTGAAATATTCAATATGCATTTTCAGGAAGGATAAACTATAGGTAAAATAATCCCCATGAGCTAGGATCATTAAATTAAATAAAAAAATATTTTTTAATGTTTTTGAAAATTTAACATCCATTGAAATTGCATGTCAATATTCAGTGCGGATTCAATAGTGTTTGTAAACACAGACATGTGCAGAGAGGTTGAGCTGAAAAAGTTGTCTTTTTCACACTTTCAAAGGCTTTGTGATGAAAATATCTATGAAATAAGGTAATTTAAAGAAAATCTGGTGTATAATTCTTGAGATATTAGCTGATAGGTGCAACAGGAGGTCTATGGGAAAGTATTTAGTTTTCTGCAACCTATAGGCTAGATTCTGCATATGGTAAAAGTGAAAGTAGACATACATGTACTTTTTTTCTAACACATTGATTTGAAAGTGTGAGAAATGATAAATTATGGTGTATTTTGACTTTTCTTATAACTCTTTTCATGATTTTTAAATATTTCAAAGTTTTATGATGCAAAATAGGTATTTTAAATTATTTTATTAAAGGTTGTGGACACAAAATTAGCCATACCTGACACCTGGTATACACAATTGGCCTGTAATGCACATGTTTGACACAGTTAAAGGTATATCTAGTAAGTTTTATTCATTTCTGAGGGCTTTGCATACGTTGTTTGGCAAAAATGTCAGTAAGCGACAATCCACATCTTTCCGAAAAGATGTCGAAAAGCCACTTATGTCTGTTTTGAAAAAGATGTTGAGGTAAACTCTGACTTCGAGTTCATCGCATCTATATGGTTAGTGTCGATATGCAAGTTTTTATGCGGTTTAATACATTTTACAAATTAAATTATTTAGTTGGCAAAAATTATGACCTTTTCTATGCTTTTTATTTTATTTACCCAACCCCCCTTCATTTTAATGAATATTCATGGATATGTACTTTAAACAGTGCTTATTGGCTGCATGGTTGCATGAAAATGACCTGTAAAGATGCTACAAACTATATCTAATAAAAAAAATACAATAAATAGTACATGTACAGTCAATCTTGTGTAATGAGCATATTGTAAAACATGGCATGGCCCTAAAAATGGAGTTCGGGAGGATATTCTAAGAATTATTTTTTGTCATTTTTAAACTGAAAAGTGGCATTTTCTTGATGGTTTCACATATAGAAACTGCTGAATAATGTTAATTAATTCATTTGAAGGCAGATTTTGAATATATACAAAAACAGTGGCATTTTTATGGTAAAATCTGCTATTTTGACCCCTGAAAATCACAAATATCATTTTTGAGTAGATATTTTTTTCAAGATAGCTTCAACTGGTTAAACATCACATGTTGTTGATGAAATCAATTTAAAATCACTTTATTTGAAGCAAAAGATTGGAACGGTTGTCGACATATGGCATTTTGAAGATTCTGGATTTACGCGTAAAAACCGAAGGAATTTTGCCTTAGCCGAAGCTATTTTAAGCCCTCATATTTTGTCGAAAATATTTTTTTCTAAAAAGAATGGTTTAGTTTTTCTCAGATTAAATGTATCAAACAATTTAGCCAGAAAAAAATACCTTCTGTCAGGTCTGAATGTCTCTCTATAGGTTGCTTACAGCTAAATATAGCCTGGCTGAAGCCCGGCCTTTTGTTGTGTACGATTCAGTACAGAAGTGAAAGTTCACAGAGTTCACAGAGGTCAGCAGATATAACATTGAAATATTCAATATGCATTTTCAGGAAGGATAAACTATAGGTAAATAATCCCCATGAGCTAGGATCATTAAATTAAATAAAAAAATATTTTTTAATGTTTTTGAAAATTTAACATCCATTGAAATTGCATGTCAATATTCAGTGCGGATTCAATAGTGTTTGTAAACACAGACATGTGCAGAGAGGTTGAGCTGAAAAAGTTGTCTTTTTCACACTTTCAAAGGCTTTGTGATGGAAATATCTATGAAATAAGGTAATTTAAAGAAAATCTGGTGTATATTTCTTGAGATATTAGCTGACAGGTGCAACAGGAGGTCTATGGGAAAGTGATTAGTTTTCTGCAACCTATAATACCTAGATCAGGATTTCGAGCCTTCACGGCGTGTGTCATTTCCTCTCTCACTTTAGCCTCTCGTCAGTCGTGCGGGGGCGTAAAACGAGTCGTCTTGTGTATCGGTTTATCAAGGGTTCTATGGTATCACGGTAGTGTCCAATTTATAAAACAGTATGCATCTCTGCTAAATTATGATAATTATTTTATAGAAGTGATAACTTTAGGTACATATAATAAAATAATTGAAATAAATAAGTATATTTATCATAATATAAAAGGATATTTTAAAATATAGCAAAAATGTTGACAATTTCCTTATGATCTTCATCACCCCTAGTCTCCATAAATGCAGTTTCCATTACCTTGAAGATTATAAAATTCATAAATTTTCAGTCTGATGAGTCTGTTGTACATTATTGTTTCTAGAAATGGTCACTCTTATACCAGTTACTAAGAAATACAGGATACACAATATGTACATACCTTGATACCATAACTTTTAAAATAATAATCTCAATGAGGGTACTTTTCTTTTCAAATCTAATTCTGACATTTTTACTAAAATGGATTACATTTTATATCACTTATTTTTAATTAAAGATATACTAGTAATTAATATGCACATATATTATGGTCTATTTCAAACTTTACTGGGGGTGGAGGTGGGGATGGGGTGTGGAAGGGGTAACAACAACATTATCTTGCCTTATGTAATTATAAAAAAATCATATATGATATATCTGATATGATCTGAGTTTTTATATTACATTAACTCCAATTTCATCATAAACACAATCAGAAATATTTAATGAAATATTGTCGAGCACGTACCGGTAATTGATTTTAAAGAGTTGGACATTGTGTTTAAAACCAAGTGAGACCACCCACGAAGTTAGGATTATTTTTTGGAACAGTTTTATCATCACATGGCCCTTAGCAAATGTTGCAGATACATTTTTTGGAGTAATGTAAAAAGTATTTGATGTTTTTAATTAATAGATAAAATGTGTAACTTCATGTTCACCAGCTCATGGGAAAATCGGGTATTTAAGCGATCAAGTTTATCGCAGGACATCATTTACTTTATAGACTTCGAGCAGTGCGCATCGATTCTCACCACAGGTAGCATTATGATTTACAAGAAAAAAATGTTTGCCTCTTTCGTGAGTCGAACACACGAACTTTTAATTTACCCAACGTGCTTACCACTGAACTATGACGACTTTTTGAGAATGTTGTATATTATGATTCAAAATAACCCTCAAGATGTATCAGTTTATACTCCATCATTCCGCACATGTAAATAACCATGCGAGGTGTAATAATATTTATTATCTATTCTAAGATTCCGTCTCAAAACTTCAGCCCGATTTTTTAACTTTGTGAGAGTGTTTGGGCTACAGCTATTACGTAATGGCTATTTAGTGTTAGAAATGCTACTACATATCAGCAAGATTCCGTAGTGTAAGGGTAAAAACGTCATGTAACACATAAAACTGCAAGATTCCTGGTTTAAATCCCGTTCTGGGCAACTTTTTTTTTATATAAAGTATATTTGGAAGCCGTGTATTATCGATGTTACCTGTACGAAGGCTAGATACAATGTCATATTTTACTCATCGATTTCTGGCTTATATGTCGACCCTTTGGCCGTTCGTCGAATTGAAACTACTTCACCCGTGATTTATTCATATTCATGAGTTAGTATCAGTTTTTGTATAGCGTCTGTAGCTTTAAGTCCACTAAATAATCCTCATTATTGTCGAAACTCAACTCGGGAATTTCCGCTCTATATTTTATATACCGCACACTTTATTCCACATAATATTCCAAAGAAATTCCAAGATGTTTTGCAAAAAACAAAACAAGAAAAACAACTGCAGTTAGGTACAGAAAGGACTCAACAGTGATGTTGTAGACGTTTTAATCTCAGTACACTTTGTAACAGGAAATTCATAAATGCTGAAGTTCCTCTTTAAAACATTGAACCATTTATCGTAAAGAGCTTCACAAGTTTGCATCCTAGGTTTTCTCACATGCTTGAGCAAAACACGTACTCGGTCACTAATGAAACTTTGAAGGAATACTATTTTGCAGTGTTATGTGTTGTTTAAGTCTTTTTTCCGAAAGAAAATGCGTCACGTAGCCATGTACCATTCGATCAACAGCAGCATATTGTACATAGACAATATAGCGGAAATTCCCAAGTTGCGTTTCTTTTTCGTTTCAGTATATATTGGTATTTATATTACTATTTATATGTACTATAAAATAGTTTCTGTTTAACGGAATGTCTTTAAAGTTTAATAATTCAAGATTCATCAACTGTAGTGCATATATTGCTGAGTATAATACAATAAAATGCATGTATCCTTCACGATTGGTTAGGGTTTAATTACACTAAATCAACCCCATGTGCTCGCCTGGTGTAGTCAAAAGTAGTTATGTATTAAAGAGTGCCAATCTTTTTTTTCTTTAAAAACCTTTAGTGCAGTTTCCTGTTATTTTTTCGCTGAATATGCAGCTCATCATGTTTTTGACTGTTTTTTTTTATAAATTTCAGAAGGGAAAGTAGACACGGTATGAAATTGCAATGGGTAATAATAGCATTGATCTTTGACCCGGTGTTAGTATACAGTTAAAGAAATATTTCTTAGAAGATATTCAACCCCTATTTCCTTGTTGGTGTTTAATAGAAGACATGTTTATTTGCATGATAAAGTAAGTTTCCCAGAATTCTAACCCGGTTTGAGTTTTTAACAGTTTATTAACATTCTAACTTTACTATGGAATGGCATGGAGACTCATTTAATACGCTATTATAACCTAGAGACTGGAATTCACCAACCTCAAATTTCGTTCAGAACTATTCACATGACCTTCAAATCTATTTATTGGTACATAATATGTAGACATATCAGCTTCTTATGAACGTTTATACGTTAAACTTACAGAAATAGTTCTGCTTGAAATACATGTACTTGGGCTTCAAAGACGGTAGTGTTTGATGTTTGTCTTAAATAGTGTCTTGTCGTGCCCTTAGCGGTTTGTTCTCTTAGTTCTCTGGCTTCTGCCAAGTCATTGATTAGAGTGCTTGCTTTGTGGTTTTCTAGGTTTTTGTCTTTTATATTAATACTTACAAGAGCATATATGTGCTATTTTGCCTATTAATTCTGCTTTGTGAGAATATAACCTGGCAGGGATATCTTTATTTAAAATGTCCAATTGTATTATGATGACAATAGGGTAAGAGTGAGGTTTGATGGAACCTAGAACCTGGTTTTAAAGCCCCAACGGCCTGTATTCCCACTGACCATTCCAATTCGGTAGCCATATTGTCAACCTTTTATGTTTGGGATGTCATATCTTGCCTTTTATTCATCTTTGTAATTATTGTTTGTTTCTGTGCGCATGCTTAATTGACTATTACCCTTGAATGCTGCGTTTCCTGTTTGACTTTTATATCTACTTTTAAGTCTAAGAATATTCTCAAAATAGTTGGTAGATTCAAGAACAGGTATGTCTAATTACAAACCCTAAATATCTTTCTTTGAACAGGAAATGCAGCATTCACAGACATCAAAAATAATCCAAAAATACGCATTCAAAGCAAACAACCATTACATGGATAAATCGGAGCGAGGCATGCGACATCACACACCAACAAGGCATGCGACATCACACACAAACAAGGCATGCCACATCACATACAAACAAGGCATGCCACATCACACACAAACAAGGCATGCGACATCACACATCTGGTTATGTTCTTGCATGGTGTAACTTAAGGTCTGAATAAGGTAAAGAGGATACATGCATACTAAATATCTTGTAATGAGATAACATAGCGCCGGAAAAGTGGAATGTTTGATCACTTGTTTTATCCAAGGAAATTGAAGTAGTTGCACAAGTAGGTAAACAAGTGGACTAGGACATGGATCATTCATCGTCAGTGGACTAGGACATGGAGCAGTCACCGTCAGTGGACCAGGACATGGAGCATTCACCGTCAGTGGACCAGGACATGGAGCATTCACCGTCAGTGGACTAGGATATGTAGCATTCACCGTCAGTGGACTAGGACATGTAGCATTCACCGTCAGTGGACTAGGACATGGAGCATTCACCGTCAGTGGACCAGGACATGTAGCATTCACCGTCAGTGGACTAGGACATGGAGCATTCACCGTCGGTGGACCAGGACATGTAGCATTCACCGTCAGTGGACTAGGACATGGAGCATTCACCGTCAGCGGACCAGGACATGGAGCATTCACCGTCAGTGGACTAGGACAGGGAGCATTCACCGTCAGTGGACCAGGACATGGAGCATTCACCGTCAGTGGACCAGGACATGGAGCATTCACCGTCAGTGGACTAGGACAGGGAGCATTCACCGTCAGTGGACCAGGACATGGAGCATTCACCGTCAGTGGACCAGGACATGGAGCATTCACCGTCAGTGGACTAGGATATGTAGCATTCACCGTCAGTGGACTAGGACATGTAGCATTCACCGTCAGTGGACTAGGACATGGAGCATTCACCGTCAGTGGACCAGGACATGGAGCATTCACCGTCGGTGGACCAGGCCATGGAGCATTCACCGTCGGTGGACCAGGACATGGAGCATTCACCGTCAATGGACCAGGACATGTAGCATTCACCGTCAGTGGACTAGGACATGGAGCATTCACCGTCAGTGGACCAGGACATGGAGCATTCTACGTCAGTGGACCATGACATGGAGCATTCACCGTCAGTGGACTAGGACATGAAGCATTCACCGTCAGTGGACCAGGACATGGAGCATTCTACGTCAGTGGACCAGGACATGGAGCTTTCACCGTCAGTGAACCAGGACATGTAGCATTCACCGTCAGTGGACTAGGACATGGAGCATTCATCGTAAATGGACAAGGACATGTAGCATTCACCGTCAGTTGACCAGGACATGGAGCATTCACCGTCAGCGCACCAGGACATGGAGCATTCACCGTCAGCGGACCAGGACATGTAGCATTCACAGTCAGTGGACCAGGACATGGAGCATTCACCGTCAGTGGACTAGGACATGGAGCATTCATCGTCAGTGGACCAGGACATGTAGCATTCACCGTCAGTGGACTAGGACAGGGAGCATTCACCGTCAGTGGACCAGGACATGGAGCATTCACCGTCAGTGGACCAGGACATGGAGCATTCACCGTCAGTGGACCAGGACATGTACCATCAACCGTCAGTGGACCAGGACATGGAGCATTCACCGTCAGTGGACCAGGACATGGAGCATTCACCGTCAGTGGACCAGGACATGTAGCATTCACCGTCAGTGGACCAGGACATGGAGCATTCACCGTCAGTGGACCAGGACATCTAGCATTCGTCGTCAGTGGACCAGGACACGGAGCATTCACCGCCAGTGGACCAGGACATGGAGCATTCACCGTCAGTGGACCATAACATGTAGCATTCACCGTCAGTGTACCAGGACATGGAGCATTCACCGTCAGTGGACCAGGACATGGAGCATTCACCGTCAGTGGACCAGGACATGGAGGGACCAGGACATGGAGCATTAACCGTCAGTGGACCACGACATGGAGCATTCACCGTCAGTGGACCAGGACATGGATCATTCACCGTCAGTGGAACAGGACATGTAGCATTCACCGTCAGCTTACCAGGACATGGAGCATTCACCGTCAGTGGACCAGGACATGGAGCATTTAACGTCAGTGGACCAGGACATGGAGCATTCACCGACAGTGGACCAAGACATGTAGCATTCACCGTCAGTGGACCAGGACATGGAGCATTCACCGTCGGTGGACCAGAACATGGAGCATTCAGAGCATTCGCCGTCGGTGGACCAGGACATGGAACATTCACCGTCGGTTGACCAGGACATGGAGCATTCACCGTCGGTGGACCAGGATACGGAGCACACCGTCGGTGGACCAGGACATGGAGCATTCACCGTCGGTGGACCAGGACATGGAGCATTTACCGTCGGAGGACCAGGCCTTGTAGCATTCACCCTCGGTGGACCAGGACATGGAGCATTCACCGTCGGTGGACCAGGTCATGTAGCATCCACCGTCGGTGGACCAGGTAATGTAGCGTCCACCGTTGGTGGACCAGGCCATGGAGCGTTCACCGTCGGTGGACCAGGACAGGTAGCATCTACCGTCGGTGGACCAGGACATGTTGCATCCACCGTCGGTAGACCAGGAAATGTAGCGTCTACCGTCGGTGGACCAGGACATGGAGCATTCACCGTCGGTGGACCAGGACATGTAGCATCCACCGTCGGTGGACCAGAACACGTAGCATTCACCGTCGGTGGACCACGACACGTAGCAGTCACCGTCGGTGGACCAGCACACGTAGCATTCATCGTCGGTGGACCATGACATGGAGCATTCACCGTCGGTGGACCAGGACATGGAGCAGTCACCGTCGGTGGACCAGGCCATGTAGCATTCAACGTCGGTGGACCAGGCCAGGGAGCATTCACCGTCGGTCCACCAGGACATGGAGCATTCTCCGTCACTGGACCAGGACATGTAGCATTCACCGTCAGCTTACCAGGACATGGAGCATTCACCGTCAGTGGACCAGGTCATGTAGCATTCACCGTCAGTGGGTCAGGACATGGAGCATTCACCGTCAGTGGACCAGGACATGGAGCATTCACCGTCAGTGGACCAGGTCATGTAGAATTCACCGTCGGTGGACCAGGACATGGAGCATTCACCGTCAGTGGACTAGGACATGGAGCATTCACCGTCAGTGGACTAGGACATGGAGCATTCACCGTCAGTGGACCAGGACATGGAGCATTCACCGTCAGTGGACAGGTCATGTAGCATTCATCGTCGGTGGACCAAGACATGGAGCATTCCCCGTCGGTGGACCGGGTCATGTAGCATTCACCGTCGTCGGACCGGGACATGTAGCATCCACCGTCGGTAGACCAGGACATGTAGCATCCACCGTCGGTGGACCAGGACATGGAACATTCACCGTCGGTGAACCAGGACATGTAGCATACACCGTCGGTGAACCAGGACATGTAGCATTCACCGTCGGTGGACCAGAACAAGGAGCATTCACCGTCGGTGAACCAGGACGTGTAGCATCCACCGTCAGTGGACCAGGACGTGTAGCATTCACCGTCGGTGGACCAGGACTTGGAGCCTTTACCGTCGGTGGACCAGAACATGTAGCGTCCACCGTCAGTGGACCAGGACATGTAACATTCACCGTCAGTGGACGACGACATGTAGCGTCCACCGTCAGTGGACCAGTACATGTAGCATTCACCGTCAGTGGACCAGGACATGTAGCATCCACCGTCAGTGGACCAGGACATGGAGCATTCACCGTCAGTGGACCAGGACATGTACCATCAACCGTCAGTGGACCAGGACATGGAGCATTCACCGTCAGTGGACCAGGACATGGAGCATTCACCGTCAGTGGACCAGGACATGTAGCATTCACCGTCAGTGGACCAGGACATGGAGCATTCACCGTCAGTGGACCAGGACATGGAGCATTCACCGTCAGTGGACCAGGACATGTAGCATTCACCGTCAGTGGACCAGGACATGGAGCATTCACCGTCAGTGGACCAGGACATGGAGCATTCACCGTCAGTGGACCAGGACATGGAGCATTCACCGTCAGTGGACCAGGACATGGAGCATTCACCGTCAATGGACCAGGACATGTACCATCCACCGTCAGCAAAATACACGCATACAAAATAAACGACAATTACACGGAAAAAGCAAAATATGCGAACGGTTGAAATAGGGCCACCGCCTTGGAACGGTCAACGACAAACGGCCCGATGGGGTTGTAAAACACGATCTGGGTTGCACCAAATCTCACTCTTACAGCATTGTCATTCCAAAATCGGGATTGTGTGATTAGAGATATCTTCGCCAGGCTATACTCTCAAACACATTTGGGAGAATACAAATATTCCACAAAGATACGCATGTACATCTTTAGATATATATATATAAATATAAAATCAAATACTCAATTACTTAGCAGAAGCCATATCAACAACAAAAGACACTACATAAGTGACAAGACAAGATTAAAAACAAACATCAAACGTCATTTGAACAAAATGCAGCCATCCAAAATAACATGAACTTTTTACAGCTAGTGCATGGAATATACGAGTTTGAAAGTAAAGAGTTACATATCACAAACATGAAAGCGTTGACAATAGGTGTAACGACTCGACACGGGCAGAGATAAACGATGGTAGATATTAAAGTCGAACAGCTATAGCAGTAGATATAAAAGTCGAACAGCTATAGCAGTAGATATAATAGTCATACAGATATAGCAGCAGATATAATATCGAATAGCTACAGCAGTAGATATAAGAGTCAACAGCTATTGCAATATATATAAAAGTCGAACAGCTATAGCAGTAGATATAAAAGTCAAGGGCGAGAGCAGTAAATATAAAAGTCGAACAGCTATATCAGTCGATATAAAAGTCGAACAGCTATAGTAGTAGATATAATGGTCGAACAATTGCAGCAGTAGATATCAGTTGAACAGCTATTACGGTAGTTATAAAAGACAAACAGCTATTACAATAGATATTAAAGTCGAAAAGCTTTTAATTAGCAGTAGATATAACAGTCGAACAGCTATAGCAATATATATAAAAGACAAACGGCTATTGCAATAGATATAAAAGACAAACAGCTATTGCAATAGATATAAAAACCGAACAGCTATAGTAGTATATATAAAAGTGAAACAGCTGTAGCAGTAGATATAACAGTCGAACAGCTGTGAGAATATATATAAAAGCCAAACAGCTATAATAGTAGTATATATATATAAATGTCGAACAGCTATAGTAGAATATATAAAAGTCAAACAGCAGTTTCACTACACTATGGAAATTGGCTTACAGCATAAACATTCCCATCTCCATCAACAATCAATCTTGATTTTCTTGAAACTTAAAAACAGTAGACATAGATAAGTATTTACCGCCACAAATCAAATAATACAAAGTGTTTTCATTAAACTGGGTCTGTAACCGTTCATAGTTATTAGTTAAACAAACGTGATTTATCTTTTCGGAAAAAACGATTAGGACAAATAAATACTGGAGTCTGTTAAGAACGAATAGGACACTCTTCATGCATTGAACTGTTAAAGGAGCAAACGGCAATATTGATGGTTTTATTAGCATCTCGACTTTTGATACAGTACCATTTTGATTTTACCACTGCTTGCATATAATCAAATAACAATTTGAGTTTTAAAATTTATCTTCGTTATTCTGCAGTAAATTTAAACATAGTATTGATATGAAAGACGGATGCGGCTATTTCGACTTTTCGACGTTGTGACTCGCCCTGTTAATAATCATTTCCACAAGGCGAAAAGTGCCAAACCCGAAAGTCGCAAACCCGAAGGCCAAATGTCGCAAAGTCGAGATTTTGGGCGAAATTTCGACTCGCAAAGTCGCAAACCCGAAATTGTAAAATTTCGACTTTTCGCCACGAAATTTCGTCCAAAATCTCGGGTTTGCGACTTTTCCCCTTCGACTTCTCGGGGTTGCGACTTTTCGCCTCGAGATACAGTTTGGACAAGTTTATATGTACCAAATACCCCATAGTTTTTTTGTGTTTTTTTTGCATAAGTTTTTCAGTGAGTTTCTAGCTTTTGTGAGTCTTTTTGTTGCTGTTTTGTTTGTTTTTTGGTGGGGATGGGGAGTGTTGTTGTTGTTTTTTGTTAGTTTCTTTTTTTGTGGTTGGTGTTGTTTTTCTTTGGGGTTTTCTTTTTGTTCTTTTTTTTCAAATATGTATGTTTGCGACCTGATTTTATTGCCCAATTTTTTAAAGGATATATCCCGGCGGGGATTTCTTGACTTACACTCTCCCGTTTCATTATGATGACAATAGGGTAAGGGTGTAGTTTAATACTCAACACTACAATCTGGTTCAAACCCCAGAGGCCTTTTTGCCACTGGCCGTTCCAAGGCTGTAACCCTATTGTCAGCTAGTTAATGTTCATATCTAATCGACATTTATGCCTACGCCTATGTTCGTTCTAATTTGTATCTCGATGTAAATGAATTTGGTTTGAAAAGTTCGTTTCTGTTAACGCTATATAACAGAGGCTATAAAGAGAATTCTTCACCTTTTAGAAACCGGAAGAGAAGGAGCGTAGCGACCGACGGCGGTTTCTTAATGGTGAAGATTTCTCTTCATATCCTCTATCCGACTTGATGTTTACCACAGGTTTATCGACAGTGTATAGGTCATGCTATTAGTCATGAATATTGCGTATAAGTAAATTCTTCATGAACAGTTAGTGCAAGTATTTGATAAGCTGAGGCATCTGAATGGTTGAACTATTTGGGTAAAATTAATAAGCAATAAGCATTGTATTGTGTATGTATTGTTGTTTTGTATTGTAAAAAAATATGATTTGTTTTGACTGTTATTTATTGTCACATTAATGAACTATATGAATGTTAGTTTGTTGATATATAGAGAATATTATGTCAGTGCCTTTTACTATCAAGTTTATTAGGCGAGGCTTAGAAAACGAAGAATGGCGAGGCTCTGATGGTAAAAGGCACTGACATAATATTCTATTTATCATGTAGATTATCCATATTTTCTGTATGAATTACTATTATTACCTATTTCTCAGAATGAAACCATATCAAGGACGTCGCCATGTTGTTGTTTTTTTGTTTGTTTTATGACGTCAGGCAAAGTTACGTGCATGACGTCAGATAACGTTACGTACAATAAACGCCGAGGGATTCCGCATTGATTTGCTTTATTGGTCAGTGCCTAATTAAAGCAAAATTTAATAGGTCACCCCTTTATTAGGCAGAAAAGTTCATATATGCATGATAAAAGTAAATATGCGTAGTAATATTATTAAAATAATCGTCCGACAAATTCCAAACTACTCATTGGGACCATGAATGGAAACCTTCGTTTTACGGATAGGCCATCGTACGTACTAACTGTACCCATTAAACTACGGCGCCAAATCTTAAGCACCGTACTCATCTTAGTCTGGTTTATTATTATTTTATACCTGTTTCAAGTTAGACGTAATTAAAACTTCCTGGAACCAATCAATCATTACATGTGAATACATTTTAGAAAAACTATTAAATGCAGTCATATATATGCCTAGCCTACTAGTCAGTAATACAGATCAGTTCAAATTACCTTTTAAATATATTTTGAATTAGGTGCGTACAGTTTTCCAATTTTAAACCTATATGTTTCTATCATGTCTATTGCCATATAGATTTACCTTAAACCAAATAATTCCACTAAATGCATAGCATAAGTGTTTAAACCTGTGTTTGCAATTTTTAAATATGATCGTATGTTTTATTTTAAGACAAACATATATACTCAGTTGTAAAAGAAAGTGGACACTGAGATTTGTTTAGATTTAATTGTATAAAGTTTTTTTTAGAATTAAATTGACAAATTCCAAAATGAATATGCCATGTTTGGTACCAAAGTTTTTATCATTCCATTGTAAATATCATGTTGTCATTTATTTTTCAATAGGTCGAATCATTAAGGGACTGTCGCTTGATAAAGAGGATAGAGTGTAAAGTAAAAATGTCAAAGTGTCCAGTTTCTTTTTGCAACTGAGTATATATGTCGAATTAAAATTTCAAATATATCGCACTTATAAGAAATTGACAGATAAAAGGACAGTTTGCTCAAATGTTACCGATGATTTTATAAATTAACCAAAATAAGCATACTATATTATATATATTTTGTTAGACAAAAAAATGAATAGTTATTGTTGCTATTTTTGATACTTTTCCATCATTATTTGCAAATGTGTGTGTTTTGTCCCGTAATCTTAAGTTATAAATGTTTTCTTTCTTTTCTTGTAAGAAAGTAAGAAACTTATGTTTTCATAGATGATCAAATCATAACAATGCCTGCAGCTGATGTTTCGAAATAAAAGTTTTCATAAATTTAATCATTTTCAAAGTCGAATTTTATGTTAATTTTCGCTGAAATCGAGAAAACCGACAAATAGCAAAAGAAATGCATATTCCACCTTTTTTCTTTCAAAAATGGACATATCAGAATACTATAACATTATACGACATATAAAATCATTTGTTTTAATTTGTATTGCAGACGTTTTTATAACTGAACATGTTTGCTTTGAAACGTTATTCTCTATCTTTTTTTCTCAAAAATACAGATGCAGCAAAATTAGCAAGCACATAATAGTGTATGTCATAATGTTATATATCGAAGGAATCATTAGAATGGACATTAAAATGAACACATTCGTCGAGAATGTTAAAACATTTGATTCAGTTGCAACACGGAATTGTTACGTTATAAGTTGAACAGCTTTTGTTATAGCTCCCTTGCTTGACGTTCAGCATATAAAGGGTAGTTCTTTGAATTTATTGAGCTAATGCAGTCTGTTAGTTTTTCTGTTATCTCAAAACTTTGTAAATTTATATATCACGCGACAATTATCGACAAAACATAGTTAATCGTCATGAAAATGTACTGTAAATCTCACTTAAAGTAAATACTACACCATCTTTTGCACATCTATATGCTTTAACGTTCTTCATGATATTTCAATATGTATATACGAGTATGTACAAACATGCACATTGCAATGTTCTAATTTGTTTTCAATGTACTTAGTACAACCTCACGTTCAATATATGTTTGTATATCTTTTCCGTATAAATCATGTTTTGCTCATTGACTTTATGTCTATGCACATACTTATTATGACTGACTGTTGTATATAATATTATTCATTGTATCACGTAACAAGAAACATTGTAACGTTTACGTTACTTAATCTTGAATCTTGAATCTTTGAAAGGTCGGCCCGTATCGGTATAATGGGACTCGATAGAGTATCATAGTAGTATTCCAGTGTGACAAAACGATATAGTTGAGCATAAATACTGCTAAAAGAAGACGTCACCACTGATATGACTAATATCTCTAAAGCGACGTTAAATCCAATACATGTACAGTTAAAATATTATATATATGCTCTAGATTTACAATATTTTTTTTAATAACCGAGACATAACTACAGGTTATCGAATGATAACTTTCAAATAATTTCACACAACATTATTATGTTTCCTAACACTCGGCAATTTTATTGCTAGGGATATATAAATGAAAAGCAAGATGTGCTAGTCATGAAATCGCAATGAAAATGTTAGTATATAAGTCGAACAGGTAATACAGCATTCACATATTACATTCAAATAAAACAAGCATACAAAACAAATGACATAGAACGTTATAAAGCTTCAAATTACATAGTTCCGATACGTCATCTATCTTATATCAATTTGAGATTGAAACAATTAAATATAAACTGTGAGTGCAATAGGAATGTAACCCAGAAAGAAAATCACGTGAAGTCCTGCATACAACAATGGATCAAATGGCCAACGTGTCTGTGAGTACACACCATGTTGTTTTAATATCAATAACAGGCATCTGATGAAAGGTACTATAAATATAGTTCAATACACCAAAGTTGCTTTGACCTCCGAAAACACTTTAAAGTAGTATTTCCGCTGGGTGTCAACTGGGTGTATCAACTGTATCAACTGGGTGAAAAATAAAGAATAGGAATCCTGATATCGGATCAGCCAGGTGTCACTCAATTTGAGTTGGATCCCCCTCCACCCATCCTCCAACACTCCCCATGCAATGACATTTGACTTTATCCGCTAGCCGATAAATCTCTCCTGTCAAGTCAAATAAGATTTATACTCTGTTGCAAAAGTGTTCAACAATTTGCTTTGATGTTAATTATCTGAAAACAGTAGAAGTACGTACATGTACAAAAGTCGAACAGGAAATGTAGCATTCACAAAACACTGTCAACCAAAAACACGCATTAAAACAAACATCAATTAGAGGGTGAATATGACGTAAGACATGTGACATCACATACTCATATGATCAGTGTCTTAAAGGAGCTTATTTCATAGAAATGAAATGGTCTAATACCACAGCACCCACACGCAATGACACCGTACCACAGACTAAATCAAATGAGTAAATTAAAGGGAAAGACTTGATTACTTTATGTGTACACAACCTCGTTATTATCCTGGATTTAGCGCCTATATTGACAACACAGTGTAAATAAAGGTTCATGATATTCAATTTAGATTTGCATCTACTTAAAGGAACACATGGCAATCTTGAGTTTTATTCAAACATTAAAATTTTCTCCTAGATTTAGTTATCCTGCGTCATTTTGACGTTAAAACTGTTTGCATGTAATTAAATCAAAAATTGAGATTTCAATTTTTCTCGGTATTTTACCATTTTTTTTAAATATATTATTGGTGCAATATTATAAAAAAACGGTTATATGTAAAAACTATTTGCATTTAACTATTCTAGTAATTAAATATTAACGATTGAACAAAGGCAAGTTAAAAAATAAACTAACGGGACGCCGTGAGTTTTTAAAAATTCAAGATGGCCGTGTGTCCCTTTAACGTAAACATAATGGCAATAGTGCTTCAGTTTTGGGTCATTATCAAGCCTACGCAAGGATCTGATAGACGAGCAAACTATATACAATGTTACGAAATAAAGGTTACATCAATACATCTTATAGAAATATGTCATTGTAAATATTGTAGAGATATATTTTTCTATTGCCTCTTAAATGATTGAATAGTTCGTTTGTCTGCGGAACGTAGGTCTAGCCATCTCGTTAAATATAATGATTCATGTGTACTATAATAGTACATTTTCTGGCGCCACATCTTATTTCTGAATACTTTTGTAAAATGGACCAAATTGTGAACTGAATACGGTTCAGGTCTTCAGAAACAGTGATATGTTTGTTCTGCATGTACGAAAATCCCAAGTATGATTTAATACCGTCTGTATAATGATATATATATATTATTTTGTTTTGTGGGGAAGGCAGACCACCCGCTTTTTCTTGGTAGAATCAGTACTGTACACCTCCCGCCATCCGTAAGAATCGACACTTCCGACTTGTAAGTGAGAAAATATCGTTTCTTACGGATGGCGGAAGATGTACAGTACTGGTTCTACCCAGGAAAAGTGGGTGGTCTGCCTCCATCACAAAAAAAAAATCGACCGTCCTATATAACAATTTAAACATATTTTATTGCCAATATATAATCGCAAAAGGGTTGGGCTACAAGTTCTTACAACATTAGTTAAAGCCCTTCCCGACAAAATAGTATACACACAAAGTTAGACAATTACATAGGTAAATATATATAACTTGCACATAATATCATGATTAGAGAAAAGGTAGTGAGAAAGAAAACAAACTAGGAACTAGTGAAGAAAAAAGGAAAAAAAGAAGAAGTATAGAGATTGTGTCAAGTTCGAAAGAAGAGAGTCAATCAGCATGAGTTGCAAACGTAAATCTAAATCTAGGCAAACCTCTGTGTTTCTCTACCGTCCTATATAACCTTACATGTGTTGAAAATGACGTAAAACACCATACAAACAAACAAGCAAACGAATTGAAATTTGCATTATAAATAAAGTGTATATTAAACTAACAAACATTGTGAACTATGTGTACTATGCGTACTGTATATTAAATACCATCTCACCACCTTTCCCACCACCGAAATGACTTATTATTGTGTATTCCATCAAAGTGTTATCTGAATGCGTTATTCGTAGCTACGTGACTTGTTCACTCATATCTATGTGTCTTCTTCTTTGCTAACATAGGAATATGGGTGTACTACTCACTTGTATGTTCCTATATTGTTTCATATTAATACTTACTGGTCCATATTAATTTCGTTTTAAACATATTTATATATCTTATGTTTACAATAGTTCATGCATACATTGCTCGAAACATATTAAATGATAAGAACGTACGGAAATTGCTTATAAAGTTGTTCTCCTAAGAAAGATAAACGTGTACTAAATGATAATGACGGTTATAGTTGCGCGTTTTTTACTTCATCAAAAAATTACAAGTACCAAACAAGTACGTTGCTGATAGAATCCTTCTCCTAAGAAAGATAAACGTGTACTAAATCATAATGACGGTTAAAAATGCACGTTTTTTACTTAATCAAAAAATTACAAGTACCAAACAAAAACATTGCTAATACTCAAGATTTGCTAAGGATCACTTTTATTCTTCCATAAACTTTTATTAGAAATTATTTCACAATAACGATATTAATTTCATTGATACTTCAACAATTCCACAATTTGAAATAATTCATGAGATCACATGACCATACCATGCCCTAAATAATTTCATGTAAAATAGAAATAATGTTATTTATTTCAGCAAGAAATTTAAATAGCAAAAAAGTGATTCTTAGCAAATTTTGAGTAATATATAACTGTGTACTAAATAATACTGACGTTATAGTTGCACATTTTCAAGATGGAAAAATGACAAGTAGCAAATAATGATAGACGAATATACAGAAAAATATCGTGTTATAATTCATATTAAGTTTATTTAAGTGACGAGCATAAGGGTACATGCTTTATTAAAACATTCCTTTATTAAACTCAAGACCACAAGAACGCAATGGTATATAACTACTCTATTTAAATCACGGATATATTCGTCTTTTCGTGTATTCATGTTTAAGGGGAATTCTGTATTGTTTTAATATTTGAATACAACTACTGTAGTTATCGAACTATTTGTATTCTCTGTATATCTTTACATCTACATGTAAGTGTATCGTTTGCTTATTTCGTCGGATGTAGGCTTTTTTGTTAGAGATTTCCTTTTGATGGGACAAGCTTTTACTTACACGTTTATATCAAATTGGGCGCGTCTTTTATATAAATATCATGTACTATGTCTCCTGTGAAAATCATATAAGAAGCTTGTGTTTGCAAAATTGGCAATGTTGTGGTTTATATTTTTCAAGTCAGGAATATTGTGGTCTTTGTTTACATGCTTTAGTGGCATAGTTGTTTATTTTTTTTATAATAAACTCACTATATCAATTGTAATACCATATACTAAAAGCACATGCATTGCACAGGCAGCCAGCGTATTACCCATGCCCACCCCACTCTACTACCCTCCTGTCTCATATATTCCCTACAACACCCTCCCCCTCAGAAATGTGTTCAATGACATGCTAAATAGTGTTACACATAGTTTTTAATTTAAAAAAAAAGGAAAAAAACACTATTGAGCTATACCATATAAGCTTGTGGGACTCTTTTATGAAAATATCTAAAGATCTTTCTCACAGGCTTACGGTGATTGTATTTTCGGTCACAGCATCGAAAATGCGGTTCGAATCGATGTTTCTTTTGTAATTGGTCAAGTAGCATCGTACCAAGCTTCGTACAAAGCGACTTGGCCAATCCGAGCGACTGTTACAAAAACATTATCGAGGTCAATTATTTTCAACATGGCGATTTCCAACGGTATCGTTTGCGTCGTCTTTGATTGATCATGGAAGTTCATCGTTCTGGTGAGTGTTGTAAAACGGTTCTCTTTCAGCGTCCATATTGCGTTTTATGCGAAAAACGCCACAGATAGGTATATCCGTATACATGAACTATGTACACAGGAAGTTGCATTTGTCCGTCACATCGTGTCCGGAGTACTTTCAAACGACTTTGACGTTTTGCTGATGCGATATAAAGGGCAAATTGAAGACATCGGTGTTGTGGCAATCTATTTCAATATGTACTGATTGATCCGAACCACATTTGCAATGATGTGACCGAAAATACAAACACAGCAAAGCTGTGAAAAAGGTCCATAGATTTTTTCATAAATGAATCTCACACTTTTATATGGTATATAGAGTGTTTTTTTTTTGTTATTTGATTGAAAACCAAGTGTTACAGTATTAAGCATGTCGTTGAACACATTTTAAGGGGGTGTTGTAGAGAACATATGGGGGAAAGAGGGTAGTGGAGAGGGGAGAGCGGGTAGTGGTGTGGAGGTATGCGCCGGCTGCCTTTGATATATAGTCGCGCATGTAAACTATACTAACGGAACGAACAAACGCAACTCGGTAATTTCCGCTATATAGTGTATATATTGCACACCTAGTTCCACGTTACCTTCCAGAAAAACCTCAAGATGTTTTGTAAAAAAAAAGAAAAATTACAGCTAGTTATATAAATGAAATAATCGTGCTGTTGTAGACTTTTTAATCACAATACACATTGTAACACGAAATTCATAAATGGTGAACGCTTTGAAAAATTGAACAATTTCTGCACTGCTTGAGCTAAAGGCATATTCTAACTTTGATTGATTGAATTGGATTTTATAGTCACACCAACAGCTAAGGTCATATGGCGACTTTTCAGCTTCCATTGGTGGAGGAAGACCCCAGGTGCCCCTCCGGGCAATTTTCGTGCACGGGCGGGCACCTGGGTAGAACCACCGACGTGCTAAAGGCATATTCCAACTTTGAAGGGATAACATTTGATGTGTTATGTGTTGTTTTTGTTTTCCGAAAGGAAGGTTCTAATGTAGCCATGTACTATTCGATGAACAGCAGCATAATATAATAAGCGGAAATTCCCTTAGTTGCGTTTCTTTTGTCCTTTAGTATATATTGATCTCCCTCTTGACCTACTATATACTAGATAGAATTCCATTCCTGACAACTTATGCTTTATGTGTGTGTAAAACTGTTTAGAAAAGCAATTTGTCCGTGAGACAATTTCAGGAAGTGAAAATGAAAACTATATTGCACCAATATATATTTAGAGTTTGAACATGCGAAAAACGCTACTATTTCCGACTGAGGTCACAACAGGCAGACATCATAAACACTTAAATTGTTGGCGTATTTTTTCCATTTGAAGTGTGACTAAAGTACGAGTTGGTGGGGAGTCAACATTGTTGGATTATTACGTGGAATTTAGTGTGTGTAACAGTGTATTAGAGAAAACTGTGTGACTATGTGTCTCTTTTTCATTTCAGTATAATTGATTATATACGTGATCTTGAATGATTGTGTAAATTTTAAGTAAAACAAAGCATTCGACAAGTCCTTTATGTAATAATGTTGTTACGTACTTTTAACGAATAAAATATGTATTATTATATTGTATATACATGTATATATAAATTGGTGGAACAATTCCAACGTTAACAACATTCATGTTTCCGGCCGCCTGGGAGTGTAATAGCAAAATTCTTTCTATAAAAATGAAAAGAAATGCTCCTATAGAAATCATAGCACCCAAAGACAATGGCACCCTAGGTCCGCACTGCACCACACACAAAAAGCACATTAACTATACGATGAATATACACAACACATAGAATGGCGAAAATTTGGTTACCGACTTGGAACGGTCGGTAGGCAATTTGACCCACTGGTTAGCTAAACTCGATTTTAAGTGTACAGAACCTCGCAATTATCCTGTCTTCAGCGCTAAAATTGACAAGACAGTGTAAAAGTACAACCTATCAAAAGGAAATCTCTAAAAATAAAGTACATATACAATGAAATTAGGAAACGATACACGTATATGTTATTGTAATCCACTATCAGTGACGTCACGTTAAGGCACGTTTTCTGTTTTTATTCCATTTTATTGGAATGACAATAGGGTAAGAGGGAGGTTTGATGCAAACTAGAACCTGATTTAAACCCCAGAGGCTTTTTTTGCGACTGACCGCTCCAAGGCGACAACCCCATTATCAACCCGTTTGTATTTGTTTTTATTTACAATGTATTACGTAGTTCGTGTTAACACATAATCCGCTACATATATATAATGGACTGTTCTTACTTTGAATGAAGACCATTCCATTTATCTGACAAAGGGGTGTTTTGGGGAACATGACTGATCAGCAGCCGGACATTGTAAATATTGAGAGTATCTCGCAGGCTGATCTGGGTTTACAAGGGATGTAAAGGCTATTATAGTCGTGCTTAGCGAGTTAATGCGTGTTGTTAGCTGACTGTGTTCTGTGAACGTTACTTTACCTGTTCGACTTTTATACCTACTTGTGTTATCTTTTGATTCAATGTATCATGTAGTTATCACATGTCACACGGGCTACAATCCAGATTTGAGAAAATAGATATAAAGTATATAACAGATGTATTCATCCGCTTATCCTTAGTCTACTACTGGGAATACCCTCGTAAGACGTAGTTGTACATTAATAGATGTATCCATCCGGTTATCCTTAGTCTACTACTGGGAGTACCCTCGTAAGACGTAGTTGTACATTAATAAATGTATACATCCGGTTATCCTTAGTCTACTACTGGGAGTACCCTCGTAAGACGTAGTTGTACATTAATAAATGTATCCATCCGGTTATCCTTAGTCTACTACTGCGAGTACCGTCGTAAGACGTAGTTGTACATTAATAAATGTATCCATTCGGTTATCCTTAGTCTAATTTTGGGAGTATCGTCGTAAGACGTAGTTGTACATTAATAAATATATCCATC
Organism: Cyrtodaria siliqua; assembly: GCA_037043455.1. Lineage (NCBI taxonomy): Eukaryota > Metazoa > Mollusca > Bivalvia > Adapedonta > Hiatellidae > Cyrtodaria > Cyrtodaria siliqua. The sequence goes on along the minus strand of JAWPHD010000301.1, from coordinate 256,570 downwards.
CGATTATCCTTAGTCTACTACTGGGAGTACCGTCGTAAGACGTTATTGTACATTAATAAATGTATCCATCCGGTAACCTTAGTCTACTACTGGGAGTACCGTCGTGAGACGTAGTTGTTTATTAATGGATGCATCCATCCGGTTATTCTTAGTCTATTATTGGGAGTACCGTCTTAAGACGTAGATGAACATTAATAAATGCATCCATCCGGTTATCATTTAGTCTACTACTAGGAGTACCGTCGCCAGACGTAGTTGTAAATTAATAAATGTATCCATCCGGCTATCCCTAGTCTACTACTGGGAGTACCGTCGCAAGACGTAGTTGTACATTTATATATGTATCCATCTGGCTATCCGTAGTCTACTACTGGGAGTACCGTCGTAAGACGAAGTTGTACATTACAAGATGTATCCATCCGGTTAATCTAAGTCTAATATTTGCAATACCGTCGTAAGACGTAGTTGTAAATTAATATATGTATCCATCCGGTTATCCTTAGTCTAATATTGGGTGTGCCGTCGTAAGACGTAGTTGTACATTAGTATTTGTATCCATCCGGTTATCTTTAGTCTAATATTGGGAGTACCGTCGCAAGACTAAGTTGTACATTAACATATGTATCCATCCGGTTATTCTTAGTCTGATATTGGGTGTGCCGTCGTAAGACGTAGTTGTACATTAATAGATGTATCCATCCGGATATTCGTATTCTAATATTGGGAGTACCGTCGCAAGACTAAGTTGTACATAAACATATGTATCCATCCGGTTATTCTTAGTCTGATATTGGGAGTACCGTCGTAAGACGAAGTTATACATTAATAGGTGTATACATCCGGTTATCCTTTGTCTAATATTAGGAATACCGTCGTAAGACGAAGTTGTACATTAATAAATGTATCCATCCGGTTATCCTTAGTCTACTACTGGGAGTACCGTCGTAAGACGTAGTTGTACATTAGTATATGTATCCATCCGGATATCTGTATTCTAATATTGGGAGTACCGTCGTAAGACGAAGTTGTACATTAATAGATGTATCCATCCGGTTATCCTTAATCTAATATTGGGAGTACCGTCGTAAGACGTAGTTGTACATTAATAGATGTATCCATCCGGTTATCCTTAGTCTACTACTAGGAGTACCGTCTTAAGACGTAGTTGTACATTGATAGATGTATATATTGGGAGTACCGTCGTAAGACGAATTTGTACATTAATATATGTATCCATCCGGTTATCCTTAGTCCACTATGGGAGTACCCTCGTAAGACGTAGTTGTAAATTAATATATGTATCCATCCGGTTATCCTTAGTCTAATATTTGGGGAACCGTCGTAAGACGTAGTTGTACATTAGCATATGTATCCATCCGGTTATCCTTAGTATAATACTTGGAGTACTGTCGTAAGACGTAGTTGTACATTAATAAATATATCCATCCGGTTATCCTTAGTCTACTACTGGGTGTACCGTAGTAAGAAGTATTTTTACAATAACAGATGTATCCATCCGGTTATCCTTAGTCAAATATTGGGAGTACCGTCGTAAGACGAAGTTATACATTAATAAATGTATCCTTCCGTTATCCTTAGTCTACTACTGGGAGTATCGTCGTAAGACGTAGTGCTACATTAATAACTATATACATCAGGTTATCCGTAGTCTACTACTGGGAGTATCGTCGTAAGACGTAGTTGTACATTAACAGATGTATCCATCCGGTTAATCTAAGTCTAATATTTGAAATACCGTCGTAAGACGTAGTTGTAAATTAATATATGTATCCATCCGGTTATCCTTAGTCTAATATTGGGTGCGCCGTCGTAAGACGTAGATGTACATTAGTATTTGTATCCATCCAGTTATCTTTAGTCTTATATTGGGAGTACCGTCGTAAGACTAAGTTGTACATTAACATATGTATCCATCCGGTTATTCTTAGTCTGATATTGGGTGTGCCGTCGTAAGACGTAGTTGTACATTAATAGATGTATCCATCCGGATATCCGTATTCTATTATTGGGAGTACCGTCGCAATACTAAGTTGTACATTAACATATGTATCCATCCGGTTATTCTTAGTCTGATATTGGAGTACCGTCGTAAGACGAAGTTGTACATTAATAGGTGTATACATCCGGATATCCTTAACCTAATATTAGTAATACCGTCGTAAGACGAAGTTATACATTAATAAATGTATCCGTCCGTTATCCTTAGTCTACTACTGGGAGTATCGTCGTAAGACGTAGTGCTACATTAATAACTATATACATCAGGTTATCCGTAGTCTACTCCTGGGAGTATCGTCGTAAGACGTAGTTGTACATTAACAGATGTATCCATCCGGTTATCCGTAGTCTTCTACTGGGAGTATCGTCATACGACGTAGTTGTACATTAACAGATGTTTCCATCCGGTTATCCTTAGTCTTCTACTGGGAGTACCGTCATAAGACGAATTTGTACATTAATAGATGTATCCATCCGGTTATCCTTAGTCTACTACTGGGAGTACCGTCGTAAGACGTAGTTATACATTAATAGATGTATCAATCCGGTTATCCGTGGTCTGCAACTGGGAGTACCGTCGTACGACGAAGTTGTACATTAACAGATGTACCCATCCGGTTATCCGTAGTCTGCTACTGGGAGTACCGTCGTAAGACGTAGTTGTACATTAATAGATGTATCCATCCGGTTATCCGTAGTCTGCTACTGGGAGTACCGTCGTACGACGAAGTTGTACATTAACAGATATATTCATCCGGTTACCCGTAGTCTAATTATCGGATATCTCAGTCTTACATCCGAGCTTTTAAAAAGCGGGTTTAATAATAACGTTTTAGTAGTCCGTCCATTTATTTCATTGAGGTTATAGATGTGTACATTGCGTATAGATTTTCATTCAATCCCTGGGAACCGGGGATGGGGTTTCGGGTTTCGGTAAATATGTAAAACTTTTCTCTATTTACAGAATATAAAGGGACTTAAGGCGCAGCATATGTGTAACATGTTCTTCAATGTTTACCCTAGAGAGAATCGTTTTAACAAGCTGTGTCATCATGGGTAATAAATTGAAGGTTTGATGTATGTTAAGTTTAGCTGGTTTTCAATTCTTCGGAGACTCATGGGGCCCCAGAGTTGCGGTCAAGGAGTCACAGGTTAAATAATACATCATCACAATGCGTCATCATGTGGTGTAAGTTTGAGGTATTTTAGTATACTTAAACTAGTAATCCTTTCAACAACCATTATGTCAAGCTATCGTACATCAGCTGTACACTAAAACATATTAACAGTATTTGTAGTTATGGGCTGAAAAGTGTTTTAAAAACGTTGTTTCAAGCCAATCGGACAGCTGACAACAAAAAAAAACAACTTTAAAATAAGCATCCTATGTATCAATATCTTAGATAATATCCGCTTTACCTTACACATGATGAATATAACCTTAAACAGAAAACACGAGAGATACAAAGTGACAGGGTATCGCACCCAACAATGCAACCCGTGTTGAATTAATCACACTGGCTTTTTAATTGAGAGAGTAGAGTATTCGCCAACATGGGGATTTCCCAGGTTCTCCGAATTCTTTTCCGTCTTAATCACGCTAACGCTGTCATTTGCGCCATCGAGGGTGAGTTGAATAAGACGTATAGCTTGTTTTGTAATCGGTGTAATATGTTCGCAAAGAAAAATAAATAAAACCATTCGCTCGTAGTTGAACTCACGTAGTTTATTCCCAGATGGAACGTGATAAAAAGTTCAAACCATACATTTCTATGTTTTTATGTGAAACCATCAGACAATAAGATCTGATAACATTCGTATACAGTTTTTATTAACGATACAAAGGCAATGTTTTTGCGGAGTGTGCCAAATAACAATTAAGAGGCTTTCTGATAATGTTCTACTTTTTTCAAACAGTAGTCGCATTTGGTGGTATTGATATCGACATTTAAAGGTCAGATGCCATCCTTTTGTAGCCGATCAACTACCAGTAAGACATTTAACTCTTAAACAGCTTTCCTGTTAGTCCCAGTAGGAAACACATATATTAAACTCCATAATGTTTGAATTTTCTTAAGAATAAGTGTTATCTAGATTTTAAAAGATCCAAAATAACACACAATCGTAATTTTATTGAATCTGCTTTAACGAACAGTTAGTTGAAATTCGTTTAAAAATAGAAAGAATCTTCTCGATTAAACATAGACAAATTAAATTGTCTTAAGCTTATGCTAACTGTTTGTTATGCATGTTTTACATGTTTTATGTTTAAGCTGTATTTTTAATTTACATGCATTGATTTGTATAAATTAGTGCCTAATAGGCCGACATCGGCCAAAAATCTCATATATTATAATATGTTGGACTGAACGTTGTGTATGCCATATGATAATTTGTGACACTTTAATAAACATTTATCTTCTTCTTTTTATATTGAAATCCGCTGCACAATTTATATAAAAATATATAAATATTAGTTGCATGATGTAGATACATTTTACTACATGACTGACCTCATGGGAAAATAAGTTAATCTGAATTGAATAGATGTACAACTAATGCCGGATAATTATGGACAGATAATTGGACTACACAGTGACTTGGGACTTAATTTACCTGTTCAAACAGTTCTACGTCATTAAATACAATCGTATTCTCGTTTTCCCCTCTGATACAGCCATATGTGAATTGTAAGAATCTACTGTTGTGTTTTGATTTCGATTTCGATAAACATACACATGGTTAAGAGACATATAGCCACAGCACTTTAATAACATATAAGCGGTTTGCGTTTTGTCTCAGTTAAATCTGAACATTTATGCAATAACACGAGTAACAAACACAAATACATGTATCAAGCTGCAAGAACACAAGTAGTACACGCAAGTACCTGTATCAAGCTGCAATAACACGAGTAATAAACACAAATACATGTATCAAGCTGCAAGAACACAAGTAGTAAACACAAGTAAGTGTATCAAGCGGCAAGAACACAAGTAGCAAACACAAGTGCATTTATCAAGCGAAAACAAGTAGTACATGCAAGAACTTGTATCAAGCTGCAAGAACACAAGTAATAAACACAAGTAAATGTATCAAGCTGCAAGAACACAAGTAAGTGTATCAAGCGGCAAGAACACAAGTAATGAACACAAGTACATGTATCAAGCTGAAAGAACACAAGTACATGTATCAAGCGGCAGGAACACAAGTAATGAACACAAGTACCTGTATCAAGCTGCAAGAACGCAAGTAGCAAACACATATACCAGTATCAAGCTGCAAAAAAACAAGTAGTACACGCAAAAGTACCTGTATCAAGCTGCAAGAACACAAGTAGTAAACACAAGTAAGTATATCAAGCTGCAAGAACACAAGTAATGACATAAGTACCTGTATCAAGTTGCAAGAACGCAAGTAGCAAACACTAGTATATTTATCAAGCTGCAAGAAAACAGGTAGTATACGCAAGTACCTGTATCAAGTTGCAAGAACACAAGTAGTAAACACAAGTACCTGTATCAAGCTCCAAGAACACAAGTAATGAACACAAGTACATGTATCATCTGCAAGTACACACGTAATAAACACAAGTACATGCATCAAGCTGCAAGAACACAAGTAGTAAACACAAGTAAGTGTATCAAGCTGCAATAACACGAGTAATAAACATAAATACATGTATCAAGCTGCAAGAACACAAGTAGTATACGCAAGTACGTGTATCAAGCTGCAAGAACACAAGTAGTAAACACAAGTACCTGTATCAAGCTGCAAGAACACAAGTAATGAACACAAGTACATGTATCATCTGCAAGTACACAAGTAATAAACGCAAGTACCTGTATCAAGTTGCAAGACCACAAGTAATAAACACAAGTACAGGTATCAAACTGCAAGACCTCAAGTAGTAAACATAAGTACATGCATCAAGCTGCAAGAACACAAGTAGTAAACACAAGTACATGCATCAAGCTGCAAGAACACAAGTAGTAAACACAAGTAAGTGTATCAAGCTGCAATAACACGAGTAATAAACATAAATACATGTATCAAGCTGCAAGAACACAAGTAATAAACACAAGTACCTGTATCAAGCTGCAAGAACACAAATAGTAAACACAAGTACGTGTATCAAGCTGCAAGAACACAAGTAATAAACACAAGTACATGTATGAAGCTGCAAGAACACAAGTAATGAACACAAGTACATGTATCATCTGCAAGAACACAAGTAGTAAACACAAAGACCTGTATCAAGCTGCAAGAACACAAGTAGTATACGCAAGTACGTGTATCAAGCTGCAAGAACACAAGTAGTAAACACAAGTACCTGTATCAAGCTGCAAGAACACAAGTAATAAACACAAGTACCTGTATCAAGCTGCAAGAACACAAGTAATAAACGCAAGTACCTGTATCAAGCTGCAAGAACACAAGTAATAAACACAAGTACCTGTATCAAGCTGCAAGAACACAAGTAATGAACACAAGTACATGTATCATCTGCAAGTACACAAGTAATAAACGCAAGTACCTGTATCAAGTTGCAAGACCACAAGTAATAAACACAAGTACCTGTATCAAACTGCAAGACCACAAGTAGTAAACATAAGTACATGCATCAAGCTGCAAGAACACAAGTAGTAAACACAAGTACATGCATCAAGCTGCAAGAACACAAGTAGTAAACACAAGTAAGTGTATCAAGCTGCAATAACACGAGTAATAAACATAAATACATGTATCAAGCTGCAAGAACACAAGTAATAAACACAAGTACCTGTATCAAGCTGCAAGAACACAAGTAGTAAACACAAGTACGTGTATCAAGCTGCAAGAACACAAGTAATAAACACAAGTACATGTATCAAGCTGCAAGAACACAAGTAATGAACACAAGTACATGTATCATCTGCAAGAACACAAGTAGTAAACACAAGTACCTGTATCAAGCTGCAAGAACACAAGTAGTATACGCAAGTACGTGTATCAAGCTGCAAGAACACAAGTAGTAAACACAAGTACCTGTATCAAGCTGCAAGAACACAAGTAATAAACACAACTACCTGTATCAAGCTGCAAGAACACAAGTAATAAACGCAAGTACCTGTATCAAGCTGCAAGAACACAAGTAATATACGCAAGTACCTGTATCAAGCTGCAAGAACACAAGTAATGAACACAAGTACCTGTTTCAAGCTGCAAGAACACAAGTAATAAACGCAAGTACCTGTATCAAGCTGCAAGAACACAAGTAATAAACGCAAGTACCTGTATCAAGCTGCAAGAACACAAGTAATGAACACAAGTACATGTATCAAGCTGCAAGAACACAAGTAATAAACGCAAGTACCTGTATCAAGCTGCAAGAACACAAGTAATAAACACAAGTACCTGTATCAAGCTGCAAGAACACAAGTAATAAACGCAAGTACCTGTATCAAGCTGCAAGAACACAAGTAATGAACACAAGTACATGTATCAAGCTGCAAGAACACAAGTAATAAACGCAAGTACCTGTATCAAGCTGCAAGAACACAAGTAATAAACGCAAGTACCTGTATCAAGCTGCAAGAACACAAGTAATAAACGCAAGTACCTGTATCAAGCTGCAAGAACACAAGTAATGAACACAAGTACCTGTATCAAGCTGCAAGAACACAAGTAATAAACGCAAGTACCTCTATCAAGCTGCAAGAACACAAGTAATAAACGCAAGTACCTGTATCAAGCTGCAAGAACACAAGTAATAAACACAAGTACCTGTATCAAGCTGCAAGAACACAAGTAATAAACGCAAGTACCTGTATCAAGCTGCAAGAACACAAGTAATGAACACAAGTACATGTATCAAGCTGCAAGAACACAAGTAATAAACGCAAGTACCTGTATCAAGCTGCAAGAACACAAGTAATGAACACAAGTACATGTATCATCTGCAAGTACACAAGTAATAAACGCAAGTACCTGTATCAAGTTGCAAGACCACAAGTAATAAACACAAGTACCTGTATCAAACTGCAAGACCACAAGTAGTAAACATAAGTACCTGTATCAAGCTGCAATAACACAAGTAGTAAACACAAATACATGTATCAAGCTGCAATAACACAAGTAGTAAACACAAGTACCTGCAGTAAACTATTGCCTTTTGTGTATTGCTGATTAGTGATGTTTAGTGACGTTTAGTGATGTTGTTGTCTATCCCATGAATCAATAAACATTAGAATATCTACAGTTCGAAGACTTTTCACATTTAATTTAGATATCAGTTTCAATCCATTTAAACACATAAATACTGGGGCTTAATGGCTGGGGTAGGAACACGTTTAACTGTCTTCCATTCAATCCAATTAGCCCAAAGTATCCTAGAATTAAAATGTCTAAATAGAAACGTATAACTTACACAACGCAACACTTCTCCATTAAACATGAGTTTCATAAGCTGTCTGCATGTTTGCAAGCCTACATTACACGACAAATTTAATAGTTTTTTAAGTTATATTTATTATAATATTTACTAGTATAATAAACGTTATTAGATATTACCCTATTGCTGTATATACGGTGAATGTATTTTTTTTTTAATGTGTTTATCTTTCTATTTTTAAAATGCCACTAGCTTTGTTGGTTTTCCTTCCTTTATTAAGTTAGATTGATTTATAACACACCGTTAAAATGGAAATGCCCTCGGGATCTTTGTAGGCACTCCAATGTGGCGTCACTTAGCTTTATACTCAATTAACACGTGTGAAGTCTCGTCCTGTAGACTCTGTGGAATATTGTGTTCGTATGGGAACTGAGACATACCGTTACGCCGTTAATGTTCCCACATTATAGAAACAAACGAAAGAGATAATAAAAAGAAAACCGATTAATGTCTTTTTAAGGTAATTTCTTATAATGCATTAAAAAAAGCTGTAGTTATTTCGTAACCAGACATAGGGAAATATATATTCTGCATTTATTCATGACTCAGACATTCTCTGTTTTGATTACATATTGTATAGCTGTGTATGCCTTTTGTATGGACGACTTAAACTCTTCGCCGATAAGAGTGTTGGTGACTTTGATCTTAATTGCTGAGAAGGTTAAATACGGCACTAAAAGCATACACTAATATATCGGGTGAAGCCAACGTTTGTAAAGCTAAAAGTAGTTATCCCGAAAACAACAGCCAAATGTTTGATCATATGTACACAGTTTCTTAACACAGTTTGAGAATCCAAACTCTATAGACACAGTATAAACAGATTTAACCAGCCAGGCCAAACCCCAAAACTGGAGCGTCGAATTAAAGAGTTACCAACTCATAATTGTTTTTACGCATAGTCAATCATGGATTTGTTTAGAACGCGTGAATAAATCTTTAATTTGAATCGGCGCATGTACATTATTAGTTATTAGGATTCTTGACAGGGGACATGGGCTCACATTCCCTACCTGGAAATTATTTTCACCCGAGCAGTAAGGCGAGGGTGAATATACTTTCTAGGCAGGGAACGTGAGCCCGTGTTCCCTGTCAAGAATCCTAATAACGAATTTGTCATACTTCAAAGTTGTTATCATGTATTTAAAAAAACACTAAAAATACAACACGTGCGCCAATTTCCCCGTAACGTGCCTCTAATTAGACGTTGTTTATTTTCGTGACGTCATCGCTCTAATGTCGATATATTTGGCAGATTTTTTAATAAAATAAACGAATTTTATCACTATGTTAATGTTTTATTATCGGTAAAATTGCAAAAAAATAAATACTTACGATTATTTCCGACCTTTACCCTTTACACACAATGGAAAGCGCAGAAAAACAATAGAAATGAAACAATCGGCGGTTTCCAAAACGAATCGGCAACGTTATCGTCGCCATTTTGTTTTTGTGTATTGCAGGTATGGGGTACCTACGGGGAAATTATCCTATGTTCACGTCGCGAGACGTTGACATAGGCTCATGTCTACGGCCCATTGACCAATAAAATCTCGAGAATTTTCTTTGCAGTATGACAAGTGTATATGTTATATTGACCTGAACACTTGGATAGAGTTTTGTAGTATAATTGTGCCGTTGTTTGGCGGGTTAGTTTCCTAAACTGCGAGTAAGTCTTGGTTAGATATGAGCTGTACATAATTATTCATTATAATCTGGAGTTTGCATACATGCGTAATATACATGTAAATACTCTATTTTGCAAATTCAAAACTCTCATAGTCAACAGTTTATGTTGAAGTCTCATTCTTTACCTTCAGATCTACATTCCATGTATACGTACTTGTTGTTGACAATTCATGCATACTGATAAAAATAAGTTTTGCAAGTAAATAAGATATAGATTTTAGGATATGTGTAGAAGCGGTCATGGGCAATATGACTTACATAATTATCAGTTATATTGAGGGGGAGTAAGTCTCAAAAGAAATATGCGAAAACAATAGCCACATGTGGTAATCTACATGTTTTACAGAAATTATAATTTCGGTCTTATTTCAATGTAAAGGAAGGTCATTTCACAAATGGTAAACGTTGGTTCCCTATATCTTTATAATGGCGCGGAAATTGTAGATTGTTTTAGCGTTCTTTATAACTTGAAACCCATGACAGTTATTTTGTATTGTTTAGTCTTGTTCTTTACCTTATTTGTATTTTTTTAAATGAGAAATAGTATGTTTTAACTAAATGGGAGATAAATCTTATACTGACATTGGAATACAAAAGTAAGTGAAAAAGAAGATCAACCTAAGTCATGCCGACGATTCAAAATACTTCACAATATAAAATAACGTTACATTTATTTAAACTCGATGTGCATAAAGGTTTGCTAAACTTAATTTTTTCAGAATATTTGGAAGATTACTTGTTGTTTTATCTACTTACTTTGAACATATTAAGTAGATATAAAAGTCAAACATGTAATGGAACATCCAAGGACCACAGTAAACCAAAACACAGATCAAAACGAACAGTAATTGCATATATATATAAAAGGCAAGGTATGTAATAGCATAAACATAAAAGGGTTGACAAAAGGGCTACCGCGTAAAAATAAGGCCGCTGGGGATTTAACCCTTGTTATACGGTATTACAAACCTCATTCTACCCTAGTTTCATCCCTTTGAAACGGGACAGTATAAATAAAGACATCCTTACCCGGTTATATTATTTAACAAACTAGACAGTATCAACAGGTATTATAACAAACAAAATGATGATGTATATTTGAATATAAACAGTAAAGCCCAGAAAGCCACAGGCAAGTACTCAATGACATAGCAGAAGCCAGAGCATCAAGAGAATAAACCATTAAGGGCACGGCAAGGCTGGATTGGAGACAAACATCAAAAGTAACTGTCCTTCAGGACTTAGGAAGACGTCATTGTAGGTTCCATCATGTGTCCTGTCATGAATAAAACAATCAAAGAAGAAAGCATATGTAATGTATGTATACGTAATAGGCTTTAAACGTGGTTTACCCTGTACTACAAACGGATTATACCATTAATATATACGTGAATCGTTTCCTAATTTCTCTGGATGTGGACTTTCCCTACATTGGGGATTTAATTTGGAGGACATACTTTTATTTACACTGTCTTGTGAATTTGAGCTCTGAAGACAAGATAATAGCTCGGTTGCGTACACATAAATTCGATTTAAGCTAACCAGTAGACATCATTGCCTACATCATCGGGTGTTAAAGCGACAGGAAAAATGCAATAAAAGTCGATATGTTAGTTATGCGAGTCCAAATCGGTAACCCTGTCTTCACCACTCGTTGTGTTATGTATTGTCATTTTGATTGTATATTATTACATTTGTTCTTTTTGGTGCAGTGCGGACCTACGCTGCGGTTGCGTTTGGGTGCTGTGATTTCTGTAGGACAATTGTTCTCGTTTTTTTGGCCAAAAGGTCGTATTGCATAGAAGGATATAAAACTATAACTATATTTCTTCATTTGATTCGTAATAAATATTCCCCCTTCGAACATGTGTATCAGTTTTGAATGGAGACTCAAATCAATGTAATTGTATGTGTGAAGCATCATTAATCTATGTTGGTTATGCTTGACAAAATATGCATGGGTTGCAAAGTTCAAAGATGTTTCCAATCAATAACGAAACAGTTTTGGCATTTACACATTTCAAATACTGACATTATCAAACGTTAGATTTCATAATTAAAACAATTCCAAACATGCGAAATTCGATATCACATGTTTTATGATTAATTTGTTAAACAATATTTAAATGGTGGAAATCTTTACATTTCACGACCCTGTTGGATAACAAGTCGGCAAGAGAAAATTCACATAAGAAATATATTAACGTTGGAGACATGCCAGTTTCTGGTATACGTGGTATGTTCTCGGCTTTGTAATTCCCAATACGTGTATACATTTCAGGCTTCAGTTATATCCTTATATGGTATTAACATGCTCCACCATACGTGTTGCACGAACTTTGTGTTCAGACATTTGTTGATTAAATAGTTTATTTCCTGAAATGAGACAATTGGGAAGCATTTAAAGCCTAATCACGTTCTTACAACAGTTAGTTTTGTGTGCAAATAGTTACCCGGATGTTCGGATTATAATTATTGGGGAATCCTTGCAGTAGAAATCTCTCGTGTCTGAATTTTCGGCTAGCAGTAAATAAATATATTGAAGAGAGGTACATTTCTACACTATACGAGTTGTGAATCAATCGTTACAAAACTGTTCTAGGAATGCGTTGCCCTTTGTTTCTGTTTCTTTTTCACTTGCCAGTGACAATTAGTTATGACATATTATGGAAATAAGAAGCCGCTTAAAACTATTTCTATGCAATTAGTTATCCGGTAGATATGTCACTTTTGGTGTAATATATTTTTTTTAATTTATTCAATAGTTGTCCATTATATTTTAAAACTGTTGTATTGAACTTTCCCAGAAAGAAATATTGTTATTTTATTAGTGTATTTCTTCTAAGCCGTTGTAAATAAAACAACTTAATTACAATACAAGGCTATTGCGCAGAGTATGATGGCTATATCATACGGAATTATCAACAGTTTATGCAGTATGATTGTTATATGACAGTGCATTAGGTTAAATTATAGTATAGGATGTATACTTTTCATTGTGGTATAGATTAGAAACTTGTCAACTAGCGACATATTCTGACTCATACAATACCCTTATACCTCTTTTTATTGAATTACGCCCTGTGGTTTGTAACACTGATTTAGCAATTATTTTGTTTTCCATTACCACATTATTTCCGCAGTCCTAATTGCTTATGCATCATTTAGTCGTATTTAGTCTGGTGTTCCATATTGGTCTACAATTCTATTTTTGGATATATTTCGGTTTGTGATTGATATACTTAAAAACAAATCGAAGTCCATATTGTTCATAATTGATATTTAAACATATTTTATATATTGATGTACAGTGCAGTTTTGGAACACAGCAGTATTTCTTAACAGTTGTATACGTTGTGTAAATTGTAATGGATGTATTGTAGACACTCCAAAACGAATATTAGTTCGCAATAGGTGTATCGCCGCCTTGGAACTGACAGTGGAAAAAGAGCCCTATATTGTTTTAAACTTTTTAAATAATGCAATTAACTCGCTCTTATCGTAACTTTCACCCCATTAAATCCAGACAGTGCAACAGTATTAGCTGGTTATACTCTAATATAATAGTCGATATCAACTTCTCAGAAATAATCATGTATAAAAACAATTTGTTTGTGTGTATGGTGTTTACGTCATTTTCAACACATTTTAGGTTATACATGACGGTCGATTTTGTGGTGGAGGCAGACTACCCACTTTTCTTAGAGCCAGTACTGTACACCTCCCATCATCCGTAAGAATCGACACTTCTCCACTTACAAGTCAAGCTCTGTGGGATTCGTACCCGCAGCGGTGAGAGGCGAAGGTTTACATCGCAACGTCGTTAACCATTCGGACACGGAGAAGCTGATATATATAAAACAAGCAAAAATAGAAAGTATCATGTTTGAATAGAAGGCATTTTGTTCACTATTCTAGTTTTATCCTTCTGATTGTTGAAGGAGTTGTATAATATAGTTGTATTATTACAAAAGTGGGATTGCATAAAAAAACATAGATAAACCTGACTGAGAATCATCTTTAATGTTATTTTTGGCATAATTGGCCATGGCTGATTTTATATATTTAATATGGCATTATAATTAATAATGCATAGATAAAGTGATAGTTCAACGTATGTTCATTATGTTCCGGACAATCAGAAACAGATGGACATATAATTACTTATTCCGGACAATCGGACATATTGGCAATTCGACATTTATTTCATCTTCCGGACAATCGGAGGTAGTGACAGATCACCTTTAATAGTTTCATATTCCGGACAATCGGAAATATTGACAGTTGAACATACAATTACTTGTTCCGGATAATTGGAAATATCCACAGTTGAACATACCACTACTTATTCCTGACAATCGGACATATAGACAGTTCAACGTATAATTACTTATTTCTGACAATAGGAACTTTTTCGGACAATGCATCAATACGTTTATTCCGGACAATCGGGAATATTTTCAAATAAATTGGACCGCAATCGGCATTTTTGGCTGGTCAATTTTTTAGCCTCCGGAAAATCGGAAGGTCAAGAATAAGTATATTCCGGACAATCGGGAATATTTTAAAATAAATGTGACCGTCGCCCTCTATGAAAACAATCGGCATTTTGGCTGGTCATTGAATATATTAGACTCCGGAAAATCGTAAGATCGCCGAGATTAAAAATGTTTTACTTTAATTTATACTCCGGATATCGTAAGCATAATAATAAATTAATGTTTATTCATCATGTAATAAATATCGTATTCATTCAATGTTAGGCAGATACGTGCTGGCATGCCACAGGGATTAGGATTGTTTTACTTTATTGTTTACTCCGGATATAGGATCATACCACAATCCCTTGGGAGTAAAATCGTGATTAACAGGGAAAAACTTCAGAAAGTCAGGAAATCAAGCGAGCGAGCTGCCCCAACCCTAATTGAAACCTAGCATTGTTATATTTCAGTTATTTTTTTATTTATTTTTTTTTGCGTAGGAGGGGAGGTAGGAAGATTCTACGCTCAGACCAGAAAGGCATCTTCTACTCTCCTGATTTCTTTAGCATTTCCATCTGAAAACCTGTACGGAAACAGGAAAGTAATGGCGACTCAATGTTATTCAAATTCGTGACGTTAAATGATGTTTACAGGGATGAAAATTCAGTATCTGTACCTGCTGTTATAATAGAATACATGTAATAAATGGCAATTATTAAAAGCGTTTTACTATTGGCATGTATGGGAGATATGTATCTGAGAACATGTAATTTATCTCTCCGGATAAAACTGCAGATTTACTCTTTATCCTCAATTTCTGTTTATTCGTTCTATTCTGTTAATTTGCTTTCATTTTTTTCTTGTAAACATTATCAGGTGAACAAGTGGATATTAGAGACATTTTTAAATTTCTTAATGAAAATTCATGTGACCAAGGATACCAAATGACCAGATATAATATTGGATCATTAGTGGCATTTCATACGTTTGCTGTTATAATAGACTAATATGTCAATGAAATGCTGCTAGTGTCACCATACTGACATCACATAAGGAAACCAGATGAATAGATATCAACTAGATAGAATATCACATTAAATTGCGATGTTTTACTTTTTCAGTGGTTTTGTTTTTCAGTGTGACCATTGGTGAACTTGATTTCAAAATTAAAGACACTGAAGGCAATCAGGAAGCACTAAACTATGCCCGATTAAAGAGCCGATTAAATTATTGCAAATGAATTAGTTAGGTTGGGGAAAACTCGATGACTCGGCTAGTTTTAGGTGCATAAATCATTATAATATCAATCCGCCATTACGTGGTCCAAAAAGAGAAAACGGGGTTGGCTGGGGTATGAAATAAAACCTCAGTTTTGGCTTTAAAAGTTTGTTTTTTGTAATATTAAAATATTTAATAGGTAATTTTAAACAAGTTATCACATTTTTTTCAGTAAAAATCGTTTTTAAGTTCGTTTTATTATATCCGTTATACAATTCTGCTAATATAAGCTTTCCCATCGCTTAATGGAATTAAGGCGGGACCACGTAATACATTTATGCTTTAAGGCTACTGGTATACTACACTCTTAGTGGGTGGTCTAACTACATTTTTATTTATAAATATGTACAATTGAAGTAATACATGTATGTTAGCTAATGTATGCACCCCCATATGAATTAATATCGACGATTTGGCAACACAAGTATGCCGATTCATCATGTTCATCGTGTTTCCAGTCCAACCATTTTCATAAATAATAATAATATACGGTTTATTTAATGCATGAGTACATCGTCTCTAGTCCTTAAAATATTAAATTTCTACCCAACAAACAAACAGAAATGTTTATAAAATTGCTATTGAAACAGTTTATATGTTGCAGTGAAGTGAAAAAACACACCTAAGTGTATGTTCACTCTTCTAACGCACTCGTAAAAAAATAAACCAATTAAAGGCATACGTGAAATATATTTGTTAACTTTAAATGAATGACTAAGTCCTTACACACTAACAGCTATGACTCTAACACAGCTGACTGGAACCTTCAGCAGTAATCTTATTTTTTTAGTGTTTGTGTCTTCTGTTTCTGAATGAAGCAACGGAGAGACAGACAAGTGTATTGAAGGATTTAACGGTCAACCAAAATCCAAGTAACTTTTTTTTCTGACTGCAGAGGCAATAATAGTCAGTGCCTGTCACAAAATGTCACGGGTAGAGCGTACTGGTCGTATATAGCTCTTGTATCGGTTACACCCAAAATCTATTGTTCGAGTTGAAACAATTTCACAATATTCATGATCTATTCATGTAACACGTAAAAGCGTGCACATTTTAAGTGGCCGCCAGAGAGGCCGTGTCATAAGTTTAGTTTTGTGCTAATGCATGTAAACGTATAGGTATATTTTCCTTAAACGGCAAAATTGTATAAGGGGCCTGTCGTGTAGATTCAATACTGTAGATTTAGCCACGTTTGTCACGGACTGAACGGGGGAAATAATGATTTGGGCGTAATGTTTGCTATAAAACCCATTGTCTTCTAGCTGTCGCCGGGATAATCGATAGTACTTTGTTGGAACAGAGATTGGACGGCAAATTTCACAGGCAACATGTGGTTAGTAGTTTTATCAAACTTTTATCGTATATTTGTATTCAGTGGGCGGCGCCATCTTGTTTGGCGGTTACGACATCCGGTTAGCATTGATGTTTCTCAAACATAACTTTAGACTAGCATATGATTTTGAAGTTACTTTATTAGATGTAATTATTGTAATTGATCATTAATTGTAAAACAATATTAATTTGATAACAGTGGATATTAGGTGCATTAGTTAACGTTGGCGTATAACTCGGTGATTGTAATACACGATTGTCAACATTAGTTAACAATGAGATGAGTGACAAGAATAAATGCGTGCATGCATAACTCAGTGAGTGTAATATATGAGTAATTTGATCATGTTTATATTACATGTATTAGGGGCATTGATTAACCGCGACGTACATAGCGTATACATGGCGTTGTAGAATATGTATACATTGCTACTCATCATTAGTACAGCTTACATATATTGATCGAATAATGATTTGTTTGGGTAATGGTAATTATGCAAGATTGTTATGTTTGTCAACCGACATCTAAAACGTATGTATAATTACAGCCTAAGCCATCCAGGGTTGGAAATAAGCCATCCAGGATATAAGCCATCCAGGGTTGGAGTAAGCCATCTAGGTTTGGATATCCAGGAGTGGAGCTAAGCTTCCACGATTAACGTTACAAGCGGTGGAGACGGTCCCCGTACCTGCGCAGCCAGGTTTTACTAACGACAACCCCCGGGACACAAGGTGGGCCCGTTACCAGTCCTCACTGGAGGAATATCATTCACAATCTCAGTGGAGATTAACTATCATTGCATCGCGTCATCAACCCTTACAGAAGGCATTTGATGACAATCATCCATTGAATTCGCGCATCATCATCTTCATGAGCTCTCGCGCATCACAGTTATCGCGCTAGATCAACATTGTTATAGCTTTAACAACACTTTAGTGTCTTAGACATTCAGTATTTATAACAATACTAAGAACGTCTTAAACGTTCAGGAGAACATTCTTTTCATAGTTCATTTGTGTATTCGCTTGTTTTTTTAGATAATTGTATATATATTAAACATATTTTAAAAGTTGCATTAAACTTATGTAAATGCATTCACCGTCATTGATTCTTTCCTGAGTTAGCCCAACCACTAAGGTCATCCTGTGACAACTGGTTTCAGAGTAGTGGGATTCTGGGCGACTACGGAGGGAAAGAATCAATAAGTGATCTTTATTATGATATACTAAATCTCTACTTATTATTTTAGAATTGTGTACCACCCTCTGATCCATCAAGGCGACTGTCGACGATCACGGCCACAGCTTGGAAGACAAGTCAAGACACGACAAGGGTAGGGTGAGTCCAAACTGTTGTTTTGTCCGTTCTTTCCTTGGCGCGAGGTCGCAGTGGTCTACACGAGTGGGTCTGAGGCACTTTTGCTCAATAATTTGGGTGTTTGTTTTTACCTCCCTTGATATACATATAGTATCCAATTAGGTTGGCGAACAAGACGTTCTACTCATGTTGTGACACTCGAGTATACTTATATTGATGGGGGAAGTAAATATACATGTACATGTTATACACATTTCGATGATTGTTTAAGGTTTATGTCCAATATCAAATTAAGATATTTTATGTAGTGCATATGTTTTGTGGAAGCTAGATACTATCTACACATAATCGTTAGTAGTTAGCGCTAGTACAAATGTGTATGTAACTTGTCCGATGATGATGCCCAGGTATTTACTGAGGACACAGTGACTTACCATTAGTAGTTAGTTGAGTAGAATTATTAGTGACGTGTGTATTGTAATTATTGTAGTGTGTAGTTCACAATGTCTATAGACATGACGTCCATAAAGGATCTTACGGAAATGGGAAAGGAGTTAGGGTATGCTGGAGAGGAGCTTAGAAACTTTGTTAAAGACGAACAGGCTAGGGAAAGGGAATTTAGACTTAAGGAAAGAGAATTAGCAAAGCAGGAAAGAAATGAAGAAAGTATACTAGTTAAAGATAAGCTAGAATTAGAAGGTAGATTAGCTAAAGAGAAGCTAGATGCTGAGAAAGATAGGTTAGCATTCGAAAGTAGACTAGCCACAGAGAAGTTAGAATTAGAAGATAGGTTAGCAAAAGAGAAGTTAGAATTAGAAAGTAGAATAGTAAGGGAGAAGCAAGAGTTAGAACATGAGAGGTTCGAAACAGATGGTAGACTAGCTAAGGCTAAGATGATAATGGAAAGGGAGCAAAAAGAGTTTGATCATAAGTTAGCTTTAGAGTTGGAAGCAGCTAAGACACATAGTAAGGAAAGTAAAACTGAAGGGAAAGATAGTTATTCTGGGAAGTTAAAAGGTTCGAAGTTACCATACTTTGATGCTGACAAAGATAACATGGACAGTTACTTGTTACGGTTCGAGCGTTATGCTGAGTTACAGGAATGGACCAAAGATAAGTGGGCAGTTCATTTAAGTGCGTTATTGAGAGGCAAGGCCTTAGATGTATTTTCTAGATTACCTAGTTTAGATGCTCTTGACTATGACAAGTTAAAGGATGCTCTTTTAAAGAGATTTGAGTTAACTGAAGAAGGTTTTAGAAAGCGGTTTAGAGCTTGCTTGCCTGAGAAAGGCGAGTCATTTATTCAGTTCATTAGTAGATCTAGAAATTACTTAGATAGGTGGTTAGAGTTAGGGAAGGTAGCGCAGACTTATCAGGGCCTCATAGATTTCTTGTTGCGTGACCAGCTATTCAATGTTTGTAGTAGAGATCTGTTCTTATTTCTTAAAGAAAGAAAACTTACTAGTGTAGGAGAAATGGCAACACAAGCAGATCAGTTTGCCGAGGCTAGAGGTGGAGCTCATAATGTAGTGTCGAAAGACAGAACTTTTAGAGATAGGCAAGGGGACGATCATAAACAGAAAGGCCAGAGTGGAAACTATAGAGGTGGTGGTAGTTCGATGGGTGCTAGAGGAGGTAGCAATAGTGGTAACATAGGTAGACCTTTTATTCGTTGTCGTCACTGTAATGGGAATCATGCTTCACATGAGTGTAGGAAAGCGGTGAAAGTGTCCGCTGTCGTAGACAATTTCAGTGAAAATAGTAGAGTGGACAACAATGTAGGGAATCAGAACCAAGGTTTTAACAACCCATGGAATTTCGGTAGAGGTAGAGGTGGTCAAAACCGAGGTAGAGGTAGAGGCAGAGGTAGTAATAGTCCGGTTATTAAAACCGAGAGTAGTAGCTGTTGTGTTAAATCGGATGGTGTAATGGCGAAGATCGGAACATGTCTCTTTCCGTATGCAAATCTTCCAACGGCAGATGGTAGAGTGAACGGCACGGACGTAATTGTAATGAGGGATACAGGTTGTACAGGTGTGGTAGTTAGGCGTAGTTTAGTTACGGATGACCAGTTGGTAGGTAAACAGTCACCGTGTATGTTGTTAAATAAGTCGGTAGAGCACGTGCCAATAGCGAGAATAGATGTAGATACACCTTTCTTTAAAGGGACTACAGAGGCACTATGTATGGATGACCCGATGTATGATTTAACGATAGGGAACATAGATGGTTCAGCACTTCCGGTAATGTCCGATTTTAGAAGTAGCATAAGTAATGCCGTAGAGACTAGAGCGCAGGTTCAGAAGCAAGCTCAGGCTTATAGAAAATTAAAGGTTCCTGCAGCCGTAGGTGACATATCTAAAGCGGAGTTTATAGAAGCACAAACTCAAGACGAGTCATTAGGTCCTTGTAAAGTGAAGGCCAAGGACGGTGTAGTGAAGAAGTGTAAAGGGTCCGGTAGTTGTAAGTTTGTACATAAGAATAGGTTATTGTACAGAGAATTTGAAGATAGTGGTAGTAGACAGTTTCACCAATTAGTGGTACCTACCCAGTATAGAACGACAGTGCTTAAGGTAGCTCATGAGTCGATTATGGGAGGTCATTTAGGCGTAAAGAAAACGTCAGATAGAGTATTGGCAGAATTTTATTGGCCAGGCGTTAGTGGAGATGTAACTAGGTATTGTAGGTCCTGCGATGTATGCCAAAGGACAGTACCAAAAGGTCGAGTGACCAAAGTACATTTAGGTCAGATGCCACTGATAGATACACCATTTAAGCGGGTAGCCGTAGACATAGTTGGACCAATTTTTCCAGTGTCGGATAGGAAAAATAGGTACATTTTAACCATGGTAGACTATGCAACTAGGTATCCGGAGGCAGTAGCATTGCCCTCAATTGAAACTGAGAGAGTAGCTGAGGCATTAGTTGATATGTTCAGTAGGCTAGGTGTACCAGAGGAAATGCTGACTGATTGTGGGTCACAGTTTACGTCAGAACTTATGGCTGAAGTAAGCAGGTTATTGTCTTTGCGTCAAATCATGACAACACCATATCACCCTATGTGTAACGGGTTAGTCGAACGATTTAACGGGACGTTAAAGCAAATGTTACGGCGTATGTGTACCGAGAGACCCAAAGATTGGGACAAGTATCTCAATGCTTTATTGTTTGCATTTAGAGAGGTACCACAAGAGAGTTTAGGATTCTCTCCGTTTGAGTTATTGTACGGTAGGTCAGTTAGAGGTCCCATGAGGATTCTTAGAGAGATGTGGGCAGGTGAAGTAGATAGTGATGAGGTTAAGACTACATATCAGTATGTTTTAGATCTGAAGGAGAAACTAGAGGAGACTTGTAAGATAGCTCAAAGTCAGTTAGTTAAGGCAAGTACCAAGTATAAACGCTACTATGACCAGAAAGCTAGAGCTAGGAAGTTTAAGATAGATGACCAGGTGTTACTGTTACTCCCGACCGACAATAACAAGTTGTTATTACAATGGAAAGGTCCGTTTTACGTTAGAGGGATAGTGAACACTATGGATTACCGTATCGAGATAAACGGAAAGTTAAAGACCTTTCATGCGAATATGCTGAAAGAGTATATCAGTAGAACCGATAATGTGCAACAAGGGGTATTAAATGTAGTTAATGTTGCAGTTATTGAGGATAGTGAGGAAGGCAGTAGTGAGGACACTAGTCCCACATATTCTCCCACTAGTGTAGGTAGGGAGACAGCAGCCGATGTAGACATATCGGGCATGCTTAGTGTAGCAGAGAAACGAGAGGTAAGTCGTTTAGACTCTGAGTGTAGTACTGTTCGGTCCGATAAGTCGAGACCAACAGATGTAGTGCAGTATAGCTTTAAGCACACTTTAGCAAAGCCGATTAGGGAAACGAGAGACCCTACTCCATTTCGCAAACAGTATACTGGTAATGCGATGGATGCAATGTGTAAAGTTGGAGTTCTTGTAGTGACAGGAAGTAGTGTTATTAGTAACCGTAAAGTCGGAGTAATAGATCGTGGAAAGCACAATATTGGGGCAGACTATTTAAGTCGCCGCACATAATGACCGGTTTAATACAATAGTGTATTTCAGTGTATTGTACAATAGTAGTATATGTACGAAAGGGTAGTGTACAATTGTAGAATAGTGGTGAAATTGTAATCACATGTTATAGTTAGGTTATAACTGCAGTGGTAATAGTTAACATACTCAAGCGATTGAGCGATCAGCTTGTACGTGTTGTCGCTCATTTGCTCAGAAGAATTAATAGTTTCTTAACGTGTAAATAAATATTATCATTTTGTTGAATTTTAAAAGTGTAGCACTTTCTTTAAGTGGGGAGATGTTGTCACAAAATGTCACGGGTAGAGCGTACTGGTCGTATATAGCTCTTGTATCGGTTACACCCAAAATCTATTGTTCGAGTTGAAACAATTTCACAATATTCATGATCTATTCATGTAACACGTAAAAGCGTGCACATTTTAAGTGGCCGCCAGAGAGGCCGTGTCATAAGTTTAGTTTTGTGCTAATGCATGTAAACGTATAGGTATATTTTCCTTAAACGGCAAAATTGTATAAGGGGCCTGTCGTGTAGATTCAATACTGTAGATTTAGCCACGTTTGTCACGGACTGAACGGGGGAAATAATGATTTGGGCGTAATGTTTGCTATAAAACCCATTGTCTTCTAGCTGTCGCCGGGATAATCGATAGTACTTTGTTGGAACAGAGATTGGACGGCAAATTTCACAGGCAACATGTGGTTAGTAGTTTTATCAAACTTTTATCGTATATTTGTATTCAGTGGGCGGCGCCATCTTGTTTGGCGGTTACGACATCCGGTTAGCATTGATGTTTCTCAAACATAACTTTAGACTAGCATATGATTTTGAAGTTACTTTATTAGATGTAATTATTGTAATTGATCATTAATTGTAAAACAATATTAATTTGATAACAGTGGATATTAGGTGCATTAGTTAACGTTGGCGTATAACTCGGTGATTGTAATACACGATTGTCAACATTAGTTAACAATGAGATGAGTGACAAGAATAAATGCGTGCATGCATAACTCAGTGAGTGTAATATATGAGTAATTTGATCATGTTTATATTACATGTATTAGGGGCATTGATTAACCGCGACGTACATAGCGTATACATGGCGTTGTAGAATATGTATACATTGCTACTCATCATTAGTACAGCTTACATATATTGATCGAATAATGATTTGTTTGGGTAATGGTAATTATGCAAGATTGTTATGTTTGTCAACCGACATCTAAAACGTATGTATAATTACAGCCTAAGCCATCCAGGGTTGGAAATAAGCCATCCAGGATATAAGCCATCCAGGGTTGGAGTAAGCCATCTAGGTTTGGATATCCAGGAGTGGAGCTAAGCTTCCACGATTAACGTTACAAGCGGTGGAGACGGTCCCCGTACCTGCGCAGCCAGGTTTTACTAACGACAACCCCCGGGACACAAGGTGGGCCCGTTACCAGTCCTCACTGGAGGAATATCATTCACAATCTCAGTGGAGATTAACTATCATTGCATCGCGTCATCAACCCTTACAGAAGGCATTTGATGACAATCATCCATTGAATTCGCGCATCATCATCTTCATGAGCTCTCGCGCATCACAGTTATCGCGCTAGATCAACATTGTTATAGCTTTAACAACACTTTAGTGTCTTAGACATTCAGTATTTATAACAATACTAAGAACGTCTTAAACGTTCAGGAGAACATTCTTTTCATAGTTCATTTGTGTATTCGCTTGTTTTTTTAGATAATTGTATATATATTAAACATATTTTAAAAGTTGCATTAAACTTATGTAAATGCATTCACCGTCATTGATTCTTTCCTGAGTTAGCCCAACCACTAAGGTCATCCTGTGACAGTGCCTTTCAATCATTAATAGTCAGTGCCTTTCAATCGTCTTAGAGACAGACACATTAACACTTAACTAGTGATTGATCGTTTTGTATCAGCATACCTGTTAGTCGATGTCAATTGAAACACACGCGTTAGGCCTATTACAAATATATGCGTATAGTTAAAAATATGTTAGGTATATTAGACTGGGAACTTTTTTATATGTTAGAAATACATGTATAAATAATTAATTCCATTAAGTGATGGAAAAGCTTATAATAGCAGGATTTTATAACGCTTGAACGGATATTTCGACATAAAACATGTTTAAATAACATTTGTTACAAAAAAGTGATTATCTGTTTAAAATTACCCATTAAATGTTTTAATTTTACAATATGCAAAATTGTTAAGCCGAAATTAAGGTTTTATTTCATACCCCAGCCAACCCCGTTTACGCTTGTTGGAGAAGGGGTTAAATGGGGCATGAAAGTTAATACTCGGACCATGTAATGGATGAGTTCTTTCTAATCAAATAAATAAATAACATACACCACTGAAACAGTTCTGGACTGTAACGGTACTTAAAAGGCTTTTAAAATATTTTTGACAAGCCACATTTTATAATACAAGTAAAAAACAATGAATTTTGAAGAAAGAAAGTACGATCGGGTTCCCATAAACAAACATATTTTTAACAGACCTCAGGTAATGTTTAAGCTTTTGCACCTAATAAGCAAAACACGTATTCCTGCCATTGATGTCCAAGTGTTAAACTGCAGTGCTGGAAGAATTACTGGTATGAACTGCTATTAGATTATTTTATTTAAGTAAAAAGCAAATAATCAAAAAAGCATTGCTCTGAAATTTGTTGTACTTGGTCTCCATGTACTTGGTCTCCAAGGAAAATTTTCTTGTAAAATAAAAGACAAGTGCAAAAGTAAGATCTGCTAAAGATTTTTTACATACAACAATATGAATGCAATATAAAGAAGGTTTTCTAGATTTCTTGCAGGCTGGATATCCCATAAGTCTATCCGGGCAGCGGCTAGATATTTCCGTCTTAACCAAGGTTTGATATTATATTCGTACGCAAGAATGATGTCTATAGGGAGATCATTTAACTTCTGGGATCGAATACAGGGAAATCCTTCACCAGAAGGTAGGCGTGTAGTTGTTTTCACGAACAAGCAGACGCGAGTGAAAAAAAGTCCACCATCGAAACAAGAATTGAATTTTACGGCGCACCAAACAAAAATGTTATATGGCGCCAACAGGAATGAGCATCCCAATAAACGGCTCATTCACTTTCCCAGCTCCAAATTTAAATCGCCTTTTGTACTCTAAACGCAAAATATACACTGCAGTTAACAAGTGCAATTCTAAGAGGCTGCAGTCATTTAACTTGAAAGTCCACTATCAAATCAACAGGTAGAGAGTTAAGTGTAAATCTTAAATCAGATATAGATTGTAAAACAACTCATGTTATATATGTTCTTAGATGAAATGTACCTCGTAGAGGTATCCAATATGTTGGACAAACTAGTAGATCATTAAAAGTTCGATTCCATGAACACAAATACAGTGTTGGAAATCGTAAGAAATTAAACAATTATTTATATAAAAATGTTCGTCAAACAGGCCTGTAACTATTCAGCCTGTTGATTATCTAATTTGACACTAATGCGACACCTAGTTTCAAATGTAATGCATTACACATTGCATAGTTAAAGTGGATGAAGAATTTGTAAACACCCTATCCACTTGGCCTCAATGACAATATTTATCAGGAAGCAAATATTTTTCGAGATCCTGATATTGATATTTTTCTATATTTTCTATTCGTGAACGTAGATCTAGGTCACATGGACGTAGGCGTAGTGGTAACATCAAACGAAAGTCTAAAGTTGTTATGTCCGTTTCATATTACACAACATACTTACACATTCCGGTAAACATACCATACTTTCTTGTCTCACTTCTCTTTCTGTATCAGCATTACATAAAATTGACGAGGAAGCCGATGCAATATGTATACACATCCATTTTACAATACTGCTTCCTTCATTCAGAGTTACACGCAACATGTTCTCCGACCTCATATCGATAATAATCTCAACAGGAAAGGTATTTCTTGAAAATAAGTTATCTTAAGAAGGTATAGATATTATTGATTTACCTAGTATTTTTAGAGAAAGAAATGTTATTGATTCTATTCCAAAATATTTTAAAACCACTGAAAATCCTATCATGTGGTATAAATATAAAAAACCTATTAGATATATTATTTTGAATTATAATAAAGTTGTTTCAGATAATGATTTACATACAAACACTCCATCCGTTCGAGATTGTAAAGACTCAAAATTATTTTATACTGTTCATTTAACCACTGGCAATTTTGAAATTATCGACAAACGCCTTCGTTTTCTATTTCTAAAGGTCCTAAATATATATTACCTTCCTTAATTAATTAATTGTAATACTTGCCGTGTTCAGATTTCTAAATCTGTTGAAACATTTAGTGCTAAATGGTGTCGTCGAGTAAAGGCATATATTCAAGCGCTCATATGATTGTAAGAAACACATTCTTAAAACCATGGATACTATTACATTAATGTTTTAAAATAGGAACTCTGGAGCACAGACTCGTACAGTCTGATTAACTCAAATTAGAGTGATGATTTTCGTGACATATCGCACAAGTTTACAATGCTACTCTTCCTGTTTGACATATAACATTTTCTATAGTTCGACTTATAACCTTTATGATATTAACTGAACTGTTAAATGCTTTATTGCACATTATTGGCTGATGACGTCGACATCAGCAACACTTTATTTACGTCCTGACTCAACGTCACAGTAGTTTAATAGTTATGTGATACCTCACGGCGTGAATAGGAAACTCACGGAATTTTACCCCACGGACATTTGTCCAAACCTCCCGTTAAATAATATTTTGAAAACAAACAACGAGGCACGTTTCCATTATTTCACCGGCAATCTGCGTGAACAAGATGCTTTAAGCATATCATTGGCAGCTTGAGTCTGTCACAAATTCACAATATAATGGGGATAATTTGTTTGATCAAATTAAACGAGTATCACACTTATGAAGTCGGTAATGATGTTTGTAATAAAAAAGTTGGATATGACTCGGAGCAAAATACCGCTATCAGTTACATGTATAATGTGTGTTTGTTTAAGCTGGTGGGGGTAATTGTACGTATAGAAAACGAAAGAAGAACTTTGTTGGTGAGTATGTTTGATTAAATTTATTATTACTTTAATGAATATACTCGGAGAAGAAGTTAATGAATTGACGTGTTTTGCGTTTGTTCCACGTGTTTTCTAATGGTATGCCATAGTAACGTGTAAAGAAGTTATAAACAAATCAAGATGTAAAGAAGTTATAACAAATCAAGATGCCTAGTGTGGATTGACGTTTGTTGCGTTTGTTCCGTGTGTTTTCTTTGATATGTTCCAAGTGTGACAGGATTTAACAACACAAAATTAAAATCTTGTTTAAAACATGTTTCTCTTTGTTATCTCCCCTGATATCAGTTGTGTTATTAAAATAGTTTAAATTAAAATTTTATCTTAAAATATATGATAAAGGGTCACGTGGATCAGTGTTAACGACTTATGAACGGGTGCAATACTATCCATAGACCCAGTAATAGGCACAATACTATTAGCATAACAATGAATAAATACTGTTTTGAACATTAACAAAATAGGTTCATATATGATTAAAAGCTCCATTGTTATTTCAGCTAGCCCAGGTGCCTTGCCAGATTTTGCCGAGTTAAAGCTTTAGACATCTCCTGTACCGATATATCACAATTAAGCAAAGGCAGGCTATTAATCACATTGTTTAAAAGGCCAGTAAAATCATTAGACCAACCATTTATTAAAAACATCGGGAACATTAGCATGCATGAATCCATCTCCCATTACAATTTCCTTAGGTATCGCTTTAAGCTGGTCCTGGCCAAATCCAATTTACCAATTTCTATTCGTATTATTTGATAATACATTATCCTGTTCTCTTGGACGTAACATGCTGCCTTTTAGCCCTTTGAACGTAACGATCAGTTTGCATTGGTGTGCAAAATGGTGTCTTAATTTCTGTAACTCTTTGCCATTACCTTTTAACCAGTTCGTAGCAGCTTTACTCATTTCATTAGAAAAATCAGTAACATCTGCTGACCACCATAGTTCGCGTTTACATCAGAGTTCATGTGTACGTTTTGAAGATGTGAAGTGTATAGCTTTATGTTCAAGCTTATCTAAGCTTGTCTAACATTTCTTTATGAAACACATCAAACACGTTTAAGTAAGTGCCGTCAAGATCATGTTTTGCATTCATATCATGTTCAAAATTCTCTACTAAAGATTGTAGACTTCCCACAACATGTTCACCGAGCATGAAATCTGCTGGAGGATCTCTAGTCTGAAATATAGATTTCTCAACACTGCAAGCACTCGATCTTAATGTATTTATTATATCATTGTTAAGATAGATATAAAAATCGATCAGGAAAAACTGTATTCAAGGACGACAGTCAACCACAAATACACACAGAAACAAAGAACACATATGATTTAAAAGATGAATGAAAGGCTAAATAAGACATCACAAACACAAAAGGGTTGACAATAGGGCTACGGTCAGTGGCAAAAAAACAACAGGTTCTAGGGTGCACAAAACCTCACACTTACCCTACTGTCAACCCAATAAAACGGGACAGTGTAAATAAAGAAATCCTCGCCATAAACTATTCTCTAACCAACAAGACAGCATTAATAGGCAATATAAGCAAACCCAAAGATGCTCGTGTATATATAAATACAAAACAAAAATAGCCTAGAAAGCCACAAAGAAGGTACTCAATGACTTGGCAAAAGCCAGAGCAACAAGAGAATAAACCATTGAGGGCACGGCCATACAAGACTGCAGGCAAACATCAAACGCCACCGTCCTTTTGGGCTTTAGGTAGACTTCATCATAGGGTCCACAGCCTGTCCGGTCATCCCACAATTAAACAGGACAACATAGTGACGAACTGCAAGTGGGTGCACCACCAAGCATGCAGTGCGTTGCAAAATGATACGGTCATACCCAAAGTCTATTTTAAAAGAAAATGATCATGTCGAACTGAGTAAGGACCTAAATTTGAGAAACATCCAGATACCTACATCAGATCTAAACGAGTATACGATATATTGCAGTCTCTGTTTGACTGAGACTGTAACTTCTAGCTTCAAAATCATGAATTCTCATAAGGAAGAATGCTGAAATTAACTACCAAAGAACCTTGCGGACCAATAAAGGTACATATTTTGAATAGTGTTCCTGCCATTTAGTATATAAAATTTCGTATTTATAAGAAAATCAATTAGATAATTACCATAAGAATTAGCAAATACATCAATGACCCCTGTTTCAGGCAAGTAATCTGGCTTATCAGAAACACGACTATTAAAATCACCACACAGGCAAACAAGTGAATCATTTTGATATATATGTATTTGCCACGTAAGTGTATCGAATCGAACAAAAAAGTACGAAAGAAGACATTTAAGTCGTTTACATCAATTTGACGAGTTGAGTTTTGTGGCTGAAGGTAACAGACACATGAGTAGAATGATTTGCTATCAAGTATAATTATAATAAACTTCAATCAGAGTATGCCTTCAAAAGAAATATAAAAAGACAACGAAAGTAGCATTCAAGGAGGACAGTCAACCACAAAACACAGAAACAAACTTCAAAGTCATCATCAATTGCAGTGAAGCTAAACTCTTTTAAAAGCTTTTCACTAATCAAAAACCCAATACCACCATAGCCACATTTAGCTCTTCTACACAGATCCTGCCTATTCTGGCCAACCCATTTAAAACCATCCACTAAAATAGATTGTTCACCTTTTAAATGTGTCTCAACAACACATAACGTTTCTATTGTACTATAGATAATACAACTTTCCTTTTGCGTAGTTATCTGAAATCGGATCTTTGTTCCAGTTAGTAACATTCCACAACCCGCAAGATACCTAACGTCTTCGTTTATTTTGCTGATGCCGCATTGTATTGTTCGGAGCATCTCACCGAATCAAAACAAATTAATCTTATCTTCACAACTTCTATAAGCATGACAAATTGGAAAAACAGAGAAAAGCGAAAACAATCTTTCCAGTATTTCAGTATTAAATGGAATTGCATTCAGGTGGAATAATTTTACATATCGCGATTGATGTTTTCTATAAATTATATATTTATTCACGTAATGCATCGTTGAAGCATTACGTCTTGATATCGAAGAATTTAAGATACAAAGAAACGTAATAACTGTTAATGTTGCGGTTTTTCTTATTCTGATTTATTTATTATCCCCCGAGGATTTATTCCATATTATAACGCACTATGGGAAGGTCCTGCATTCTTATTGGTGGAGTCATTAAACATTGGCAGCGTATTAATATGTTTATACCGTCGCGAATGTAAAACACTAATCCTCTTTGGTGGAAAATATAACACTACGTTTCTTTAGCTATGATAATTATGTTTAATATGTAGTTCTAAAGTAACAGCGTCATAGTAACGTGTATATGTATGTACGTCTATATGTATGTACGTGTGTCGGCCTAGCATTACGTGGTCAGAGTATTAACTTTCATACCCCAGCCAAACCCTTCTCTAAGAAGCGAAAACTGGGTTGACTGGGGTATGAAACCAAACCTTAATTTCGGCTTAACAATTTGTATATTGTAAAATTGAAGCATTTAATAGGTAATTTTAATAGGTAATCGCATTTTTTTCACTAAAACGTGTCGAAATATCCGTTATAAAATCCTGTTAATATAACCTTTCCCATCGCTTAATGGAATAAAGGCAGAACTACGTAATGATATGGATCGACGGATGCTGCGTTTGTTCCATGTGTTTTCTTTGATGTGTTCCAAGTGTGAAATGATTCAACAACACAAATTAAAATCTTGATTAAAACATGTTTCTCTTTTTTATTTCTTGTGGTAGAGCAGACCACCCCAGTCTTTCCTGGATAAAACCAGTACTGTAAACCTGCGCCTATCACTTGAAACCTTTTGCTGAAGAAATAGCTAAATAAAGTTAACTTTCTAAGTAGACGGAGCTAACTGCGCATGCATCTAGTGATGTGCCGATTGTCTCTTAACAATCGAACTACCCTGAAATCAGCGACAATCGATAGTACTTTTTCACAGTCGATTTTCGTTTGACTCAGATAATTTCTTTCTGGTAGTCTTGCTCGTATCTAATTATTCATGGCTTATATGGTAACCATGCAATTCCTTTCCTCTTGCAAAAATGAGACAACAAACGAATTCATGATTTTGCTTAGGAAAAAGCGACGTGATAATGAATATTAATAACATTAAATTGAACCTTCACTTGATATGGGTGTTATATAACACGTGGAATCTTACATTCGTGACTGTGTATTTTTTATTTTAATAATCAAGTTTCATAAAAAAGATAATTATTATAAGCGACAGAACCTCGGATACCGGAAATCAAGAAGGTATTGCTCTTTACAAAAACACAATTTACATTAACCGAGTTTCAACTTCTGTTAACTTATATTAATTAAACAATTACCAAAGACACTTTCTCCATGTATGCATATTGTCACGCCGTTGGATTCCGTCGAGATGTGTCCGCAATTCTCAACGTTCTTCCATGTTTGTTTAATGGTTGCCAAATCATGTTTGTCATTGATTTCTTTAATTTATCTAGCTCACATTAAAGCGCTTTGTATTTTTGGTAAATGTGTGTCAACATCGTCCTCCAACGGGCTGCATTTCTTTCCCATGTGTCTTCCATTTTAGATCAATTTTATTTTGTCTAATGTTACTTATCTAATTAAATGACTATACACATATGATGGATACACAAACACCCAAATATATACATTTTAAATGAATAAAAGGTACATTGACCAAATAAGTTACAGATGAACATACTACCCACCCCAGTCGCAATCAGCTCCTGCACGAGCACACGTTTATAACATTGTCAAAGAGGAATAACTGTGACGTGTGCAAGCACAGCTTCCCATGATTAATACCTTTACTTGTAATTTGAAGTTATAATTGAACTATCAATAAAACATAGTTTACAACTCGTATTTGTGTTTGTTACTTCCGAATAATTTCCGTTTCATATAATATTTATTATCATAAAATCATATGGAATAGGATAATAATTCCTGCCACTATGTTTACTAACTTTCATAAAGAAGACGTGTTTTGACTACTGACAGTAAATAATATGCAGCCGTCTGTTTACATTGCGGTATCATGATAGTAGTGTCGTAGAATGTTCCCTTAGCCTCGTCCGTCAGCTGGTGACGTAAACCTGGAGGTTCCTCGTTTCTGAGTCTGCAAGCACGTTAAGAACCGGAAGCATCATAAGCATATATTCATAAGTAAGACCGCGATAGTTCCCTGATTAGTTTGTATCCTTCCCCTCACTCTCTGATGCGCTCTAAATAACCTAGTTTGTATCCTTCCCCTTACTCTCTGATGATGTCTAAATAACCTAAAATGAGTTGATGAGCCGCTAAACAACGGAATATTCCAAGGTGCCAAATATATTAATATAGTCATATATGTATGGAAATGAGCACGTCATCGGTAATCTTATAGTTACTCTAATGATAACAGGCATTAAAAAGTGCATGCAACAGTATATCGTACGTTCCATGTAGCCGCATGTATTCCATGTTTCGTTATCGACATGGTATCTTAACGGCACGTTTTGTGCTAGATAAACTTGATAACAAAATAACATTCAATTCTTGTGACCAAACACGTTACGTATCTTCAAAAATATCAATCCAAGATTATTAAGAATTAGAAGTTTTGTAAATAAAAGATAGAATAGATAGTCAAATTATTATTAAATAATTTTAAAAAATCAAATCTACGTACTGATGGAATTTTATAACTAATGTATACTAAAACACCACCTCCCTATTTATGAGTTCTATATTTTCTTTCAAATGTATCTCCATCAACATGAAGCTCATTCATTATCCGATACATTTTCAGAAAGGAATGTCGTACACAAGCCTAAAATATTGACGGAATCATGATGCGGAAGAAGTACTATAAGCATTATATGTTTCACATTTAGGTTTGTTATTTTTAATCCATTTTGCTTTAATTTGAAAAATTATTCTGAAACATTTGTGTTACAATGTATAGATCCATCCTTCCATTACCTTCCAATTTACAATATGTGCTAATAGGTTCCAGATTTGTACAAACCCTATTATGACTGTTTACTTGTGTAACATTTAAAGCACAATTGTCGTTGGTGTAGCTATTTTCATTCACAGGTTTGGAAGCTTTAGTGTCATTTACAGCGTCCTTAGTTTGAAAGCAAGCATATACTCAGTATTACAGTGTGAACACAAATTTAAAGATGCATATGACGATTGCGCTCCGTAAACGGTTTTACTATGATACAAGATGAATTTCAATAAAATGGAAAAACACCTGTATAATTTGAAGAAATACATATAAAACGCCTATGCACCTAATAATTTTACATTAACTTGGACTACTTTACATTTTATATCTTGATAAAAGTTACCCCTCAAACTGAATCTAGAGATCTTTCGCCATTTCCTGACGTTGTCCGATGATCAACTTGGTATTGCCCGTAAATAACCAGAACGGGGCTTTGCATATTCGGAATACCACCGACGATTTGACTAGGATTTGCTAAAAAATAAAATGGAGTCGATAAGTTTTACATGAATTACATTGTTTATCATTCATGGAAAGGGTTATTTTTTCAATGAGATGCTTGAAATAACTGTTTTAACTGATTTGTTATAGTGCAGATTTGAATGCATACCGATATACTGTTATTAGTAATTAGTAAGCTTTTCACAATGATGTTGCATGAAATGAAAGTGGATGGGGTTTGCGAGCTTCTTCAATGTTGTTGCAACGGCGACTGTTCGATAATTTAACTAGTCAGAACTTGACAAAACAACCTTTGTATTATTCTTCAGGTTATAAGGGGTTATGGCCATGTCTGCACATGTTGAATTAGGTGTAAGCCAACTGCAATTTATCCGTGTTTTAATATCTGACAATGCTGTATGCTCTGTATCTACTGACAGTATTGTGCATTCATGATTGAATTGGGGAATATAATTATGTAAGACTGGTTAACCTTTCTATTTATAAATAAATTTATATCAATGCTTTTTTCACTTTGAGACTAACCATAGTTCTTTATCACTGTCAGTGGAGTCAAAGCCATGCAGACCAGAAAGAGGTCGGGAACACTGTCACGAAGGGCCAGTGGCAGAGGTCGAGCAAGAAGTGATTTGAGTGGTGGAGCTAGAGGTAGGTCCAGTAGTATAAGATGTGGCAGTGTTAAACCGTGAGCTGAAAGAAGGGCACAACAACATCGCTTTAGCCTTAGGTGCAATACGTAGAATAATAGATTAAGGGGGTAGTTTTCTTGTTCATTTAATATTGATTCGTATTTCTGTGATAACAAATAGTGCATGTACAACGTTCATGGCTGTTGAACACCAATACATGTTTATGAAGTTACAAGTTAAGTTGGATAACTGTTTGGTTGCCTACATGGCATTTAGTAAATTCCGGTGCATTTTCACAGTATTGTATGCATTAATTACAATGATGGACATGATGAAACTAGCGAGAGTCCCTCTAAAATTGGAAAAGCAATGGTTGTAAAAACAGAGCGCCTTTTAAAAACAAAACCGAGCCTCAAATTTACTGAAATTATGTTATCTAGAACTGAAGAATAAAACATTAAGATTAGAAGACAACATAAAATGTAGTTGCATTGACCTTTATGTCCTTATTATATAAATGTTTTCTCTCATTTTCTCTCATTTTTCATAATACCTTTGCTAAATAATAAATTTCAACAAGAACAACAGTGTCTGTAAAATATTAAAGAAACTATTCTTATATTTCAGGTCTAGATAGAGGCAATGGATGAATAGTATTTGCGCAAGTTGTGCCTATAACGGGATGAGAAGGCACCGTGGACTGGTGTTGGATACTGGATATTATGAAGTCCTCCAAGAGACATCCTTGAGGGTTTCCACTCATCAAATTCAGATCTACCTGAGTACATTGACTGTGTTTGTGGTAAGTGTAGGCAGAAACTGTAAGCAATTGTTGTTGAGAAACGCCAGTTAGTTTCAGTGCTTCCAGTGAATACCACCAGCCATAGGAACCCTTAGGCGTCAGCAAGTTAAAAGGACACAAAACCTGTTTACATATAATCATCTCCATTTTATTTTGTCGATTCTTGCGGATGGCTGGAGATATACAACAGAGTCTGCCACCACTACAAATCGACCATCACGTATAGCCTAAATGTGCTGAAAATGACGTAACCACTATTCTACTAACCATTTTATTTTGGTGTAACAGTGAGTTAGAAATAGTCATATCGTTTTGCACCATTACCTATTTGTGGGGAAAATCAGTTTCACCAAATATATGTTTTAACTTATAGATGCATATCATAAAAACATCATTTAGTTGGTCTAGCACCTCCACACATACTGAATGAACATCATGTTTCCTGAAATGTTTAGTGTAGAATGCGAAGAAATTTTCTATAATTATACTGTTTATTTTTTTTCTCCAGGGTTTCCAAGTGTTAGTTCTTCTGAAGCCGTACTAGCCCTTGGAAGGATCTATAGAAGGGACAGTTTATTTATCGATAACAACGCTGATATAAAAAAAGTCAACTGTCGCCAGTCATATTGATCAGGATGGTAGGACAGGCCTTGTACATGCTCCCTCCATAGGGTAGACTGGCAATATGATTGGTGAAGACTAGACACGAAATTTCCTGATCAGTTTGATCAATATACTGGATTTATTCCTTATAGGCTGAGATAATGTTGTAATAAAGTCTAAACATTGTTAAAAAAATTAATTTGTTTAATTATAATTATTGTTTATTGTTGTGTTTCCTCTTCTCCATCTTTTCATGAGACATAAAAATGTTAAAAGTAAAGCATGTGGTAATATAATATTTAATTATTCTAAAAATAAGGTATACCAAGGCCAATACTGAGGCGATACAGTATTAGCAGTACCGCCTCAATACTGCATATAACAGCAACACATCTACGACCGGGATAGTAGAGACACTGTGTTTACTATCCCGTGTTAAAACAGTTTACATCTGTGAGATCTAAAAATACAAAAAAAAAAATACCAAAGAAACAAAAAAAAAATTGCTTTGGAGCTCTTAGTCACTCAAACAGTTAAAAGTAAGTAAACATGTAGTTTAAAAGTTCAACAGCATTTAGTGTCTACTTCAAAAATATATTCTGATACTGTTGGACAGAAAAACGTTCGCGCAGAACCATGATGTACTGGTGAAAAAAATACACAGGTTGTCTTTTAACTAATATTAAAGGCACTCTACAATCTATAGTTAGTTATCAAGCATCACAACTATCATTTTGATATATTAATCCAGTATCATAATCAATGAAAATCAATTTGGAGTTTTTCAAAATGTCTTCATTAGCTTGCCTTAGAGTTAGATATATTACTGTTGCAAATCAATCAATATATGGTAATAGGTTACAATACTTTACTTAGAAATATTCATTAAATAAACACTATCATACTTTTATCTTACCTGATTTTTTACTTTTCTTTTAGTTATTCACACAGCACAGACGCACACCTGCACATATTAATTTGCAAACATGCAATTTCTGTAGAAAAAAAATGAGACGCAGTGACATTAAAATAAATCAAGATTGCCGTGTGTCTCTTTAAAGTTAAAATAATTGGGGAAGAGAATATCTACCAGATGCTTTCAGTTCTGTTGTTTTCTGTTTCTGACGTGGTCAAGAGCCGTAAACCAATTCAATGTATGATACACTGGAGGATGTATGCGTTATCACTACATACATCAAACAATGTTAATGGAATCCTTCAATCTGTGGGTGAATGTCAAGCCTGAGGACACAGGCACTTCAAAACCATATAAGGCGCAGGTTCCGCTATATTTTCACTGTCACACATGCGTCTGTAGCTGTCAAAATAAATTATAAACAAAATTAAAATAAATATACTAGGTTTTCTTTTAACATTATTTATATTTCATTGCCAATTTAAAACAAATCAATATATAGTCCTTATCCAGAATTGGGCTGATGTGTTTCCATGTAGCAACATCCTTAAAAAATAATTGGTTTGCTATGCTCCGACCCAAAAGATTTAAGTGAGTAGTTCGGTAGGATTATAAAACAATATTAAAATACCGAATCTTCTGATAGTGGTGAATGTCTGTTTTAGTCATAGACGTAATAAACCTTCTTAATCTCTGGTTTTATTTTGTCTTATTAATGTAATTTTTTCAGTGTAGTTTGAATTATAATATTGCTAATCGTGTCGTGCCCTCAATAGTTTGTTCTCTTTTTGCCACTGACCGTTCCAAGGCAGTAGCCCTATTGTCAAGAAATATAAAACGATCGGACAGGGAAGGTAGCATTCAAGGAGGACAGTCAACCACAAAACACAGAAACAAACACTCAAACAGACAAACAAAAAGGCAAAAGTAATAATAAATACAAACGACACCACAAACACAAAAGGGTTGATAATAGGGCTACCGCCTTGGTACGGTCAGTGGCAAAGTAGGCCACTGGGGGTTTAAACCGGTTCTAGGGTGCACCAAACCTCACACTTACCCTACTGTCATCCCATTAAAACAGGACAGTGTAAATAAAGAAATTCCCGCCATGATCTAATCTCTAACCAACAAGGCATCATCAATAGGCAATATAAGTAAAACACAAATATGCTCGTGTAAATATAATACAAAAAAAAAACAGCCTAGAAAGTCACAATGAAGGTACTCAATGATTTGGCAGAAGCCAAAGCAACAAGAGAATAAACCATTAAGGCCACGACAAGAAAGATCATAGACAAACATCAAACGCCACCGTCCCAATGGGCTTTAGGCAGGCGTCATCATAGGGTCCACAGCCTGTTCGGTCATCGTATAATTAAAGAGGAAAGCATTATGGCGAACTGTAAAAGTGTCCACCACCAAGCATGCAGTACGCTGCTAAATGATAGGGTCATAACCTCTTTTGATAAACTTTTTAACAAGTTTGACAAAGATAGTATGAAAGTGATCATGACCAAGAATCTTACGAAGTTTTATCACAATATTGTTTAACGTGATCTTAAACGGCAGTAAGACAAAAAGTTCAAAGTTTGGAGATGTTTGTGGTGGTGCAGGCACTTGAATTCGAAATAAAACGGGCCTTATACGGATTTTATTAATTTAGGAATCCAGTACATAGTTGGCAGTTTGTTCTGCTTTTCGTCTACCCCAGCCTTGAAATAAGTGCACCGAGTGTTATGTGTGTGGAAACAACATCATCCTCAGTAGAATGAACTGGAGTATAAGAATTAGTGCTACCGAGTTCCAGAGATAAAACATTGACGTAATGTAGGCGTCAAACAATAATTACTCTATTAGCTGCCTTATCAGCAGGAACTAAAACAAATTTATTATGAAATTATTGAAATCCCGATTTTAAATTACGAAAGGAAAACTTAGGTCTCGGAGGAAGTAAAGAGAGGTTAGCATTATAAAAGTTAATACGTTGTCTATAATTTTAAAAAATTACTTTTTTTCAAGTAGAAAGAGAGTTTAGGTCCGCATGTTCTCTACGACACCATTTTATACTAAAATCCTTAATGGATTTGGAGATCTGAGCACGACAGGCAATACAATCGGTAGTTGAAGGTAATCTATACTTAGGACCTTTCGAAAACAGATGCCGAATATGTTTATCAACAATATCAAAATTACCAGTGATGACATGACCTACTGGAGCATAGCAACATTTTGATGCGTTACATTCACATTCCATAGGAGTGTTATTTACTATATCAAGGTCAGAAACTATTTTTTTGTAGTTGAAAATAATATTTCTAATAGGTTTCTTATACTTATAACAAATTACAGGACTTTCTGAATTTTTGAAATATTTAGGAATAGAATCAACTACGACACTTATCTCGAAAAACTCTACGAATGTCTATGAAATCAATACCTTTATTAAGATATAGTATATTTAGAAAATGTCTGACATGATCAGACTCCTTGACAAGATGGGGTCTTGTTCTGTGTAGCTTGGAATTATGGAAGCAGTGTTATACAAAGGATATGTACGAATGAATATTTTGGCTGCTTCCTCGTCGATCAACTGAAGTGAAGAAATGGACAGGGAGGTAAGCATAGAGTGCTTTCCAGACTTTTTAAACATAGTTTATAAATTAGCGACTGAAATAATTACACGTTTGATGTTATCATTACGCCTACGACCATGAGACCTAGAGTTACGCTTTCAAATAAAACATATAAAAAATATGGCAATATTAGGATCTTTTGAAATATTTCCTTGTTGATAAATAGTGTCATTAATAAATACTGATAAAGGTGATCCTTTGTGAGCAACAAACACAATTAAGAGAATAAAGCAGCAGACTCGGTTTTATTGAGTCTGTTCATGAGAAGTAATGAAAGAAGCAACACCTCTCACGCCCATTAACACCGGCTTAAGCGGTATTCTATGTCAAAGCCACTTATATTGGACTCGTTGGTCCCAAAGACCAATAAAAATAACACTACTGATTCGTAGCACGGGAAGACTTTTTACATCCGCCACACAGCACTAAACAAACGACAGTGTGAATGTTAATAAATACTGATAAAGGTGAGTGGATATGGTGTCTGTAAGTTATTCATCCACTAAAGTTCTGCTATATGTCTAGCTTTTATTTTAAAGCTTCTGTAGCATCATCATCATAAATTATATATTCAACCGGTTGAACAGTAACGTTACTAAAAGTATGACCTGATTGACGAAAGTGTTGGTACAAGTATTTTTTTTAACTTTTTAGGATTACCTGCATTATATTAATGTTCACGAAATCAAACTTTTAAAGATCGACCTGTTTGTCCAACATATTGTATACCGCAACGTGGTGCATTTCAAGTCAAAACATAAATGACGTGAGATGTACGTTAATCAACATTTGAAGCTAGACATACATTAAATATTCTACCATTAACAACTGATTTAATGGTGGACTTGCAAGATCAATAATTGCAACAACTGCACCTTTTAGCATTGCACTTATTAAAAGAGGGAAACACCCTGCGTCTTGAATGAACTAAATGATTTCTGAAAGGAGACTTTATATGGTATTTCCTCAAAACCGGTCATCCTAGAGGAGTAACTGAAACTTTGAGCCATTATTAAAAATCCTAGTAATATTATTAGATGGAACTTGAAACGAGGTTGCCGAATGAAGATTTAACTTCTGTATCCTTTAGTTCTGTAGCATTTAGAATATACATCAAAGATTACATCATTTTGTTGAAAAAAAATTCCTCTTTTAATTTTTATATTTTATTTGAGTTCACATGGAGATATACAAATAGTTAATATTTTTTCTATTTTTTACTTTACGCTTCAAAAGCTTTATCCGGACGCGACGTCATACACTTGTATGAAAACAATTTTTTCTTGTAATTGTTAATTTTAAAAAGAGTTTTTTTGGTTTTGTTTTTTGGTGGACTGTATTTTGTGAATGCTACATTTCCTGATTTTTTTTTAATCAACTTTATGACAATGATAGGGTCAAACAGAAAAACAGCATGCATACGTGTACGTTTTAAATTATGAACTTCACTATATTGTCGGTTACATCGTCAATTAAGCGAATGCGTTTTTTTACATTTACCTACTATAATGAATCCTTTTCCTCACTTTCACACATAACTCAAACAGCAACAAAGACGGTGTAATCTAATGTTGGCAATGCGAACTGATATTTATAATGGATGAGAATGATCACTGGTGTCGTTAACATCTCCCAGTAAACAAATAAACTACATTTCTTAAAGTTCAGCTACCTGGTAATAGCAGCTGGAGTGTAAACGTAATTATTCAAAACGATCTAAAACAGAAGAGATAATTAACTAATTACGGTTGCAACATGTGAAACCATTTCGGCGTATAACGTTTTATAGTTAAGGCTTCCTTTTAGTAAAATATGTCTATGTGGGTCATTTGCAATTGTGTGTATTCGCAAGTAATCTGTTCATGTGAAGTAAACAATTCAAAAGCTTCCCACTGAACGTTAACGCCTGTAATCAAACAAACATTTCCAGGAGGGGGAGCAAAGTGTGCGATACCACAAACTTGAAAGTGTTGGCAATAGTGACAATTTATACCTGGGTCCGTATTTCTAAAGCTTCTTAGCAATATCTTAAGTCAACATGTATCTTTGTTTTTAAAACACATATTTGGACATTGTCTTTAACTTTTAAATGTTACTATAGATAAATAAACCACACAGTTAAACTTTATATTAATATAGATGCTCTGTACTGTCGCTGAGAGGTTAATAAGGATATTTGAAAATATGTAATCAATCTTAACTTTGGACTTAAGTAATATTTTCTACTTAAGTTGTTTTATGAATATGAGCCCAGGTCCTAGGGTACACAAAACCTCATTCTTACCCTATCGTGAATGTTTTTAAAACAATAATTTCTTCATTCAATTTGTAGGAGTGATTGATTTTCATTGGTTTTGTTTTCTGCATATATTTTATTATATCATTGAATATTTTCCAACAAAGGCTTGAAATGGATAAAAAGTGAAAATTGAATATAAATGCAGAATTTAGTTTGTCTTCACATGTTGTTAATTAC
Organism: Cyrtodaria siliqua; assembly: GCA_037043455.1. NCBI lineage: Eukaryota > Metazoa > Mollusca > Bivalvia > Adapedonta > Hiatellidae > Cyrtodaria > Cyrtodaria siliqua. Next base: position 214,302 of record JAWPHD010000301.1, on the reverse strand, counting down.
ATTGGTAGGAAGTATTTATTATGTATACACTACAAAAGTGTATCTATGTTGATGTATACATATATTTATTAGTAATTATGTTTTATGTCGATTTTATTGTCAACCATTTTGTGTTTGTGATGTCGTTTGTATTTATTATTACTATTGCCTTCTTGTTTGTCTCTTTGCGTGTTTGTTTCTGTGTTTTGTGGTTGACTGTCCTTCTTGAATGCTACTTTCCCTGTCCGATCGTTTTCATTTCTTTAGACAGCGTATCATTTTAAAATATCGCATTGTCATATGCTTTGATAATTATACCTAGCGTTATTTAGCAAATAATGTAATTATTGTTTGACGCCTACATTACTTCAATCTGTGGAGCTCGGGAGTAGTAATTCGTATACCCCAGTTCAGTCTACTGAGGATGATGTTGTTTCCACGCATATCACCCAGTTAATGAAGACTTTCTTGCTTATAGAATAGTTCATGACGGGGATTTCTTTATTTACACTTCCCATTTTATTGGGTTGACAGTAGGGTAAGTGTGAGGTTTGGTGCACCCCAGAACCTAGTTTAAACCCCCAGCGGACTTATTTTGCCACTGACCGTTCCAAGGCGGTAGCCCCATTGTCAATTCCTTTTGTGTTTGTGATGTCTTATTTGGCCTGTTATTCATTCTTAAATTTGTGTTCTTTGTTTCTATGTGTGTTTGTGGTTGACTGTCGTCCTTGAATGCTGCTTCTCCTGTTCGATTTGTATATCTATATTTCAAGCCTGGGGTAGAAGAAAGCAAAACAAACTTCAAACTACTTGTATGTACAGAATTCGAAAATTACATAAACAGCTTTATAAACCCCGATTTATTTCTAATTCTAGTGCCTGCACCACTACAAAAAAAACGTGTTGGTCCATAACAATTTCAGCAGACGTTCTTGCCAAAATTTGCAATAAACGCTAAGTTTCGTCTATTACTACTTCTGATTTTTCAACACTTTATATACAACATTACCTCAGTTAGAAAATATAACCTGGCGGGGATATATTTATTTACACTGTCTTGTTTTATTGGGATGGCAATAGGGTAAGAGTGAGGTTTGTTTCGCCCTTGATCCTGGTTCAAACCACCGGCTTCCCTTTTTGTCAGGGGCATCCGTGGCCGAGTGGTTAACGTCTCTTACTTGAAATCACTTGCCCCTCACCGCTGTAGGTTCGATCCCTCATGGGCCTAGGACTCTTTATGTGAGGAAGCTATCCAGCTGGCTTGCGGAACGTCGGTGGTTCTACCCAGGTGCCCGCCCGTGTAAGAAAATTGCCCGAAGGGGCACCTGTGGTCTTCCTCCACCAATGGAAGCTGGAAAATCGCCATATGACCTTAGCTGTTGGTGCGACTATAAAATCCAATTTAATTCAATTCCCTTTTTGTCACTGACAGTTCCAATTCGTTAGCTCTGTTGTGAATCCTTTAGGTTTTGCGGTGTCGTGTCTTGCCGTTTAGTCATCTTTATACATGTAATTTGGTTCTGTGCGTGGTTTTGGTTGACTGTGGTCCTTGAATGCAGAATTTTCTGTTCGACCTTTATATCTACTTTCACGTTTAACTGTTGTGTTATATCTGCAAATATGTTATAAAGAGGGCTTCAAGGAGGAATGGCTATGCCAATCGAGTGACCCTCTATAAATAAAAAATTACTTACTTACTACTTGATATAATACATAATGAATTAAAGGACTGCATGATGTCCTGGTAAAGGAGGAGAATTTATTATAACGTAAACGATCAGCCTGGATTGTACTGGAATTTAAAGTTATACTCACGATCAATGAAAACGCACCACAAACCAAATCCTTTTAAACGTAAGAATTTGAGGCATTTTGGACAAAATATGATATACTCCACATAACGAATCGGCATTTAACATTTGTTTACCTGCATATCTGGATTCAATGCATTCCAAATTGGTGTTATGAAAACCGGTTTCCTTCAGTTACATCGCACAAAGAAATTATGTTTTTTAAACAAAAATCATGGCATGATACTCTAAGACGTCAAACAATAAAAAGGCCAGTGAAACCAAAAGGAATTTATTCCGAGAAAGATTAATGCCGCTTGAAGTTTTATGTAACAGTTTTCTTTTCAAGATTATCCATAACAAATAATGTTAAATAACAAGGTAATTAACTGCATAACTGCTTGTCATAAAAACCTACCAATAAACATGAAAAACAAGTTAGGTATCAAGATTCTATACTTATCCATGTTAACAAATAGAAAATATTGGTTCGGTAGTTTTATTTCAAATGGTTTGCGAATAATCTTCCAGCATAAACATATGGGGTTGATAACCATGTGTAAATAATGCGTTTACGGGTAGGGCATCTAAACAGTGTTGTATTGGTGTCGTCTACCTAAACCCTGAGAAGACGGTAACGTTTGATGCTTGTTTTATGTCGATTTTATTGTCAACCCTTTTGTGTTTGTGATGTCGTTTGTATTTATTATTACAATTTTGCCTTCTTGTTTGTCTGTTTGCGTGTTTGTTTCTGTGTTTTGTGGTTGACTGTCCTCCTTGAATGCTACTTTCCCTGTCCGATCTTTTTGTATTTCTTTAAGCAGACAGGACGTGATTATATCAAATGACATAGATCTACGTACAAATAACAATACAATATACACTAATGAGAGATTAGTAAGGAAAGGTTCACATAGCAAAATTCGAGGTAAAATGGCCATACTCTGCACTATAACGTTATACTTGTACTGGAACTATAAATTATCACCGAGGTATTGATATTAATCGAGGGATGACCTCAGTTGTGATATGGAAAAAGAGAGCTGTAATTTATATCAATAAGCTACACACGCAAAAAAAACAACATTTATATATTCAGGTGTGAATAGGAAATAGAGTTGTCATTTATTCATAATAAACTACTAAAACATAATCCACATATTTTGTTTTAATTTATAAGTTTTTTATAGTGATACACATACCACAGGTCTATTTGGAATCTTTTTCAATTCATATAACGCATTCATAAATTTATGAATTATACTGGCCAGAGATTCCAACTTCTTATCCCTGCGTCCATTTACTTAAGTGTTAAAGGTGCTACTTGCGTCCTCATTATCATCACGAAGGATATCACCCGCATATCATCTCTGCGGGATAGTATGGAGTTGACATCACGTGTCATATCAGGTGGTACAAACAGGACATTTCTGGAATAATTTCACTATAATTGTTTAATTAGAATATGTTTGTATAGCTCGGAAAAAAAGACGTATCCGTCATATTTATTTGCTAGAGTCTAGACTCAGAAAAGAAAATCGTATTAAAGATTCATTAATAACTTTTAATGTAAACCATCTGCGGAAGCATTATCATAAGTTGCTGCTAACATAAAACTAAGAAAGGTGTATACAACCAATAAAACTAATCTCGAACAGACACAATAAAAATGCTTCCAGTATATATTAACATCCACACTAGCATTCGTTTAGTGCAATGAGGCGGCTGTAACAAGTATATCCGTGCTACGAATCAGTAGCGTTACTTTTACTAGCATTTCAGACCAACGAGTACAATATAGGTGGCTTCACAAACTACGTAGATCTTTCTCTAAATTCTACCGCCGCAACGAGGGCCTGCTGGTAAAGTACAACACCAACCTTAAAACACTTCTGCGACTAGGCATATCACAACCCTCATTTTATGGAGATGTGGTCTATAAACTTCGAAATTTATGGGGTCTGACGGGTTTCATGACCGCTTTACAAATGTAATCAGGAAGTTCGTCAGAAAAGGATATAACCCAGTACGTTTCTGGATACATCCTGAGATGTTTATTATTTTTTTGTATGTGTTTCTTTAGTTAGTTTCTCTGGATGTGGACTTTATTGTTAGAGAATTCCTTTTGATTGGATGTAGTTTTGTTTACACTGTCTTGTCTATTTCGGCGCTGAAGACAGGATAATAGCGAGGATTGTGCGCATATAAAATCGATTCAAGCTAACCAGTAGGCCTTATTGCCTACTGACCGTTCCAAGTCGTTAAACTGTCTTCACCACCCTTTCTGTTGTTTTTGTCTCCTTCATTGTATTTTCAAGTCCTTGTTTGCAGTACAGTGCGGACCTACGCTGCCATTGCGTTCGGACGCTGTGGTTTCTATAGGACCCTATATCTCATTTTTTAAGTAGAATATCGCTTAAGGCGGTGCTAAGGGGCGAGAGAGGGTTATTTCTTACATTACCTCTCATGAACAGTCTCTACGTGTTTATTCTCTTTGGTGTGTTTGTGTTGCTTCCACAGGATCACCCTCTTATCAGCATGTTGTACCTTCTCAAATAAAAAACAAAGAAATATGAAAAACAACTAGACATCCATTGTGACAAGTTAACAAGCAACATGTATATAAATCAGTATATCTTTTATTTCAACTATTTGTATATCTTATCTTTGGTATTAAAACTCACTTATAATATCTATAGCAAGCAAATGTTCACTACTGTTCATGAACAGTCTCAATCAAACCGAGACTGCAATATGTTTTGCATTAATCGTGACCGACGATTGACAAATTTCTCCTTTAAATCCACATATTAACCGTGTGGCTATGTTACGTTAAATAATTGTTTGTATAGGTATTATGGTAGTGCAATGTTAATGTGTTTTTATTTTTGTATTAACCGATATTCCTTTCTTCCAAACCAGCCAAACCAGCCAGCTACATATGCACTTTTGCGATATATAATAAACCTATGCTTGCATTCTCATGTAAGAAGCATTTGATTCTTATATGATACTCTTATGATTCTTACATAAAAAGGTTATGTGTCCTGGCGGGGATATCTTTATTTACACTGTCCCGTTTATTGGGATGACAATAGGGTAAGAGTGAGGTTTGGTGCACCCTAGAACCTGGTTTAAACTCCCAGCGGCCTTTTTTGCCACTGACCGTTCCAAGGTGGTAGCCCTATTGTCAACCTGTGTGTGTTTGTGACGTCTTATCTTGCCTTTTATTCAGCTGCCGAAGGCAGCTGACTCTTATATGGGTTTAGAATATGTATATGGTTAACAGACTGTGAATCATGTAGCCGACAATAAGCATGAATTACAACTTCAATTCCTAGGGAACCCGTCTAAAAACTTGAATGGTATAAACACATATTTTTCAATGTTCAAAGCTTGCCGTTTTATTACCTCAAATTACTTTTTCGTAGAGCAGTCTACTAAAGTGTAGAATGCGACAATATTTCCGGGATCTTCACGTCCGGGATTCTTTACGGAGCATAATGAAACCGTAAGTGAAACTGAATGAAACCGTAAGTATTGGAATGGAATAAATGCAAATCTGTATTTTAATGGAATAATACATTTTTATGGAATAATACCCATTTATAATGGGGTTTTCTCGTAAATACCGCCGAGTTATACACTAGTCGATGGGTTTATTCGCTGCCTATATGGTTTTCATAATTGCACATGTAATGGTAAGGTAGCAATGAACAGTTTCATTGAGTTTTTCACTTTGATAACGCAATCTTATAATTACACATGGTAGCAGTGAGACGTTTATCTCTGTTGTAATGCACACGCTAACGCACACGCATCCCTTACATGTGAACACCTGTATTTCTGTGCTGGTGTGTACTTCTAGCACGTCGTGCTCCCAAGTTGAATTGTAATCAGTATGTAAGGCAAATCAGGGTATTTGAACAGAGAAAAGAGAGGTCGCCCACTTGATTCAAAATGTTTGGTAGGACCAACTGATGGTAAAACTCGGGAAGAATGTGTCTGGTAAGAAAATAAAACGGTCGTGGCGTGTTTACGTCAATATTATTTTTTTCAATATTGTTTCAACACCCGTGACTTGATATGTTATTACGTTAAACTTCGTTTCCAGTCCCTACCCAGATATATGCTATTTCCTCTCGTCAGCTATTTTACGCTTGCGTAAAACTTTGCTTGTTCATCTTTATATATAGTTGTTTTTTGTTTCTTAGTGTGTTTGTGATGACTGTCATCCTTCAATGCTACTTTTCCTGTTTGATTTTTATATCTATTATGTATGAAAACCATGTACTGTTCTTTTTATATAAGTATCATTTAATACGTGTCATATGAGAATCATATGAACATCTTATGATTGCCACGCAGACAAACTTGGAAGCACTATATTTCATGAATATCACTGGGTCACACAATCATGCTATTAACAGTGTGAAGCTATTTCTTTGGTCGATTGAAGACAACGAATTCCAATTCAAAACATGATTGACAGTTTTGAATGGAGATGGGTGATTGTACAGATTAATATGAGCATATGAGTGACGGTGAAGCATCACTAATATGTGTTAACCATGCTTGACAAAATAGATAGATATTCAGGTATTATTTGAGTCGAATGTTATTTGAGGACATTGTAAAGATATAGGTATCGCCTTAGAAAACGGTATACTATTTGCAGTGTATGTTCTATAGTTATCATTTTGTTCAGGCTGTCCTTTATCTTATAAAATTACAATCTGTTGACGAGGGGTTTGACTCCACGCAGGTTAGTCAAAAGGAAAGTGTTAAGACTGCAAGTCATCACACTGGATTGGGTGAAATGTTACGTATGCGCAAATGGGTCGTAAAGCAATTAGGGCCTACCCTAGTTTTAAAAATTTCTATCTTCACTGCAATATAGAATACAAGATAATATACTATTCAAAATGTGCTAAGGAATACTTCTATTTTTCCATATAATTTTATTAGAAAATAATTCACAATAACGATATTAATTTCATTGATACTTCAACAATTCCACAATTTGAATCAAGTCATGAGCTCACATGACCACACACTGTCCTAAATAATTTAATTTAAAATAGAAATAATGCTACTTATTTCAGCAAGAAATTTAGACAACAAAAAAGTGATCCTTAGCAAATGTTGAGTAGTATATATCTTGGCGGGAATATCTTTATTTGCACTGTCCCATTTCAATGGGATGACAAGATGGTAAGAGTGATATATCTGAAATTAATATATTGAACAAGATATTTAAGACCTCTCTACTTAAAACTGATTAGCATTTTCGAGATGATGTTGACAGATTTGCGGCCAGTGACCATTTTTTTTGAAATACTAAGGGAAATAAACTTGCAACGTTCATGTGGTAGCATTTAAGAATTTCGATTAGTGTAAACTATATCCCATTCGTTTCTTCTAATAGACAGTGCTCTGGACATTGAATGGTGAGTTAACTTCGCTCGATGGCCTCACATTTATCATATTTCAGAGCAAAAGTTCACCTGACAGTGTATAATTCGTTCGTTAATTATATATTTCATTCATACTCTCATTAAAGACACTTCCTATTATAAATTATGATAGTATCACGTAACATACACGTCTGCCATCTATAAGTGTTTTAGCAGTATGAACAATCGTTTTGAAACTTTCTGTAACTCCCAAGTTAAAAGTACGTATTATAGTCGAATAGAACAGGAACATTCACAGTCAACCAAACCAAGCATTCAAAACAACAGCAATCCAAAGGAAAACCAAATAGAAACAAAAGTTGTGACAGAACAAACACAAAAGTGATGAGAATAGAGCTACCACCTTAGAATAATACGTTGATTAAGGGCCACTGCGTTTTTTGATATTAGGTGATCGATGAGCCCGATATTATCATATATACATATATCGTTGGTACATAGTACATTTTAAAATCCTTACGTTTTCTTACTTTAATTCCGAAAAGTTGGTTCCACTAATCAGCCTTTACCATTTGATTATTATTTAATCACACTTAGGAAATGTTGTCTGCATTTAATTAAGTGTTTTGAGTGTTACTTCTGATATTGTTTGTTTCTTCCCATTATTTTCTCATTTAAGGAATAGCATTTTGCAAGATACTGGGTCATGGATTGGTATGAAAATACCTCACTGAAAGTTGCAAGTTCACTGTCATATGTATATATTTTATTGATGGTTCAAATATGTGTACTATTGACTATTGACATTTTAATAATTGAGTTCTGCTCAACCCTGGGCTAGTGGGCGTGAACGGTAGCAGACATTTTCCCCTACTGTTTGTGAATAGTCTCAATGAATGCGGTCTGCAATATCTTTTTGTATTTATCGTGTTCGGCGAATTCCAAATCTCTCAGTTCATACTCTTTTTAAACCAGGCTTAACTCTTTGATTATGGGTTTGAAATCACGCAGGTTGGTCAGAACGAACATGACGAAAGTATTAAGGTTGCTAGTCATCACACTGGATATGGTGTTTTACCACAAAAAATGGTTTGTATATGCTGATGGATCGTATATTATTTATCAGTACAGGTACAGTTTGAACTGGTATACAATATTTGCGTTAAAAAGTATAGAAAAGAAAAGTTTGTATGAATGGGCTTGTAGATTTATAACAGGTTTAATCAAACAACAAACAGATTATTTGGTAAACTAACGAAGGATGCAATCTGATCATAGTGCAGGTCAACAATCTCGAATATGAAAGGTGAGTGTGTACCAGCTTCTTCATTTAATTGACTGTCGTCTTTGAATGCTACTTTTCATGTTCGATTTTTATATCTACTTTTACTATGTCAAGACATATTTTTCTAACAATGTAAATATATGCATATTGTGGTAACATTTAAGAAAAATTGATTTATTGTAAAAACTATCCCTCTGTTATTTCAACTTTCCAGTAGACATGGTCTGGACAATGAATGGACAAACGACTAGGCTCGCGAGCATTCAATGTATCATGTTTCAGAGCAAATTCAGTTCACTAGACGATGCATAGTTCGTGATTTCTATTATATTACATGCATAATCTCATAAACTTCACTTCCCATTTAAATATAACTTTACAACAACATGTAAGTGCAACATTTGCTAATTTATCTGGCTATGGAAGTTATTGTTAGACAATATTATTATATTTATTTCTGTAGGGATGTACTTATTTACGCCTTCTTTCCAAATTGGGTTCTGCAGTACAGAATAATAGCGAGGTTGTGAACAAATTAATCGATTTAAGCTAACCAGTAGACCGTATTGCCTAATGACCGTTCCAAATCGGTTTTCACCACTCGTAGTTGTGTGTATTTACCATTTCTTTGAATAGTAAATTTGCCCTTAGTTTGTGGTACGGTACGGTTCGATTGCGTTGTATGCTGTGGTTTCTATGGGACCATTTTTTTCAGTTTTATATATTAAAAGTATGATGGTACTATACAGACACATTTTCAGCATATAAAATTGTTTTACCATTTGAGTACTGTTTTTAAAATTTATTTATAATTCCCAAATTAAACGTAGATATCAAAATAGAACGGAAAATGCAGCATTCACAGATCACAGTCAATCATCTCGCGCGTTCCAAACAAACAACAATACAACACTGTATAGAATCAAAATACACAACATAAAAGGGATGACAACATGGATACCGTCTTGGAACGGTTAGTGGAAAAAATGTATTTTGGGGTTTACCAATTTCTAGGGTGCACTAAACCTCCCTCTTACCATTTTGCCATCCCTTTTGACAATATGAATAAAGTAATATGCTGGTTCTTTGTCTGCTAGGATGCGCTTGTTGTGTACAATCTCCGCTTTTAAAGGTTCAAGTTATTAGGTGTGTGAATTGAAGTCATAACAAAAGTCACATTTCAGAAAGGGTTCATTTCTTAATGATTGGCCATCTCAGTTACATTTAATCAAGAACGTTGGTATTTATTTATTATTTGATATATATACTGCTGAATTGTTCCATATAACCCTTTGACTGTAGTCTAAGAATAGTTTACGCATACAGAACCTGAGATTTATTTATCATGTAGAGTACGAAAAGCGTTTGAACATTTCAAGAAACTAATCCACCAAATAAGGGCAAAGTTACAGTTGAGAACCGTTTATTGAAGGTGTTCAGGTCGTATAATAATATATATGTGCCGATTAAAGGTATAGGTTTATTTATCTGTTTTTAATACCTGTGATTGAATAGGCGTAAAATGAATTATCATTGGATATTCTTAATTCGACGCTCCAGGTTTTGGTTAAAGTTGTGTCTAATGAGTTTGGATTCTGATAATATATAAGTTATATATATAAATCGTCGCCAGAAGGTTTATAAATTGTGTACACCTGTAATACAATGTGCCTGTTGTTGGCGGGATAGGGACTTTAAAACTAATTCAAAGACGAGACCTGATTTTGTTATAATTCGGTATAAAGTTTCGGTACTTTATGAGAGTAAAATTTAAAAGATTGTTTACTATTTATATTATAAAAAAAACATACGCAGCGATAATAGAATCTGTATAGTGGGAATGAAATGAACGGTGTAACCATTACACCACAGTGGTAATAACATGTAACAGAAATAGTAACACACATATAACAATTATTTATAATAATATTATTATTGTAAGAAACGAATGCCGTTTTCTCCCTTCCAATAGTAAAAAGCTCGACAAAATGTGCAGAAACAATGGAGATTAAGAACTGCCATAAAAATAAAGTCTGGTATGGTAAGCAATAAATTAACAATCATCAGAGACCCAGTTACTATGGGGAACCTTGATTCTTACAATATTTGTACAAACCGTGGTCGAAAACCTTAATTCTCATTCGAGAACCCCCTGTAGTCGTTGGTTAAATTAAGATCTCCGATTAAATCCAGACCTAAGGTTTTCTTGTGAGCAACTTATGGTTTTCGTAAGATAACTAAGGTTTCCGTTTGAGAACTAAGGTTTTCTGTGTGAAGTCTTTGTTTCTCAAATTAAAAGTGTTAGCGGTCGACTTAAGAAAAGTTGTTTTTGCGAGTTTTAATATGCTCATGTTTCTAGTTAACGAATAGAAATACATGCATTTCCAAATAAATATGCATTTGAAATTTGATTATAAGAACATATATATCTAACATAAAAATGAATAATTGGTAAAAAGAACTTAAAACATTTCATATACCTATTTTTGTCTTTGTTTTCGCTCTCTTAAGGTTTCAGCTTGTCAAAATATCAGATTTGTCTTATGGATACATTATGATTGAATTGTAAGCAATTCCCCTAAGCACCTAGGGAATATAACGACACAATGTTACGATGTATTTTCCGGGAAATTGCAACGGCACTTGATATACAGCGGGAGACCTGGAGATTTGTAAAATGCGTTTTCTGTCTACGACATCTATTTGTTTTCATTTTGCTTACTACATAGTGTCTTCCTACACGTGCAATCTCTTGCTCTTTTATCGGTGTACTGTTCATGGGATCTTAATTTTGAACTAGCGTGTGTACACATCTATTAGTTGCAATCTAGTCGGCGTCTTATATAGAAAGTCTCGCGTATTGGATTCTAATGGACCTGAGTGAGTGAAAGTATATTACATAACAGTTGAACAGGAAATTTACAATGTACATAACTCAGCCATCACAAAATAGTCATTCAAAACAAACAACAATTACATGGATAAGCAACAAGGGTACCGTCCTGGATCTGGTCATTAGAAAACAAGAAAGATCTTTTGTGATTTATGGAGCTAAAAACAATCAATTTTGCATTCTGTTTCGGCAGTTTGTTGTTTTTCTGAGATTTTTTCCCATGTCTATACTTTTAAAAAAACATACTATAAGAAATCATAGAATGCTTGTAATATTATGTCTACGTGTATTTCTATAGACATAATGCTAAGTTTATAAACACTAGAATTGTTTGTCGTATTTAAATATTTTCTAAATTAGACAAACTCTCAAAATAAATGGTTGAACTGAAGATTCCGAATGAAAAGGGACTGATAAATATTGTTTACTTTTTTAAATAATTCACAATTCTGCATGAGTGGAATTTAGTTGTAGGTTTGAGGCTGGTCTTAAGTTTCGCATTCTTTTTTTTGTGTACATCTGAAACTGAATAAATGTAATTCTAAGATGAACTGCTAGCAGGAGCCGGATCATAAAGTGTTTTAAATATTAAGATTGATGTTTTAAATCAACGTTAACAAGTAAGCATTCTAAATGCAATAAATTCTACTGAGTATGTCTGTACTTTTATAAGGATATAATTTGAAAATATTTAAGTCTTGTATCTGTATTCTTTCAGGTATTTCACGAGAAATTATAATATTCGTTTTTCTACAGCTTGTAGTCAAGTCAGGGACGTTAATATGTGTAATCTGTGTATAACTAAGACGCTGCTTCGTCATGTTACCCTAACTTCAAAAACTCTTTGCAGATTTTAATTATCGTAATCCTGATCTACGTTTAAAATATAAAATATAAATGAAATGTAATTTAAGAACACTTCTGTGAGTATAACTATCACTATTTCACTTCTATGGTGATGTGATTTACAAAAAAAAAGAAAGATATAAAAGTCGGACAGGGAAAGTAGCATTCAATGACGACGGTCGACCAAAAAACACAAACGAAAACAGACAAACGTGAAGTGAAAAGTAATAAAAAATGCAAACGATATCACAAACACAAAAGGGTTGATAATAGGGCTTCCGCCTTGGAACGGTCAGTGACAAATGTTGCAAATACATCTTTCCTCGTATAACAGGTTAAAATGATCTGAATTAATCAAAACTTGCATTTCTTACCAAAATGTTTGAATCTACACCACGTTGGCTCAAGTGCAATGGTGAGATCATTTCTCAAACTTGATTTGCAACCAAATACACGTCATGCTGATTTAATTGTGATAATCTCGTATCAAGTTCTCGCGGAATAACGATAAAGAACTGTCCTATGTTAAGCCGTGTTGAATATCTTTCGTATAGGACAATCCTATGAAATCAAGGTCGTTTTGGGTTTTTCTCAAATACAGTTTTCCCATAAGATTTAACGGCTTCTCATGTTTTAAAAAATTAGAATATTTTACTTCAATAAGTAAATTGTTTTATCGATACATGGTTTAATTGCATATTTATCTCAGTATTAATGCAGCTTTGGAAGTCGTTTTAATAAAACGGTAAGTTTCCGATACAATCGGCCATAATCGGAATTTCCTTGTTGATTGCCATTTTACGCAATCGGCACTGACTCTGACTCGTCAGGATTCCCACACATTTATTGATTGTGGAAATTGTCGAAGAGTTGCGGTAGCAAAATTTCAATTCGGTTTGAGTAAAAATGATTTCAGCGAATAGACAAAATCATTTAACGCTTCAGGACATTGTTCGTTAAGAAAAACCAGTAAATAAATTGTGTAAAATGTACAAAAATGTGCTGACGGGTAGCGCTTCTAAAAATTGGTTATATTGGTGTCGCCTACTTAAATCCTGCGAAGACGATGATGTTTGATGTTTGCCACCAATAGTGTTTTGTCGTACCCTTAATGATTTATTATCTTGTTGCTCTGACTTCTGCTAAGTCATTCAGTAATTGTCTCATGGCTTTTTAAGCTTGTTCTTATATTCATATACATGTATACATGATCAGCTTTGTGTTATACTTCTACTGTCTATTAATGCTGCCTAGTTTGTAAGAGAACATAGCTTGGCGATGATTTCTTTATCTACACTGTCCCGTGTTATTGGGATGACAATTGAAGACTGAAGTTTGGTGCACCCATAACCGTGTTTGAACCCTCTACCGCCTTGTTAACAGCCAACCCGTTTGTTTTTGTAATAATATATACATTGTCTTGTATTTATCCTTTTAACTATTGGTTGTTCCTGTGCTTATTTTTGGTTGATTGCGGTGGTCAAATTTCCACATTTTGGGTTCGATCTGTATATCTCTTAATTTCTGCATTTCATGTTTGACTTGTATATCTACTTTTCTCTATGAAAGAAATATCTTCTTTTTATTCATCATGTTCATTGGCCAAATGACACATAATAAGGAGCGATAAATCGTTATTTTCTAAAAGGAAACAAAATACAAAAAATGATCATGAATATAAATCAGGGCACGACAAGAAATGTGCCTAGATGGAAATACATAAATGTTTTTACAAACATCGGGTTCCATGGTTACAGTCAACTATGGCGCTAATTATCGTTAAATTTAATTACATTTTGTAAATGTGCGCCTTTTGGACTCTGGGGAAAACATTGATCGCGATGGATTCCTAAATTAAATAAACACACATGACACCATGAGATGAAGGAAAGCCAATACTATAGTAGATTACCGTAATATTTACATACTCTATTATATTATTCAGTTTAGAACCAAAGAAAGAACTAAGACATATATAAATGTATGAACGAATACATACAAATATTAAAAATCAAACAATATATTCAAGAATATAATGGTTATAATTAAATATTTGACCATGTGCACGATTTTGCACATATGAATATAGTTAAGGTCTAGAAACTCAATGATTCAATTCATACTTCTTTCAAGAACGATAATGGCTCTTCAGTGTATCAGCAACAAAGTATATTGTGTTATAAAATAAATGAGTCTGATAATTAAATAAAAATATACACTTAATAAGACAGGCGTGATTATATCAAATGACATACATCTACGTACAAATAGCAATAAAATATACACTAATGAGAGATTAGTAAGGAAACGTTCTCCCACAAGATTCGAGGGAAAAAGGCCAAACTATACACTATCACGTTATATTTGTTCTAGAAGTATACATTATCACCGAAGTATTGATTTTTTTTCGAGGGGATGACCTCAGGTGTGATATGGCAAATGGAGAGCTGTAGTTTATATATCAATAAACAACAAACGCAGAACAAACACATTTATGTATTCAGGTGTAAATAGGAAATATAGTTGTTATTTATTCATAATAAACTACTACAAATGTGTTTTATGCATATGTTTGTTATATAGATACACATACCACAGATATATTTGGAATCTTTTGCAATTCATAACATATTCATACATTTATACATTATATTGGACAGAGATTTCAACGTCTTTTCACTGCGTCCATTTTACTGAAGTGTTAAAGGCGTTATCTGCGACCTCGTTATCATCGCGAGAAATATCACCCGCATATCATCTCTGCGGATTAATATGGATTTCACATCACGTGTCATATCAGGTGGTACGAACAGTACGTATCAGGAATAATTACACTATTATGTAATTATAGTATGTAGTTATAGCACTATTAATCTAAACCATCTGCTGAAGCATTATCATACAGTAACTGTTAAAACAAAACTAAGTCAAGTGGATATTCCTGAGTTGCAACAGTTAAGATCACAACGTCATGTGTTTCCACGATGGTTTGATAAATCAATAAAACCTATCATGAACAGACAATAAAACCGAGTCTGTCGTTTTATTTTTTTGGATTTGTTTGTTGCTTCCAGTATTTATTAACATTCACACTAGCGTTCGTTTAGTGCAATGAGGTGGCTGTAACAAGTATTCCGATGCTACGAATAAGTAGCGTTACATTTACTGATCATTTATGACCAACGAGTACAATATAGGTGGCTTTGAAGTAGAATATAGTAAAGGCGACAGTAAGGGGTGAGAAAGGGGCTGCTTCGTACATTACCTCCCATGAACAGTCTCATTAAAACCGTGTCTCTAGTCTATTCTCTTTGTTGTGTTTGTTGCTTCCATATGATCACCCTCCTATCAGTATTTTGTACCATCTCAAATAAAAAACAAAGAAATGTGAAAAGCAATTAGACATCCACTAGACACTTGTGACAAGTTAACGATTCACAAGCAACATGTATATAAATCAATATATCCCTTATTTCAACTATTTTTATATTTTATCTTTGGTATTAAAAATGCATTTATAATATATATAGCAAGCACATTTTCACTACCGCTCATGAACAGCTTCAATCTGTTAATGTGTTTTTATTTTTGTATTAACCGATATTTTCTTCTTCCAAACCAGCCAAACCTGCCAGGTACCTATGCAATTTTGCCATATATGATAAACCTATGCTTGCATTCTCATTTGAGAAGCATATGATTCATATAAGATACTCATATGATTCCTGGCGAGGATATCTTTATTTACACTGTCCCGTTTAATAGGGTAAGAGTGAGGTTTGTTGCACCAAAGAACCTGGTTTAAACTCCCAGCGGCCTTTTTTGCCACTGACCGTTCCAATGAAATAATGAATGGTGTTTTACGGCACGTCGACACATAAATAGGTCATATTGTGCGCAAAAACTGACGAAAGATGAAGAAATGAAGGATTAATTAAAAATAAATGTAAATATATCAAGTTAAAACTATTCAAAAATAAGGAATGATATGGTAGTAATATACACTATATAAGTAAATCAACAAATGCCCGAAAACGGGTATATAAAGAGTAAATATATACAAGAACATATTATAATGGTTTATATAGTCTGACCTCCTTCAGGAAATCTAAAACTAGACTAAAATCTATAGTATTAAATAACTCGGTCATAGTATTAACATTGCAGTACCTTTGACGCATAGGATCAAAGTCTACACATTCCAGCAATATGTGTTTGACCGTTAACGGTGCAAAGCAGGGTATAAATTCTGGTAATTGCTCACCTTGTAATAAATATGAATGATTATAACGTGTATGCCCTATTCTGCACCGGGCTAGGACAACTTCTTCTCGACGAATGGGTCTACTAGAAGAACGCCATTCTCTGAGTAACGGTTTAATTGAATGAAGTTTATTGGTAACTGACAAATCCCAAGCGGTTTGCCAAGAGTTACGAATATATGTGTTAATACAACTTTTAAAATCATTTGTGTGTTTGTGAAGTCTTATCTTGCCTTTTATTCATCTTTATATATAGTTGTTCTTTGTTTCTTAGTGAGTTTGTGGTTGACTGCCATCATTGAATGCTACGTTTCCGTTTCCTTTGTATATCTATTTTTATATAAAAATCATGTACTGTTTCTTTTATATAAGTGTCATATAATTCGTATCATATGAACATCTTATGATTGCCACGCAGGCAAACTTGGAAACACTATATTTCATGAATATCGTTGGGTCACACAATCATGCTGTTAACAGTGTGAAGCTATTTCTGTGGTTTATTGAAGACAATGAATTCCAGTTCAAAACATGATTGACAGTTTTGAATGGAGATGGCTGATTGTACAGATAAATATGAGCATATGAGTGACTGTGAAGCATCATCAATCTGTGTTAACCATGCTTGACAAAATAGACACGGGTTGCAAAGTTCAAATATGATGGTCTAAACGATTTGTGTAAATGTTGCACTATTATAGGAATGACACTTCATGATTATTAAAGAAATTTTGTTCTCAGATACTATTTGAATCGAAATGTTATTTTTGGACATTGTTAAGAAGATAAGCATCGCCTTAGAAAACCATATACTATTTGCAGTGTATGTTCTATAGTTAACATTTTGTTCAGGTAGTCCTATATCTTGTAAAATTACAAACTTTTGACGAGGGGTTTGCCTCCACGCAGGTTGGTCAAAAGGAAAGTGTTAAGGCTGCAAGTCATCACATTGGATTGAGTGAAATGTTACGTATGCGTAAATTAAATATCATAGTCTTTAAAATTGCCTATCTTTCCTGCAAAATAGAATACGAGATAATGTAACCTGGCAGGAATATCTTAATTTGCACTGTCCCGTTTTACTGATGACGGTAAGAGGGTAAGAGTGATGTATCTGAAATGAATATATTGATCAAGGTATATAGGACTTCTCTACTTAAAACCGAATAGCATTTTAGAGCTGTTGTTGACAGATTTACGACCAGAGACCATTATTTATGAAATAATAAGGGAAATAAACAACGATTGCTGATTTATTATTTGAAATGGGCAGTCTGAAATAGTGTTCAATAATTACGTTTATATTATAGAAAATAAATGTTAATGTTATTGAAAATAAATGTTTGGAGGAAATATTATGTATATTGTTAATATGTATACCCATAATACAATATATATAATACTTTATGTCTTTGCAATTACTGCAACGTTTATGTGGTAGCATTTAAAAACGTCGATTAGTGTCAACTATATCCCATTCGTTTCTTCTAGTAGACAGTGCTCCGGATATTGAATGGAGAATTAATTTCTATCTATGGCTTTCATATTTATCATATTTCAGGCAGAGATTCACTAGAAAGTGAAAGGCACATTAAAGGCACATGCTATTATAAGTTATGATAGTATCACGTATTATACACGTTTGCCATCTAAAAGCGTTTCAGCAGTTTGAACAATCGTTTTGAAACTTTCTGTAACTCCCTAGTTAAAAGTACGTATTATAGTCGAATAGAACAGGAAGCATTCACAGAATACAGTCAACCAAAGCAAGCATTCAAAACAAACAACAATCAAAAGGAAAACCAAATAGAAACAAAAGTTGTGACAGAAAAAACACAAAAGGGATGACAATAGAGCTACCACCTTAGAATAATCTGTTGATAAAGGGCCACTGGGTGTTTTGATCTTAGGTTTAAAATCGGGAATTCAGGAATTTTATAATAAATTTGTTTTAGTTCCTGCAAATAAAGAAGCTAATTATGTAATTATTGTTTGACACCTACATTACGTCAATGTTTTATCACTGGAACTCGGCTGCACCAATTCGTATACTCCAGTTAATTCTACTGAGGATGATGTTGTTTCCACACATATCGGTCGGTGCACTACTTTCAAGGCTTGTGTAAACGATAAGCAAAATAAACTGCCTACTATGTACTGGATTGCTAAATTACATAAAAATCCGTATAAGGCTCGCTTTATTTCGAATTCTAGTGTCTGTGTAGCACGCCAATTACGAATACTCGATAATTCCGAATTATCGACACGCCATTTGCGAATTCGTAATTGGAGGTGCCATTTACGAATTAATTTCAAATAACGTTTTTTCAAGATATATGTGATTAAAATTATAAAAAGAACAGTATTTGAACAAAATACAATAGTATAATTTCATTTTAAGCTGGAAAATCACAATAAAACTGAGGAAATGTGTAAATTTTGTCCCTGCGTTTTTCGGCCGTTTTTGCACGATTTCTGTGTGGTTTTACTGCAAGATGTCGGTGATGTAAGTCACAATTTCTTATTATTATTTAAACTCTTTATTTACCTTATCATTTCTTAAATAAAATAGTAATAAATCTAGTCTTGTGTTTGAACGGGGACTGTAGATAGACTATATAGTAATAAAGTCCTGGTTTGAATTATGTACATGCTTTATTACAAAAGTGACCATCAATATTTTGCCTATTAAAATAGCAACAGGGACATCTCATGTCCTCTGTGATATTACCAAGTTGCAAGAGGGTTGGTCTACATTCAAGTTCGTCTACTTTATGTTATGAAAAAGGATGAATGAATTATGTTTGTTTAAATCAGAGACGTAATACCATACATGACCTCTAAATTGATTCTTATTACCTGGGATGATAATTATCGTCATATAAAGCCCTGTTATCACACGTTGGCAAATTAAATTGATTGATTCTGTTTGTAGTTTTTCTTGCGTAACAGATTTAGGATTAAAAAAAATGACAGAAAAGTCAGTTGCATGCTCGTTTCCATCTATGTATTTGTGTTTAACAAAAGTATTGGAACAAGTCAAAGCACCAATACGAACCAATAAGGTCGATATGTTCAGTCATTGTACATAACGACGGTGTCTACTTGTATCAGTGAGCTTAATGCTCATATTTACAGTGATATCACTGGAATACCACGCCTGTATCAGACACCTAGCATTACCCTTTACATTATTAAGGCACATATAAAATATGAAAGTTAAATATGTTTCACCGATAATGTTTCATCAGAACTGGGATGATAATTGAGTCAATATTTTATCGATTTTATTGAATCAAATGTTTAACAGTATAGGTTATTCAGAGCTGCATCAGAGAGGGAAATGGTCACCAATAATATAAATCAGATGCATCAATGTTATTGATCACTGATAAATTAAACCGTTGCACCGGTCTAAAATAACACCGGTGTATCGACAATATACCGGTGTAGCGGTATTATGTATTTAGTATTGTTTTACCAGTGCATTGTTTTTACAGTAGTCAAATTTAGTACTCCCAGACATAAGTAAATGGCAACATAAAAAGAAATATAAAAATATCGGACAGGGAAAGTAGCATTCAAGGAGGACAGTCAACCACAAAACACAGAAACAAACATGCAAACAGACAAACAAGAAGGCAAAAGCAATAATAAATACAAACGACATCACAAACACAAAAGGGTTGACAACAGGGCTACCGCCTTGGAACGGTCAGTGGCAAAGTAGGCCACTGGGGGGTTAAACCGGTTATAGGGTGCACCAAACCTCACACTTACCCTACTGTCATCCTATTAAAACAGTACGGTGTAAATAAAGAAATCCCCGCCATGATCTAACATTCTTAATTTTGATAATGTAAAAATATAAAAAACAACCACAACAAACATCTCCAAACTTTTAACTTCTTGCCTTACTGCCGTTAAAGATCACGTTAAACTATATTGTGATAAAACTTATAAAAACTCTGGGATTAATTTATTTTGGTCTATAACAAATTCAGGAGACGTTCTTGATAATATTTTCAATAAAGGTCAAGTTTCATCAATAAGCACTTATGACTTTTCTACACTATATACAACCTTACCACATCACCTTATTAAAGACAAGCTATATTCTCTTATTCAAAAAACATTCGCTAGAGAAAATACTACATTTTTGGCATGTAATAATATTAAAGCGTTTTTTACTAACGACAATTCAGACAATTATACTATTTGGATTTGCTATGAAGTTTGTGAAGCACTCATCTTCCTATTAGATAATTGTTTCGTCAGGTATGGAACCACCGTTTATAGACAAATTGTTGGTATCCCTATGGGTACGAACAGTGCACCACTTGTCGCAGATTTGTTTTTATTTTGCTATGAAAGAGATTTCATGGTGAGTCTTTCACCAGATACCCAGGCAGATGTTATTGAAGCCTTTAATGACACCTTTCGGTATCTGGATGACATATTGAACATTGACAACCCTTGCTTTCCAACAACTATGGTTGATAATATTTATCCTAAAGAACTTCAGCTTAAGAAAGCTAATATATCTGATAATAACGCTTCTTTTCTTGATTTAGATCTCTCGATTGGAAATGGTGAAATAATTAGCTAAATCTATGACAAGAGAGATGATTTTAAATTTGGCATTGTTAATTATCCTCACTTGGATGGGGATGTTCCCGGAGCAACTTCTTATGGGGTGTATGTGTCTCAACATATTCGTTTTTCAAGAGCTTGTACTCGAGTTGAGGACTTTAATATTCGTAATATTTGAATAACTAAAAATTTATTCAATCAGGGTTACCGTTACCATAAACTTCGTAAAACCTTTGCAAAATTATATTAGCGTAACCCTGATCGGGGTTACCGTTACCATAAACTTGGTAAAACCTTTGCAAAATTTTATTATCGTAACCCTGATCTTCTTTCCAAATATAAAAGTAATTTAAAGACATTTTCTATATCTTTTTCTGCATAACAGATTTTCTTTTTGTATATGAATATATTTTAGTGATGGTTCAAATATGTGTACTATTGACATTTTAATAATTGAGTCCTGCTCAATCCTGGGCTAGTAGGCTTGAACGGTAGCATACAGTTCCCCTACTGTTTGTGAATAGTCTCAATGAATGCGGTCTGCAATATCTTTTTGTATTTATGGTGTTCGGCGATTTCCAAATCTCTCAGTTCATACTCTTTTTAAACCAGGCTTAACTCTTTGAATATTGGTTCAAATCTCGCAGATTGGTCAAAACGAAAGTATTAAGGCTGCTAGTCATCACACTGGATATGGTGTTTTACTTCAAAATGGTTTGTTTATGCTGATTGGTCCTGTATTATTTATCAGTACAGGTACAGTTTGAACTGGTATACAATATTTGCGTTAAATATTATAAACCAAAATAGCTTGTATATGTATAACATGTTTAACCATAAAACAATAAGATTATTTGGTAAATTAACGAAGGATGCAATCTGATCATTGTGCAGGTCAACAACCTCGAATATGAAAGGTGAGTGTGTACCAGCTTCTTCAGTTAATCGACTGTCGTCTTTGAATGCTACTTTTCCTGTTCGATTTTTATATCTACTTTTAGTATGTCAATAAATATTTTTCTAATAATACAAATATATACTTATTGTGGTAACATTTAAGAAAATTCGATTTATTGTAAAAACTATCCCATCTGTTATTTCAACTTTCCAGTATTCCATTGTCTGGAAAATGAATGGATAAACGACTAGGCTCATGAGCATTCAATGTATCATATTTCAGAGCAAACTGAGTTCAGCAGACGATGCATAATTCGTGATTTATATTATATTACATACATAATCTCATAAACGTCGCTTCCCATTTGAATATAATTTTACAACAACATGTAAGTGCACCTTTTGCTAATTTCTTTGGCTATGGAAGTTATTGTTAGACATTTATTTCTGTAGGGATGTACTTATTTACGCTGTCTTTTCAATTTGGGTTCTGCAGTACAGGATAATAGCGAGGTTGTGAACACATCAATCGATTTAAGGTAACCAGTAGGTCGTATTGTCTAATGACCGTTCCAAGTCGGTAAGCCTGTTTTCACCACTCGTAGTGGTGTGTATTTACCATTTCATTGAATTTTAATTTGGCCTTCGTTTGTGGTACGGTACGGTGCGATTGCGTTGTATGCTGTGGTTTCTATGGGACCTTTTTTCAGTTGTCTGTATTAAAAGTATGATGGTATCATACAGCCACATTTTCAGCATATACAAGTGTTTTACCATTTTGAGAACTGTTTTTAAAATTTATTTATAATTCCCAAATTAAACGTAGGTATAAAAATAGAACGGAAAATGCAGCATTCACAATCAACCATATCGCGCGTTCGAAACAAACAACAATACAACAATATATAGAATCAAAGTATGCGACACCACAAACATAAAAGGGATCACAACATGGATATCGTCTTGGAACGGTTAGTGGAAAAATGTCTTTAGGTGTTTAACCAATTTCTAGGGTGCACCAAACCTCCCTCTTACCCTTTTGTCATCCCTTTTGACAATATGAATAAAGTAATATGCAGTTTTTTTGTCTCCTACGGATGCGCTTGTTGTGTACAATCTCCGCTTTAACAGGCTCGAGTTATTACTGATCAGAAGCACTAAACAAGTGCAATGTTAGTGTGAGTATAAACCATGAATGTTGAGGTGTGTAAATTGAAGTCAGAAGAAAAGTCACATTTCAGAAAGGGTTCATTTCTTAATGATTGGCCATCTCAGTACTGTTAGTGAAGAACGTTGGTATTTATTTATTATTTTATATATATACTGCTGAATTGTTCCATATAACTATTTGACTGTCGTTTTTAAATAATTTACACATAGAGAACCTGAGATTTATTTTCATGTAGAGTACGAAAAGCGTTTGAACATTTCAAGAAACTAATCCACCAAATAACGGCAAAGTTACACTTCAAAACCTTTTATTGAAGATGTTCAGGTCATGTAATAATATATATGTGCCAATTAAAGGTATATATTTATTTACATGTTCTTAAAATTCCCGTGATTGAATAGGCGTCAAATTAATTATCATTGGATATTCTTAATTCGACGCTCCAGGTTTTGGTTTAAGTTGTGTCTAATGAGTTTGGATTCTCATAATATATAAGTTATTTATATAAATCGTCGCCAGAAAGTTTATAAATTGTGTACACCTGTAATACAATGTGCCTGTTGTTGGCGGGATAAGGACTTTAAAACTAATTCAAAGACGAGACCTGATTTTGTTATAATTCGGTATAAAGTTTCGGTACGTTATGAGAGTAAAATTTGAAAGATTGTTTACTATTTATATTATAAAAAATATACGCAGCCATAATAGAATCTGTATGGTGGGAATGAAATGAACAGTGTAACCATTACACCACAATGGTCATAACATGTAACAGAAATAGGAACACACATATAACAATTATTTATAATAATATTATTATTGTAAGAAACGAATGCCGTTTTTTTCCTTCCAATAGTAAAGAGCTCGACAAAATGTGCAGAAACAATGGAGATTAAGAACTGCCATAAAAATAAAGTCTGGTATGGTAAGCAATAATTTAACAATCATCCGAGACCCAGTTACTATGGGGAACCCTGATTCTTACAATATTTGTACAAACTGCGGTCGAAAATCTTAATTCTCATTCGAGAACCCTCTGTAGTCGTTGGTTAAATTAAGATCTCCGATTAAATCCAGAACTAAGATTTTCTTCTGAGAAACTTATGGTTTTCGTAAGATAACTAAGGTTTCCGTTTGAGAACTAGGGTTTTCTGTGTGAAGTCTTTGTTTCTCAAATTAAAAGTGTTAGCAGTCGACTTAAGAAAAGTTGTGTTTGCGAGTTTTAATTTGCTCATGTTCCTAGTTAACGAATAGAAATACATACCTTTTCAATTAAATATGCATTTGAAATTTGACTATAAGAACATATATATCTAACATAAAAATGAATAATCGGTAAAAAGAACTTAAAACATTTCATATACCTATTTTTGTCTTTGTTTTCGCTCTCTTAAGGTTTCAGCTTGTCAAAATATCAGATTTGTCTTATGGATACATTATGATTGAATTGTAAGCAATTCCCCTAAACACCTAGAGAATATAACGACACAATGTTAAGATGTATATTCCGGGAAATTGGTTAGTCAACGGCACTTGATATACAGCGGGAGACGTGGAGATTTGTAAAAATGCGTTTTCTGTCTACGACATATATTAGTTTTCATTTTACTTACTACATAGTGTCTTCCTACACGTGAAATCTCTGTGGAGCACGAGTATTGCTCTTTCTTCGTTGTACTGTTCATGGGATCTTAATTTTGAACTAGCGTGTGTACACATCTATTAGTTGCAATCTAGTCGGCGTCTTATATAGAAAGTCTCGCGTAATGGATTCTAATGGACCTGAGTGAGAGAAAGTATATGATATAACAGTTGAACAGGAAATGTACAATGAACATAACTCAGCCATCACAAAATATGCATTCAAAATAAACAACAATTACATGGATAGGCAACAGGGGTACCGCCCTGGATCTGGTCATTAGAAAGAAAGAAAGATCATTTGTGATTTGTGGAGCTAAATACAATAAATTTTGCATTCTGTTTGGGCAGTTTGTTCTTTTTCTGAGATTTTTTTCCCATGTCTATACTTTTAAAAAGACATACTAAATGAAATTATAGAATGCTTGTAATATTATGTCTACGTGTATTTCTAAAGACATAATGCTAAGTTTATAGAATTGCTTGTTGTATTTAAACGTTTTCTAAATTAGACAAACTCTCAAAATAAATGGTTGAACTTAAGATTCCGAATAAAAAGGGACTGATAAATATTGTTTACTTTTTTAAATAATTCACAATTCTGCATGAGTGGAATTTAGTTGTAGGCTTGAGGCTGGTCTTAAGTTTCGCATACTTCTTTTTGTGTACATCTGCAACTGAAGAAATGTAATTATAAGATGAACTGCTAGCAGGAGCCGGATCATAAAGTGTTTTAAATATTAAGATTGATGTTTTAAATAAACTTTAACAAGTAAGCATTCTAAATGCAATACAGCGTCCGTGATATGTATTTATAATCACTCAGTCTACTGAGTAAAGAGTATCCTTTGTGACATAGCCTACAATAACAAGAACTACAGAACATACCCTATCGTTATGATTCCTCAAATAAATGAAGGTATGACACAACTGTTAGTATCAGCACGCACTTTTACACTAAATTCCATGAACAGAATGTCTTATTTAAGTCGGAGAACCTTAAGGTAGCCTATACTTAAATGTGCATATTTTTCAAAAATAATTGTTAAAGAAATAATTATTAATATTAATAAAGTGCATTGTTTATGATTATATTTCATAAAATATGCGATCAGTTAAGATGTTAAAAGAAAAGTATAACTAATGACTAAACGAATAAATGCAGATATAAACAAACCTAAGGAAAAGTGGCAATTAATATATGTTAACACACAAAACAATCGAACTTATATCAATAGAAAGAGAGAAAGTGTGCATCAACTGGGATATAAGCATCATAAGCCCAGTACAATTGACATCAAATATCCGTTGTGATTTTTGGAGAAAACAAAATTATTTTTTCATTCTGTATGAGCAAATTGTTGTTAAATGAGATTTTTCTTTTTTTATGTCTGTACTTTTATAAAGATATAATTTGAAAATATTTAAGTCTTATATCTGTATTTTTTCATGCATTTCACGAGAAATTATGATATTCGTTTTTCTAGAGCTTGTAGTCAAGTCAGGGATGTTAATATGTGTAATCAGTGTATAACTAAGCTGCTGCTCCGTCAGGTTACCCGAACTTCAAAAACTCTTTGCAGATTTTAATTATCGTAACCCTGATCTACGTTTAAAATATAAATAAAATGTAATTTAAGAACACTTCTGTGACAATAACTATCACAACTTCACTTCTATGGTGATGTGATTTACAAAAAAAAAGAAAGATATAAAAGTCGGACAGGGAAAGTAGCATTCAATGACGACAGTCAACCACAAAACACAAAATCAAACGGGCAAACAGACTTACGTGAAGACAAAAGTAAATGCAAACGACATCACAAACACAAAAGGGTTGACAATAAGGCTTCAGCCTTGGAACGCCTTGGAACGGTCAGTGACAAATGTTGCAAATACATATTTCCTCGTATAACCGGATAAAATGATCTGAATTAATCATAACTTGTATTTCTTATCGAAATATTGGCAGGAAATTTTTGAATCTACACCACGTTGGCTCAAGTGCAGTGGTGAGATCATTCCTCAAACTTGATTTGCAACCAATTACACGTCATGCTGATTTAATTGTGATAATCTCGTATCAAGTTCTAGCGGAATACCGATAAAGAACTGTCCTATGTTAAGCCGTGTTGAATATCTTTCGTATGAGGCAATCCTATGAAATCAAGGTTGTTGTGGATTTTCCTCAAATACAGTTTTCCGATAAAATTCAACGGCTTCTCATGTTTTAAAAAGTTCGAATAGTTTACTTCAATTAGCATGATTAGTAAATTGTTTTATCGATACATGTTTTAATTGCATATTTATCTCGGTATTAATGCATCTTTGGTGGTCGTTTTAATAAAACGGTAAGTTTTCGATACAATCGACCATAATCGAAATTTCCTTGTTGATTGCCATCATACGTAATCGGCACTGACTCTGAATCGTCATGATTCCCGCACATTTATTGATTACGGAAATTGTCGAAGAGTTGCGAAAGCAAAATTTTAATTATGTTTTAGTAAAAATGATTTCAGTCAATATGCAAAATCATTTAACGTTTCAAGACATTGTTCATTAAAAAATACCAGTCAACAAATTGTGTAAAATGTATAAAAACGCTCTAACGGGTAACGCGTCTAAAAATGTGTTATATTGGTGTCGTCTACTTAAATCCTGAGAAGACGATAATGTTTGATGTTTGCCACGAATACTATTTTGTCGTACACTTAGCGATTTATTATCTTGTTGCTCTGGCTTCTGCATGTCATTCAGTAATTGTCTTATGGCTTTTTAAGCTTGTTCTTATATTCATATATACATGATAATCTTTGTGTTATACTATTATTGTCTATTAATGCTGCCTAGGTTGTAAGAGAACATAGTTTGGCGATGATTTTTTATCTACACTGTCCCGTGTTATTTGATAGTTGAAGACTGAGGTTTGGTGCACCCATAACATTGTTTGAATCCCCTACGGCCTTGACAATACAGCCAACCCGTTTGTATTTGTAATACTATATACATTGTCTTGTATTTATCCTTTTAACTACTGGTTGTTTCTGTGCTTATTTTTGGTTGATTGTGGTCGTTAAATTCTGCATTTCGTGTTCCACCTGTATATCTTTTAATTTCTGCATTTCCTGTTCGACTTGTATATCTACTTTTCTCTATGAAAGAAATATCTTCTTTTTATTCATTGGCCAAATGACACATAATAAGAAGTGATAAATCGTTATTTTCCAAATGGAAACAAAATACAAAATACAAAAAATGATCATGAATATAACTCAGGGCACGACAAGAAATGTACGTAGATGGAAATACATAAATGTTTTTAAAATATCAGATTCAACTATGGCGCTAATTATATTTGAATTTTAATTCAATTTTGTAAATGTGCGCCTTTTGGACTATAGGGAAAAAAAATTTCGCGATGGACCCCAAATTATACAAACACACATGACACCATGAGATGGAGGAAAGCCAATACTATACTGGATTACCGTAATATTTACATACGCATGTATTGTTCAGTTTAGAACCAAAGAAAGAACTAAGATATGTATAAATGTATGAACGAATACAAACAAATATTAAAAATAAGACAGTATCTTCAAGAATATAATGGTTTAATTACAATTAAATATTTGAACATGTGCATGATTTTGTACATATGAATATAGGTCTAGAATCTCAAAGATTTCGATTCATACTTCTTTCAAGCACGATAATGGCTCTTCAGCGTCTCAGCACCAAAGTGTATTGTGTTATACAATATATGAGTCTGATTATTAAATACAAATATACACTAAATAAGGCAGGCGCGATTATATCAAATGACATACATCTACGTACAATGAATGATTGAATGGTGTTTTACGGCACGTCGACAAATAAATAGGTCATAGTGTGCGAAAAAAACGACGAAAAATGAAGA
Source organism: Cyrtodaria siliqua (assembly GCA_037043455.1). Lineage (NCBI taxonomy): Eukaryota > Metazoa > Mollusca > Bivalvia > Adapedonta > Hiatellidae > Cyrtodaria > Cyrtodaria siliqua. The sequence goes on along the minus strand of JAWPHD010000301.1, from coordinate 185,603 downwards.
AAATAAGTAGTAATTAAAAATTAATGTAAATATATAAAAAATAAATCTATTAAAAAATAAGGGATGATATGGTAGTAATGTAAACTATATAATGTAAATCACAAATGCCCGTCAACGGGTATATAAACAAGTTAATATATATAAGAACACATTATAATGATTTATATAGTCTGATTTATTTTAGGAAATCTAAAACAAGACTAAAATCTATAGTATCAAATAACTCTTTCATAGTATTAACACTGTAGTACCTTTGAGGCATAGGATCAAAGTCTACACATTCCAACAATATGTGTTTGACCGTTAACGGTGAATGGTGTTTTACGGCACGTTGACACATAAATAGGTCATATTGTGCGCAAAAACCGATGAAAATGAAGAAATTAAGTAGTAATTAAAATGTAAATATATAAAGATAAAACTATTAAAGAATAAGGGATGATATGGTCGTAATATAAACCATATATGTAAATCAACATATGCCCGTCAACGGGTATATAAACAAGTCCCAAGCGGCTTGCCAAGAGTTACGAATAAATGTGTTAATACAACTTTTAAAATCAGTATAAGGTAATTTAGCCTTAGATATATGTAAACCTAATGCTACTTTAGCAGCACTATCAGCTCTATCATTACCGTTCTCCTAGCAAAATTCGAAGGAAAATGGCCATACTATACACTATCAAGTTATATTTGTTGTAAAAGTATAAATGATCACCGAAGTATTGATATTTATCGAGGGATGACCACAGGGGTGATATGGCAAAAGGAGAGCTGAAGTTTATATTTCAATCAACTACAAAAAACAACAACACATTTATGTATTCAGGTGTGAATAGGAAATATAGTTGTTATTTATTCATAATAAACTACTCAAAAATGTGTTTTATGCATATGTTTGTTATATAGATACACATACCACCGATCTATTTGGAATATTTTTCAATTCATAACACATTCATACATTTATAAATTATATTGGCCGGAGATTCCAACGTCTTTTCCCTGCGTCCATTTAACTTAAGTGTTAAAGGCGCTACTTGCGACCTCATTATCATCGCGAGAAATATCACTGGCATATCATCTCTGCGGATTAATATGGATTTGATATCACGTGTCATATCAGGTGGTACGAACAGGACGTATCAGGAATAATTACACTATATTTTAATTATAATACGTAGTTATAGCACGGAATCAAGACATATCCGTCATATTTATTTGCTAGAGTCTAGACTCAGAAAAGAAAATCTTATTAAAATCTCATAAAGCTCTATTTATGTAAACTATCTGCGGAAGCATTATCATACAGTAACTGTTAACACAAAACTAATTCAAGTGTATATTCCTGAGTTGCAACAGTTAAGATCACAACGTCATGTGTTTCCACGATGATTTCAACCATTAACACCTATCATGAACAGACTCAATAAAGAAAGATACAAATATCGGACAGGGAAAGCAGCATTCAAGGCCGACAGTCAACCACAAAACACAAAAGCAAACACGCAAAAAGACAAACGAGAAGGCAAAAGTAAAAAAAATGCAAACGACATCACAAACACAAAAGGGTTGACAACAGGGCTACCGCCTTGGAACGGTCAGCAACAAAGGTCACTGAGGGTTTAAACCGGTTCAAGGGTGCTCCAAACCTAATACTTATCCTACTGTCATCCCATTAAAACAGGACAGGGTAAATAAAGAAATCCTTGCCATGATCTAATCTCTAATCAACAAGGCAGCATCATCAGTAAAACACAAATATGCTCGTGTAAATATAATACAAAAAAACAATAGCCTAGAAAGCCACAATGAAGGTACTCAATGAGCAACAAGAAAATAAGCCATTAAGGCACGACAAGAAAGATCATAGACAAACATCAAACTCCACCGTCCCATTGGGCTTTAGGTAGGCGTCATCATAGGGTCCACAGCCTGTCCGCTCTGTCATTTTATTATTTTGGTTTTGTTTGTTGCTTGCAGTATTTATTAACATTCACACTAGCTTTCGTTTAATGCAATGAGGTGGCTGTAACAAGTATTCCAGTGCTACGAATCAGTAGCGTTATGTTTACCATGTTTACTGATCATTTATGACCAAGGAGTACACTATAGGTGGCTTCGAAGTAGAATATAGCTAAAGGCGATGCTAAGGGGTGAGAGAGGGGTTGTTTCATACATTACCTCCCATGAACTGTCTCAATAAAACCGTGTCTGCTAGTCTATTCTCTTTGGTGTGTTTGTTGCTTCCACAGGATCACCCTCTTATCAGTAGTGTGTACCATCTCAAATAAAATACAAAGAAATGTAAAAAGCAACTAGACATCCACTAGACACTTGTGACAAGTTAACGATTCACAAGCAACATGTATGTAAATCAATATATCACTTATTTCAAATATTTTTTTATCTTATCTTTGGTATTAAAAATGCATTTATAATATCTATAGCAAGCAAATTTTCACTACCGTTCATGAACAGCCTCAATCAAACCCGACACTGCAATATTTCTTGTATTCGTCCTAATCGACGATTTTCAAATTTCTTTTATCCATATATTTACTGTGTGACCATGTTACGTCAAAATAATTATTTGTATCGGTATTATGGTAGTGCAATGTTAATGTGTTTTTATTTTTGTATTAACTGATATTCCCTTCTTCCATCCCAGCCAAACCTGCCAGGTACCTATGCAATTTTGCCATATATGATAAACCTATGCTTGCATTCTCAATTGAGAAGCATATGATTCATATAAGATACTCATATGATTCCTGGCGAGGATATCTTTATTTACACTGTCCCGTTTAATAGGGTAAGAGTGAGGTTTGGTGCACCATTGAACCTGGTAAAACTCTCAGCGGCCTTTTTTGCCATTGACCGTTCCAAGGCGGTAGCCCTATTGTCAACCCTTGTGTGTTTGTGAAGTCTTATCTTGCATTTTATTCATCTTTATATGTAGTTGTTCTTTGTTTCTTAGTGAGTTTGTGGTTGACTGTCATCCTTGAACGCTACGTTTCCTGTTCGATTTGTATATCTATTTTTATATAAAAATTATGTACTGTTTCTTTTATATAAGTATCATATAATACGTATCATATGAAAATCTTATGATTGCCACGCAGGCAAAATTGGAAACACTATATTTCATGAATATCGTTGGGTCACACAATCATGCTGTTAACAGTGTGAAGCTATTTCTGTGGTTGATTGAAGACGACGAATTCCAATTCAAAACATGATTGACTGAATGAGCATATGAGTGACTGTGAAGCATCATCAATCTGTGTTAACCATGCTTGACAAAGTAGACACGAGTTGCAAAGTTCAAATATGATGGTCTAAACGATTTGTGTTAATATTGCACTATTATAAGAATGGCACTTCATGATTATCAAAGAAATTTTGTTTCTCAGATATTATTTCAATCGAAATGTTATTTTAGGACATTGTTAAGAATATAAGTATCGCCTTAGAAAACGGTATACTATTTGCAGTGTATGTTCTATAGTTATCATTTTGTTCAGGTAGTCCTATATCGTGTAAAGTTACAATCTTTTGACGAGGGGTTTGCCTTCACGCAGGTTGGTCAAAAGACAACTGTTAAGGCTGCAAGTCATCACATTGGATTGGGTGAAATGTTACGTATGCGTAAAGTAATTATCATAGTCTTTAAAATTGCCTATCTTTACTGCAAAATAGAATACGAGATAATATAACCTGGCAGGAATATCATTATTTGCACTGTCCCGTTTCATTGGGATGACAAGAGGGTACGAGTGATGTATCTGAAATGAATATATTGACCAAGGTATTTAGGACCTCTCTACTTAAAACCGAATAGCATTTTCGAGCTGATGTTGACAGATTTATGACCAGAGACCGTTATTTATGAAATACTAAGGGAAATAAACAACGATTGGTGATTTATTATTTGAAAGGGGCAGTCTGAAACAGTGTTCAATAATTACGTTAATATTATAGAAAATAAAAGTCTGGAGGAAATATTATGTAGATTGTTAATATGTATACCCATAATACAATATACATACTTTATGTCTTTGCAATTACTGCAACGTTCATCTGGTAGCATTTAAGAATTTCGATTAGTGTAAACTATATCCCATTCCTTTCTTCTAATAGACAGTGCTCCGGATATTGAATGGAGAATTAATTTCTCCCAATGGCATCACATTTATCATATTTCAGGCAGAGATTCACCAGACAGTGTATAATTCATTAATTAATATTATATTGCATGCATACTCTCATTAAAGGCACATCCTATTATAAGTTATGATAGTATCACTTAACATACACGTTTGCCATCTAAACGTGTTTCAGCAGTTTGAACAATCGTTTGGAAACTTTCTGTGACTCCCAAGTTAAAAGTACGTATTATAGTCGAATATTACAGGAAGCATTCACAGAATACAGTCAACCAAAACAAACAACAATCAAAAGGAAAACCAAATAGAAACAAAAGTTGTGACAGAACAAACACAAAAGGGATGACAATAGAGCTACCACCTTAGAATAATCTGTTGATAAAGGGCCACTGGGTGTTTTGATCTTAGGTTTAGAATCGGGAATTCAGGAATTTCATAATAAATTTGTTTTAGTTCCTGCAGATAAAGCAGCTAAAAATGTAATTATTGTTTGACGCCTACATTACGTCAATGTTTTATCTCTGTAACTCGGCAGCACCAATTCGTATAATCCAGTTAATTCTACTGAGGATGATGTTGTTTTCGCACATATCACTCGGTGCACTACTTTCAAGGCTGGTGTAAACGATAAGCAACATAAACTGCCTACTATGTACTGGATTCCTAAATTACATAAAAATCCATAAAAGGCTCGCTTTATTTCGAATTCTAGTGCCTGCACCACAACAAACATCTCCAAACTTTTAACTTCTTGTCTTACTTACCGTTAAAGATCACGTTAAACTATATTGTGATAAAACTTATGAAAACTCTGGGATTAATTTATTTTGGTTTATAAAAAATTCAGGAGACGTCCTTGATAAAATTTTCAATAAAGGTCAAGTTTCATCAATAAGCACTTATGACTTCTCTACACTATATACAACCTTACCACATCACCTTATTAAAGACAAGCTAATTTCTTTTATTCAAAAAACATTCGCTAGAAAAAATACTACATTTTTGGAATGTAATAATATTAAAGCGTTTTTTACTAACGGCAGTTTAGACAATTATACTTTGTGGACTTGCTATGAAGCTTGTGAAGCACTCATCTTCCTATTAGATAATATTTTCTTCAGTTATGGAACCACCGTTTATAGACAAATTGTTGGTATCCCTATGGGTATGAACTGTGCACCACTTGTCGAAGATTTGTTTTTATTTTACTATGAAAGAGTCTTTCACCAGATACCCAGGCAGTGTTATTGAATCCTTTAATGACACCTCTCCGTATCTGGATGACATATTGAACATTGACAACCCTTTCTTTCCAACTAAGGTTAATAATATTTATCCTAAAGAACTTCAGCTTAACAAAGCTAATATATCTGTTAATAACGCTTCTTTTCATGATTTAGATCTCTCGATTGCAAATGGTGAAATAATTAGCAAAATCTATGACAAGAGAGATGATTTTAATGTTGACATTGTTAATTACCACCACTTGGATGCGGATGTTCCCCGAGCAACCTCTTATGGGGTGTATGTGTCTCAACTTATTCGTTTTTCAAGAGCTCGTACTCGAGTTGAGGACTTTAATATTCGTAATCTTTGTATAACTAAAAAGCTACTCAATTAGGGTTACCGTTACCATAAACTTCGTGAAACCTTTGCAAAATGTTATTATCGTAACCCTGATCAGGCTTACCGTTACCATAAACTTCGTAAAACCTTTGCACAATTTTATTATCGTAACCCTGATCTTCTTTCCAAATATAGAAGTAATTTAAGGACTCTTCTGCGATAAGGACTATCACAACCTGACTTCTATGGTGATGTGATTTATAAACTTCGTAAGATTCTTAGTCATGATCGGATTTTCATACTATCTTTGTTCAACTTGTTAAAAAGTTTATCAAAAGAGGTTATGACGATATCATTTTGCAACGTACTACATGCTTACAGTTCGCCACTATGCATTCTTCTTTAACTGTACGATGACCGGACAGGCTGTGGACCCTATGATGACGCCTACCTAAAGCCCATTGGGACGGTGGCGTTTGATGTTTGTCTATAATCTTTCTTGTCGTGCTCTTAATGGTTTATTCTCTTGTTGCTCTGACTTCTGCCAAGTCATTGAGTACCTTCATTGTGGCTCTCTAGGCTATTGTTTTTTTGTATTATATTTACACTGGCATATTTGTGTTTTACTTATATTGCCTATTGATGCTTCCTTGTTGGTTAGAGATTAGATCATGGCAGGGATTTCTTTATTTACACTGTCCTGTTTTAATGGGATGACAGTAGGGTAAGTGTGAGGTTTGGTGCACCCTAAAACAGGTTTAAACCCCACAGTGGCCTACTTTGTACTTGTTACAGCCACCTCATTGCATTAAACGAAAGCTAGTGTGAATGTTAATAAATACTGCAAGCAAAAACAAAAACAAAATAATAAAATGACAGAACGGACAGGCTTTGGACCCTATGATGACGCCTACCTAAAGCCCAATGGGACGGTGGAGTTTGATGTTTGTCTATGAACTTTCTTGTCGTTCCTTAATGGCTTATTCTCTTGTTGCTCTGGCTTCTGCCAAGTCACTGAGTACCTTCATTGTGGCTTTCTAGGCTATTGTTTTTTTGTATTATATTTACACGAGCATATTTGTGTTTTACTGATGATGCTGCCTTGTTGATTAGAGATTAGACCATGGCAGGGATTTCTTTATTTACCCTGTCCTGTTATTATGGGATGACAGAAGGGTAAGTATTAGGTTTGGTGCACCCTAGAACCGGTTTAAACCCTCAGTGACCTTTGTTGCTGACCGTTCCAAGGCGGTAGCCCTATTGTCAACCCTTTTTTGTGTTTGTGATGTCGTTTGCATTTATCATTACTTTTGCCTTCTTGTTAGTCTGTTTGCGTGTTTGTTTCTGTGTTTTGTGGTTGACTGTCCTCCTTGAATGCTACTTTCCCTGTCCGATCTTTTAATATTTCTTTAGGTGATCGGGGAGCCCGATATAATCATATATACATATATCGTTGGTACATTTTACATTTTACATTTTAAATTCTTTTTGTTTTCTTACTTTAATTCCGAAAAGTTTGTTCCACTAATCAGCCTTTAATTTTTGATTATTATTTAATCACACTTAGGAAATGTTTTCTTCATTTAATTTTGTATTTTGAGTGTTATTTCTGATATTGTTTGATTCTGCCATTATTTTCTCGTTTAGGGAATAGCATTCGGAAAGATACATGGCCATGGAGTGGTTTAAAAATACCTCACTGAAAGTTCCAAGTTCCATATGCATATATTTTAGTGATGGTTCGTATATGTGTACTATCGACATTTTAATAATTGAGTTCTGCTCAATCCGGGGCTAGTGGGCGTGAACGGTTGCAAACATTTTCCCCTACTGTTCGTGAATAGTCACAATGAATGCGGTCTGCAATATCTTTTTGTATTTATCATGTTCGGCGATTTCCAAATCTCTCAGTTCAAACTCTTTTTAAACCAGGCTTAACTCTTTGATTATGGGTTCAAATCACGCAGGTTGGTCAGAACGAAAGTATTAAGGCTGCTAGTCATCACACTGGATATGGTGTTTTACTTCAAAATGGTTTGTATATGCTGATGGATCGTATAATATTTATTAGTACAAGTACAGTTTGAACTTGTATAAAAGATTTGCGTTAAATATTATAGAAAAGAAATGTTTGTATGGAATAGCTTGTAGATTTATAACATGTTTAACCATAAAACTATAAGATTATTTGGTAAATTAACGAAGGATGCAATCTGATCATTGTGCAGGTCAACAATCTCGAATATGAAAGGTGAGTGTGTACCCGCTTCTTCAGTTAATTGACTGTCGTCTTTGAATGCTACTTTTCCTGTTCGATTTTTATGTCTACCTTTACTATGTTAATAAATATTTTTCTAACAATGCAAATATATACATTTTGTGGTAACATTTAAGAAATTTCGTTTATTGTAAAAACTATCCCATCTATTATTTCAACTTTCCAGTAGACATTGTCTGGGAAATTAATGGATAAACGACTAGGCTCGCGAGCATTCAATGTATCATATTTCAGAGCAAATTCATTTCAGCAGACGATGCATAATTCATGAATTATATTATATTACAAACATAATCTCATAAACGTCATTTCCCATTAAAATATAATTTTACAACAACATGTAAGTGCATATTTTGCTAATTTCTCTGGCTGTGGAAGTTATTGCTAGACATTTATTTCTGTAGGGATGTACTTATTTACGCTGTCTTTTTAATTTGGGTTCTGCAGTACAGGATAATAGCGAGGTTGTAAACACATCATTCGATTTAAGCTAACCAGTAGGCCGTATTGCCTAATGACCGTTCTACACCAGTAAGCCTGTTTTCACCACTCGTAGGGGTGTGTATTTACCATTTCATTGCATAGTCAATTTGGCCTTTGTTTGTGGTACGGTACGGTGCGATTGCGTTGTATGCTGTGGTTTCTATGGGACCATTTTTTCATTTGTCTGTATTCAAAGTATGATGGTATCATACGCCACATTTGCAGCATATACAAGTGTTTTACCATTTTGAGTACTGTTTTTAAAATGTATTTATAATTCCCAAATTAAACGTAGGTATAAAAATAGAACGGAAAATGCAGCATTCGCAGATCACAGTCAACCATATCGCGCGTTCTAAACAAACAACACTACAACAGTATATAGAATCAAAATATGCGACACCACAAGCATAAAAGGGATGGCAACATGGATACCGTCTTGGAACGGTTAGTGGAAAAAATGTATTTCGGGGTTTAACCAATATCTAGGGTGCACTAAACCTGCCTCTTACCTTTTTGTCATCCATTTTGACAATATGAATAAAGTCATATGCTGGTTCTTTGTCTCCTAAGGATGCGCTTGTTGTGTACAATCTCCGCTTTTACAGGTTCAAGTTATTACTGATCAGAAGTACTAAACAAGTGCATTGCTAGTGTGAGTATGAACCATGAATGTTGAGGTGTGTAAATTGAAGTCAGAAGAAAAGTCACATTTCAGAAAGGGTTCATTTCTTAATGATTGGCCACCTCAGTTACTTTTAATCAAGAACGTTGGTATTTATTTATTATTTGATATATATATACTGCTGAATTGTTCCATATAACCTTTGATTGTCGTCTTAGAATAATTTACACATAAAGAACCTGAGATTTATTTTCATGTAGAGTACGAACAGCGTTTGGACATTTCAAGAAACTAATCCACCAAATAACGGCAAAGTTACACTTCAAAACCTTTTATTGAAGGTGTTCATGTCATATAATAATATATATGTGCCGATTAAAGGTATAGGTTTATTTACCGGTTCTTAAAATACCCGTGATTGAATAGGCGTAAAATGAATTATCATTTGATACTTTTTATTTCGACGCTTCAGGTTTTGGTTAAAGTAGAGTCTAATGAGTTTGAATTCTCATAATATATAAGTTCTATTTATACATCGTCGCCAGAAGGTTTAGAAACGGTGTACATCTGTTATACAATGTGCCTGTTGTTGGCGGGATAGGGACTTTAAAACTAATTCAAAGACGAGACCTGTTTTCGTTATAATTCGGTATAAAGTTTCGGTACTTTTATTTGAGTAAAATTTGAAAGATTGTTTACTATTTATGTTATAAAAAAACATACGCAGCGATAATAGAATATGTATCGTGGGAATGAAATTAACGGTGTAACCATTACACCACAATGGTCATAACATGTAACAGAAATAGGAACACACATATAATAATCATTTATAATAATATTATTATTGTAAGAAACGAATGCCGTTTTTTTCCTTCCAATAGAAAAGAGCTCGACAAAATGTGTAGAAACAATGGAGAATTACGAACTGCCATAAAAATAAAGTCTGGTATGGTGGGCCGTTTTAACAATCATCCGAGACCCTATGTTCTCGCTGAGAGCTAAGGTTATAACTCGGTTACTATGAGGAACCTTGCTTCTTACAGTATTTGTGCAAACTGCGGTCGAAAACCTTAGCTCTCATTCGAGAACCGTATGTAATCGCTTGTTAAATTAAGTTCTCCGATTAAATCCAGAACTAAGGAAAATTAAGGTTTTCGTTAGAGAACTAAGGTTTCCGTTTGAGAACTAAGGTTTTCTGTGTGAAGTTTTTTTTTTTTTACAACTTCCGTTTTCGTCCGGAAAACCATGGTTCTCAATTTGAAAGTGTTAGCAGTCGACTTAAGAAAAGTTGTTTCTGCGAGTTTTAATATGCTCATGTTTCTATATGACAAATAGAAACATATACAATTCCAATTAAATATGCATTTGTGTTTTGGTTTATAAATTTGGCTATAAAAAAATCTATATCTAACATAAAAATGAGTAATTGTTGAAAAGAAGTTAAAACATTTCATGTAAAAATCTTTGTCTTTGTTTTCGCTCTCTTCACAGAATCATATTTTTCTGATGGATACATTATGATTGAATTGTAAGCAATTTCCCTAAGCACCTAAAGAATATAACGACACAACGTTAAGCTGTATATTCCGGAAAATTAGCTAGTCAACTGCACTTGATAAACAGCGGGGGACATGGGGATTTGACAAATGCGTTTTCTGTCTACTACATCTATTTATTTTCCTTTTATTACTACATAGCGCCTCTCTACACATGCAATCTCTGTGAAGCACGATTATTTATTTTTTGTCGTTGTACTGTTCATGGGATCTTGATTTTGAACTAGCGTGTGTACACATCTCTTATTTGCAATCTAGTCTTCGTCATATATTGAAAGTCTCTCTTATAACAGTGTATAATTTGCAATGATTTAATTATATAGCGCGTAATGGATTCTAATGGACCTGGGTGATTGAAAGTATATGATATAACAGCTGAACAGGAAATGTACAATTAACATAACTCAGCCATCACAAAATAGGCATTCAAAATAAACAACAATTACATGGATAGGAAACAGAGGTACCGCCCTGGATCTGGTCATTAGAAAGAAAGAAAGATCATTTGTGATTTGTGGAGCTAAAAACATTTAATTTTACATTCTGTTTGGGAAATTTATTGTTTTTCAGAGTTTATTTTTAACAGTAGAATTGTTTGCTGTATTTAAACGTTTTGTAAATTAGACAAAATACATGGCATGCATACACTCTCAAAATAAATGGTTGACCTTAAGATTCCGAATAAAACCACAACTGATAAATATTATTTAAATTTCTAAATAATTCACATTTCTGCAAGAGTGGAATTTAGTTGTAGCTCTTAAGTTTCACATACTTCTTTTTGTGTACATCTGAAACTGAGTAAATGTACAGCTAGTAGGAGCAGGATCATAACATGTTTTAAACATTATGATTGATTTTTTAAATAAACCGAAACAAGTAAATGCAATAAAGCGTCACTAATACATATTACTGATCGCGCAATATACTGAGTTAAGAGGTGTGACATAACCTATAATAATAAGAACTACAGAACATGCCCTATGTTTATGATTCCCTAAATAAATGAAAGTAAGACACAACTGCCAGTATCAGCACACCATTGTGTCCTAAACTCATGAATATATAGTCTTATTTAAGTTCAAGAACCTTAATGTTGCCTATACTTGCCTATAAATGTTGCATATTTTTGAGAAATAAGTTTTAAGGAAATAAATTGAATAATTTAATTTAAAAAAGGCGTATAAAAGGATAGAGAAAGAAAGTAAAAAAGTGCATCATCTGGTAAATAAGCAACATAAACCCATCTTTTTACATCAAATATTTTTTTGTGATTAGTGGAGTTAACACAATTGATTTTTCATTCTGTTTAAGCAATTAACTGATTTAATTGAGATTTTCCTTTTTCTATGTCTATACATTTATAAAGATATAATTTGCAATTATTTAAGACTTGTAACTGTGTGTCTACATGTATTTCAAAATAAATAATACTATTCGCTTTTCTAGAGCTTGTAGTCGAGAGCAGGACTTTAAAATTCGTAATCTGTGATAACGAAGAAGCTACTCCATAAGAGGTACCGTTACCATAAACTTCCAAAAGTCTTTGTAAAATTTTAAGTTTCGTAACCCTTATCTACTTTTAAAATATAAATGTAATTTAAAAACACTTCTATGACAAGGTATTTAACAACCTGACTTCTATGGTGATATGATTTACAAACTTCGAAAGATCCTATGTCATAATCACGTTCACACAATCTTTATTCAACTTGTTAAAAAGTTTATCAAAAGATGTTATGATCCTATCATTTTGCAACGTATTCAATGCACTCATGCACGAGCACACGTATATAACATTGTCAAAGAGAAATGTTCTCATGGTTACTAAATTTACTTGTAGCTTGATGTTATTATTTAACTATCAACAAAACCTACTTTGCAACTATCTTCTCTTGTTTGTGTCTGTTACTTCTGTTACTTCTGTCTTTTACTTCTACTAACTCTCTTAAAGAATATGTGTTTTGTTAATTGACAGTAAACAATATTTGCATTGCCTCGTCCGTCGGATGGTGACGTAAACCTGGCGGTTGCATGTATCTGAGTCTACAAGCAAGTTAAATAGAGGATCTTACATCAGTTACTGTGTATTATTGATTTTAATAAACGAGTTCGATAAAATTATAGGATACGAGGCTCTTGCCGAGTATCCTATCTTTTTATCCAACGAGTTTATTAAAGTCAAAAAAAAAAACTCAGTCACGAATGTAAGATTCTGTTTATCACATAACCCTCCTACGACATGATAGTTTCACTTTTTCCTTATATACGGCGGCAATTTGTAAAGCAAATCATGACGTAGTTTTGTTGTTAACACGACGTCGCTACGTTACGCGGTTGTAAATGCGTTCACCTTACAAATAATGCGACACCCTTAAACCAAATTTAACGTTACTAACGTTCATTTTATGAAGTAAGATTTCAAATAATGATAAATAGTTAAGGCGATTTAACGTACCGTATGATATACCATGAAAACAATTGGTATTAACAGTTTTAACGTATACAAACACAGTGATTCGGTCCTCATTTGCATCTGTAATACACTAGTGTATTACGGAAAATATGTCATGGCTTTACTGCACTCCCAGACGCCATGTTATGTGATAAAGAACCGTAAACATAATCGCACGATAGTTTCCTGATTAGTTTGTATCCTTCCCCTCACTCTCTGATGCGCTCTAAATAACCTAGTTTGTATTCTTCCCCTCACTCTCTGATGCGCTCTAAATAACATAGTTTATACCTTCCACTCACTCTCTGATGCGCTCTAAATAACCTAGTTTGTATCCTTCCCCTCACTCTCTGATGCGCTCTAAATAACCTATAATGAGTTGATGAGCCGCTAAACAACGGAATATTCCAAGTTGACAAATATATTAATATAGTCATATATGTATAGAAATGAACACGTCATCGGTAAACAGATAGTTTTCTTATAGCAAAAGTAACTCTAATGCTAAATGCATGCAACAGATTATCGTTCGATATAGCCGTATGTATTCCGTGATTCGTTATCGACAAGGTATCTTAACGGCCCTTTTTATGCTAGATAAAGTTGACAAAAAAAATATTTGACTGAATAACATTGAATTCTTGCAAGCAAACATGTTTACATAATTATGTGTTAAGTACTCCTCTTGCCAACTCATTTATGTGTGTGGTATCGCATATTTGGCTTCAATTGTTTTCCTTGTAATTGATGATTTTTGAATGAGTTTTTGTTGTGTGAACTACATTTTGTATCAAAAGTATGACATTGATAGAGTAAAACAGAAAAGCATCATTCATATGTGCACGTTTTAAATTATATCCATCGCTCTTTTTACATTTACGTACTATAGGGAATACTGTTTTTCTCACCTTCAAACATGACTCAAACATTAACAGGACGTGTTAATCAAATGTTGGCAATGCGAACTGATATTTATAATGTATAAAAATGATCACCAGTGTCGTTAACATCACCCAGTAAACAAATAATCCTTCACTTCTTAAAGTTCAGATACCAGGTAATATCTGCTGGAGTGTAAACATAATTATTCAAAACGCTCTAAAACAGAATAGATAATTAACTATACGGTTGCAACATGGCATTGGATCCCGTTTCGAAGTATAATTTGTTATAGTTAAGGTTTTCTTTTAGTAAAATATATCTATTTAGGTCATTTACAATTGTTTTTGTTCCCAACTTATATGTTCATGTGAACCAAAACTTTGCAAAGCTTCCCGTGAAAGTTAACACGTGCGATTACGATTGTGCTGGTGGAGGCAGACCACCCACTTTTCTTGGGTAGAACCAGTATTGTACACATCACTCTTTCTTTGTATTATACAGAAATGATGGATGCAAATGTCAAAACAAATTCATTTTTCTCCGTAGAAGGTTTGTAAACGATCAATCAAAATATTTACCTTGACAGTAGGGTAAGTGTGAGGTTTGGTGCACCCTAGAACCGGTTTAAACCCTCAGTGGCCTTCGTTGCCATTGACCGTTCCAAGGCGGTAGCCCTATTGTCAACCCTTTTGTGTTTGTGATGTCGTTTGCATTTAGTATTACTTTTGCCTTCTCGTTTGTCTGTTTGCGTGTTTGTTTTTGTGTTTTGTGGTTGACTGTCGTCCTTGAATGCTGCTTTCCCTGTCCGATATTTTTATATTTCTCGGTACAATAGAAACACCCAATACAAACGGGAATCATGTATCATGCAAGAAATTATCTTCCTTTCTATACTATTCTGTCAATTCTGTCAATTTTACGCATGATCAATTCGCCCAGTATACTTTCACTTGCATAGAAATGTCAATTTTACTGAAACAGTCCAAATAAAGACTAGGACATTTTGCAAATATATCATTCTTTGAATGGTCAAAATAAATCAAAATTGAAGCAGGGGAACTTTGACTCTACACCCCGGCGGCTCAAGTGCAATGGTGAGATCATTCCTCAAACGTTATTTGCAACCAACTACACTTTATGCTGATTTAATTGTGATAATCTCGTATCAAGTTCTAGCGGAATAGCGATAATGAACTGTCCTATGGTAAGCCTTGTTGAATATCAATCCTATGATATCAACGTTGTTGTGGGTTTTCCTCAACTACAGTTTTTCGAAATGATTCAACGGCTTTTCGTGTTTTTAAAAATCGATCAGTTTACTTGAATTAGCAAATTGTTTAATCAATACATGTTCCATTGCATATTTATACGCAGTAATGCAGCTTTAGAAGTCGTTTTAATAAAACGTTAAGTTTCCGATACAATCGGTCATAAGCGAAATTTCCTTGTTGATTGCCATTATACGCTATCGGGACTGACCCGTCAGGATTCTCGCACATTTACCGATTACGGAAATTGTCGAAGAATTTCAGTTAGGTTACAATAAAAACGATTTGAGTGAATATGTAACAAGATTGACCAAGTGGAGACAACTCACCAAGGGATATTCAAGAATAAATACATTTACAATTTATTTACAACAAGATGAATATATATACAAATGAATATAAATCAAAAGTAGAAATATCAAAGTTTGTAGAGCATTTTAAATGAATTTCCATACACGATAGATGGAATCCCTTTTCACTTAAGGACATATTTCGAGCCTATTGTATTTGTGTGGGGGGGGGGGGGTTGGAGCGGGGAGAGAGGGGGGGGGGTGGGAGCGGGGAGAGAGAGAGCGAGAGAATTTCTATAGGTAACTGTAAATCGCTGTTAGAAATACATTTGCACATGGAAACTGAGATTATTATATTTTGGACAAAGGATGAGGCCCGTCCCATAAAGAGTGTATAATAATGCAGTAAAAATTATAACCATTTTGCATTTTATGTGCACTTGTATATACGTTAAAACAACTATGTATAGATGGATTTTCTTAAAAGATCCGTGTTAACAATTAATAGTTTTTTGTATTTTTCTCAGTATACTCTATTATCAGTTACTTCTCTGTCATGTTTTAGTAAACCTCAAATAAAATATATGTTTGTTCAAATGGTGCACATGGGTCATAAATGCCCCCGCAATGAGGCTTATCAGTTTCATTTAACAAATCTTAAAATATCTTCTCCAAAAATACAAGATATAGAGCTGTAATATTTTGCATGTAGTATCATCTTATGGACCTCTAACAAGTTTCTTCTAATGGTGACCCTGAGGTCAAATTTGGACCCGCCCCAGGGGTCACATATATAACAAAGACTTATATAGACTTTTAAAGGAAAAGACTTAAACAATATTCTTCTCTAAAAGTACAATAGCAAGATGTTTAATATTTTACATTTACCTTAAGGTTATGGTCATCTACGAGTTTGTTCAAATAGAGACCCTGTGTTCAGATTTGAACATTTCCTGATCTATTTCTTTTTAGTGTATTTATATTCATTCATTTATTCATTCATAACCTTTCAGTAAATAAAAACAAATTTAAATTGTTTTCAAACCTTTATTTCATGTACCTTGTTTATCGAAAAAAATACTTAAAATGGTCTCCAAATTTGTGGTACAAATATTGAATTTATTCACCTTGTCAAAATATCTTTGCTATAGTCAAATGTTACTTTTACCAAATCGTGTTGAATGTTTTCGTTCCAGTGGCATACTGCCAAATTTCTCATCAAAAAATAATGTCGATCGCCAAATGCACCAATACGTTTGTCATGAAAGATGTTCAACGTATTATTGAATGATTCTACAAGAACGTTGTTCCATACGTTGGACATAATTTTCAGGATACTTATACACATTAACAGCTTTAATTGAGGACAAAAGTAATTGTTCGGCCTCTGAAGTTGTAATGATTTGTCTGCTCGGTTTATAGTTTTTATCTTTTAAGCAATGAGATTCTTGTCGACACTTACTATGGTCATTTTTGTAATGGTTAACACAGTTTTCTAAACTAGATCTTAAAAAAGACGCATTTCCTTCGCAATTACGCATTGCATATTGAATATGTGTTTTAACTGGTTGTACCTTATCCGAGAGCTGAACAGACAAAGTGTTACCCTCCCTGCATTTAGCTCCAGTTGAAATTGTTTTTAACTGTTTTACAACGGAAACTGAAGCGTGCCATGTGTCATTTTAATTAACAGTGTGTTTGTGTTCCTCACTGATATATATATATTTATACTTGCATTGCGATCATGAACATGACACCGTATTTTTATTTTATTTTTATCGAAGTTATTAAATATTTTATTGTTAATGAGCACAAGGATCATCAGCACGCCTCACAACCTCATGATCAATCACTGTATGGGTCTTTTAGCCTGGTAGCATGCCTAATATCCGTTATTATATCTACAGTGTGTGCATCTTCACTAGTCGCAAACTCCTGTGAAAAACATATTGTACATGACGATATCCTTTCCGATGCAATATGTTCATATAGTCTGGTTTCCATTCTGTGAGGCAAATGTCCTATGCCAATAGCATCTACAAAACGTTTCATTTGAGATGGTACCATTCCACTAGTAATATGACCATGGAATAAACAAAGAGTCACAGTATTTTTTTTCCATTCGGCAAGTCCAGTGATGACTTCAATACAGTGTCAAAAATGCATTGTTGGCATTTTACGCTATATTGTACACCATGCCCGTCCTTTTACCCGGCTATTAGTGATACCGGGAACTTGAATTCTGAATTATGATGCGTAACAATATGTTTCTGAGTGCAGTGTATGTTGTAATGATCAGCTCTTCATCTGCCTAAGCTAGTTTACAGTCTTGATTAATATGTATATCCACATCGTTTCATAAACTCTCCAGATTGTTCAAGACAGAAACATTCAAGATACTAAGAAAATTCGATTGCTGTCCATTACCTTTTAAGTTTGCACGAATAGCTTCCATAATTGCTTTTAATTGATTAAAATCATCTTAACTTCCATATAAATGTAGTTTAAATTTTTTCTTATCTACATTTTCAGCCATGTTGCAAACTATTTGCACAAAACTGAAACTAAAAATGACGGTCCCTGCACTTATTTTTACCAATGAATAAACTCTATACCACATCTCTTCGTTTTAGCATAGTCACAGCTATTGTATATCTCAAACCTATATCTAACTGAGTCCTTCCGGTACAGTCCAGTGTCCGGCACTAATATTTCATTTCCGCGAATTCACTTCCACGTTATACGCACGCCCCTCATTAGCGGTTGCTATTCGTACCGGTATCATACATACATCCGGTGAGGTAATTCCCATGCGACGCCCACCCGCACGATCTCTTTCGGCTATGGCTCAAGTCCCGGTATTCCACATTCGGTGACGAAACTATCTGCGTTACTATTTCCGTAACTAGGCCCTCTTGCCTAGCGTTCCGTGACTACCGCCTGGTCTGTCGCCCAAATAGCGAATGATGCCTTTCCCGCGTCCTTTGAAGGCGTTCCCCACCTACGACCCCGTAGACCACGCTCCCGACAATACGCTCTACCTGCACTCCTAGCGTATACGGCTACTAAATATATATACTTAGTCTTACAATGTTATCACAACATGTATTCTATAATAGCATTAAGATATCACCATTCTCGATTTTGCCATTATCAAATTTCGTTCCCGTTTTGTGCGAGATTTCGATCTCGGAGAGTCTCCCGCTATCTTGTACCATAGTAAATGCATTATAAACGTTGAATTCACTTTCAAGTTAAATTTGGAAAGAATCAATGAAAAAAACACAAATAAACGGTTTTGTGTGAAAATGAAAGTATTTATGAATCATTTAAGACAAATTTTATTAAAAAATAACGAAGATTAATGCTTAAATTTAGCGATCGAATTTGTATATAATGAGTGTCCCATTGTAAATACATTGTCCACGTTGAAGTGAGTTCACTTTAAAGTTAAAATTCAGAATGAATCTATGAAAAAAAACCACAAATAAACGGTTCACTTTAAAGTTAAAATTCAGAATGAATCTATGAAAAAAAAACACAAATAAACGGTTGAGTGAGAAAATGAATGTATTTATGAATCATTTAATTTATCCAAAAATAACGAAGTTTAATGCATAAATTTAGTGATCGAATTTATACATAATTCTTATCCCATTGTAAATACTGTAATACATTGCCCACGTTGAGCGAGTTCACTTTAAAAAATCTAATGGTTGAGTGTGAACATATACATACTTAAGAATCATTTGAGACAATTTTATTAAAACACTAACAAGCTTCAATGCATAAATTAAGAGTTCGAATATATACAGTATTCTGAACTCCGTTGAAATTTGTGGGTGGGATACATGTAATGGCGGATATGACAAAGGAGAGTGGATTTTGATTAATGGCAAAAATACCTAATAACTGATTTCAAAGCAATATTTATTCAGAATGAATCAAACTGAATGAATTATAAACCTTCCTCGAATTAACATTACGCTAAATGTTAACGAAACGTGTAATACAATTACAGATGTAAGTTAACGACAATGAAATCTCACATTTCTATATGTAACTCAAAACTTACAACATAGTAATTTAACCATGAAAATTATACTTACGTAGACAACATGACTGAATGAATAACTTTTTTTACATCCCACTAACACATTATAGGCTATAATGGTACAGCTACCTCAGAGGGAGTGAATAATAATGACAGTATAATAAACAACCACAGCGAGATTTACACTGTACAATAAACAATACACTTTAATGCTATGAAGTAATGACAGTTCGAAACCTCCATAGAAAAAGTACTTACAATCTGAATGGCGTATTTCATTTACAGAACATCTGGCATTATCAATTATGTAAATATATGCCACAATAATCTATTAGACAGTAATTTGGTAATATATACCGGCGTTTTAAAACGTACTAGAAATAAAGCACCTACATGTGTACCTGACTGAACACGACATTTGTGTGGATGGCGTGTTCAGACTGAACACGCCATCCACACAAATGTCGTGTTCTTTTGACTGCTCGTAATGCACGTAGTGAAGCATTTTTTAACTCTATTTTAAATAAGCAATCTATACATTTAGTTAGACCCGAACTGGTAAATATTGGCATACACAGCATGTAAAATCATAACTTTCTTAATACTTGATGGAGTTTGATGAAATAAAAGCCAAAACAACTTCTTCTGTATCAACAAATGAAACGTGAAACTAGTAAAATATCATTTATTAGATATACATATCGATTAAAAGTGATGCGCTTGGCAAAAATCAATCAAAACTGCTATTCACAACCAGGGAAAATGAGGTCCCGACAAACACAGTTAAAAACTCTAAGTACCTATGCACTCGCTTTGTAACAGAATATACAAAAGAATTCTACGCATCAAGACATTGTTTATGAAAAAAGACCAGTAGATACATTGTGTAAAATGTATAAAAATGCATTTACGGTTAGCGCATCCAAAAACAGTGTTGTATTGGTGTCGTCAACCTAAATCCTGAGAAGACGGTAACGTTTGATGATAGTCATCAATATTATCTTGTCGTGCCCTTAACGATTTATTCTCTTATTGCTTTGGTTTCTGCAAAGTCATTGAGTACTTGCTTTGTGGCTTTCTAGGCTGTTTTCTAATATTCATAAATACATGATCATCTTTGTTTTATACTTCTATTGCCTAGCAATGCTGCCTAGTTTGTAAGAGAATCTAGCTGTGCGAGGATTTCTTTATCTACACTGTCCGGTTTTATTGGGATGACAATATGGTAAGAGTGAGATTTGGTGTACCCATAACCTTCTTCGAACCACCAAACGACATTGTTTGCCACTGACAGTTACAAGGCGGTAACACTATTGTCAACACCTTTATGTATGTAATGTTATACGCATTGTCTTGCATTTATCCTTTTAATTATTCGTTATTTCTACGCTTATTTGTGGTTGACTGCGGTCGTTAAAATCTACATTTCGTATTTGGCTTGTACATCTCTTAATTTCTACATTTCCCGTTCTACTTGTACTATCAACTTTTCTCTATGAAAGAAATATATTTTTTTTAGTGACCAAACGACACATTATAAGGAGGATAACTGTTTTTTTTCCAAAATGAAACAAAACACAAATAATGACCATGCATATGGTTTCAGGGACGACAAGAAATGTGCATAGTTATCAATACATAAATGTTTTTACACACATAGGGTTCCATGGTTACAGTCAACTTTGGCGATAATTATCTTTAAATCTAATTATAACTTATAATTGTGCGTCTTTTAGACTCCGGGGAAAATATTGTTCGCAATGGATCCCATATTATACAAACACACATGGCCCCATGAGTGGAGGAGAGTCAATTATATACTAGATTATCTTAGCATTTACATATGAAAGTGTTATATTGTTCAGTTTAGAACTAAAGAAAGAACTCGAACTACGACATATATAAATGTATGAACGAAACAAAACAAGTATCAAAAATAAGACAATACGTCCAAGAATATAATGGTTTAATTACAATTCTAACACGACCTGCAAAGTCTTTCATATACTCAAAGAAGAGACACAGCTGTATGTTATTCTACGATAAAACACAGCTGTTCCATTAATTCCCCGCGTATATTTCATCCGTTGGAAGCGCCACGTTACATGACGTCACTTGGTAAATATACGTCACGAAGACAAACTCAGCAGTAATTTTAATGAAATGTTAATTACAACAAACTTGCCATGCTCCCAAACCGTGCACACCCACAATATAAACCCATCCTATGCATCAGTATATATAACATTCATAAGAATCTTGAACAAGGTGAGAACGTTTGACGTCATACAGCGCAAGCAATGACTTTAATTGTTTGTCACGTGACTACTAGTGTATTGTATACGGGGGCGCCCAATGGAACAGCCTGTAAACATAGCAGCCTGATTACCTGACCTCCGAGATAATATATAGTGCCCCAACAATAATGTAAACAATGGGGTTATTGTTGTGTTAGAATCGAAATAATAAATACGTACCTGTGATTTAATTACTACGCATCCGAACTCGTGATTTAATTACTACGCATCCGAACTACTAACTGTATTTTATTCACCGATAAAACACAGGTACTTATTTATTATTTCTTAATTAAATATTTGACCATGTGCATGATTTTGCACATATGAATATTATTAAAGTCTAGAATCTGAATGATTTCAATTCATGCTTCTTTGCATTCTTTGAACTTAATTCAAGCACGATGCTGGCTCTTCTGTGTCTCAGCAACTCGTGTATTGTGTTATAAAATAAATGAGATGGTTATTAAATACAAATATACACTGAAGAAAACAGGGCGTGATTATATCAAACAGCATACATCTACGTACAAATAACAATAACATATACACAAATGAGAGATTAGTAAGGAAATGTTTTCCTAGCAAAATTCGAGGAAAATGACCATACATTATCACGTTATATTTTTCTAGAAGTATCAATTATCACCGAGGTATTGATTTTAATCGAGGGATGACCTCAAATATGATATCGCAAAAGGAGAGCTGTAATTTATGAATCACTAAACTACATACACTTTTCTTATATGCGGGTGAGAATAGGAAATAGAGTTGTTATTTATTCCTAATAAACTACTAAATCCAGATATTTTGTTGTGATTAATAAATCTTTTTATTTATACACATACCGTAGATCTATTTGGATTTTTTTCCATTCATAAAAATAGTATAAAAGTCGAACAGGAAATGCAGCTTTCACAGATCACAGTAAACCCCAAAACACGCAAAAGGACAAAACATGAATGGCAATGTTAACAAAGAATAAAGGCATATTACGCCACAAACACAAAAAGGGTTGACAATATGCTAAGCTAAGCACACAGATCTCGTGTAGATATACATACAAAAACACAATAGCATAGAAAGCCACAATGAAGGAACTCAATGATTTGGCAGAAGCCAGATCAACAAGAGGATAAACCAATGAGGGCACGACAAAGCAAGATTGCAGACAAACATCAAACGTCAACGTCCTCTTGGACTTGAGGTAGACGTCATCATAGGGTCTACAGCCTGACCGGTCATCGTACAATTAAAGATGAAAGCATAGTGGCGAACTGTAAATGGGTCCACCACCAAGCATGCAGTGCGTTGTTAGGGTTATAATCTCTTTTGATAAACCTTTTAGCAAGTTCAACAAAGATAGTATGAAAGTGATCATGACCACGGATCTTACGAAGTTTGTAAATCACATTACCATAGAAGTCAGGTTGTATTAGTCCTTGCCGCAGAAGAGTTCTTAAATGTCTTTTATATTTGGAAAGAAGATCAGGGCTACGATGAGACAATTTTGCAAAGGTTTTATGAAGTTTATGGTAACGGTAGCCCTGATTGAGTAGCTTTTCAGTTATACACAGATTACGAATATTAAAGTACTCAACACATTCATACATGTATAAATTATATTAGCCAGAGATTCCAACGTCTTTTCCCCTGCGTCCATTTAAGTATTAAATGCGTTACTTACATACTATTTATATATATAAAAGTACTATACGTTTCAGTAGAATGATGTTTTACTGGTCGTACCCTAGATTGGTTTTCTCTTTAGCTGCAACTACTATGGTTGTTCAGTACGATTCTGGATACATCCTGAGATGTTTATTATTTTGTATGTGTATCTTTAGTTAGTTTCTCTGGATGTGGACTTTATTGTTAGAGAATTCCTTTTGATGGGATGTAGTTTTGTTTACACTGTCTTGTCTATTTGGGCGCTGAAGACAGAATAATAGCGAGGATTGTGCGAATATAAAATCGATTCAAGCTAACCAGTATGCCTTATTGCCTACTGACCGTTCCAAGTCGGTAACCCTGTCTTCACCACCATTTCTGTTGTTTTTTGTCTCTTTCATTGTAGTTTCTAGTCCTTGTTTGCAGTACAGTGCGGACCTACGATGCCATTGCGTTCGGACGCTGTGGTTTCTATAGGACCCTATATATCATTTTGCAGGAACACAATTTTTAAGTATTTTCTATCAACAGAGGATTTTTCTTTGAAACTCAGTTATAATGAAAAAAATATGTCAAAAAGTAGTCACACTTACTAAAACATATCTCGGAAAAGTCATGCGACCACAATTTTAACACTAACAGTTTGATCAGTGTAATATGCAAATTGTGAAGCGATACATGATACGGACTCTTGTCCCTCAGTTACGGATTTAAATATAAACCTTACGGACACATTATGATTAGTATTCCCAGTTTTTTAAAATAAACCTCGTATTACGGTTAAATGTAAGGGCATTTATGCATCATTTAGTCTTGCGTTTTGTGTCGTGATAATATTAGTTCCATCGCACCACCACACATACACGGGTTCTACCGGAGGTCGATTTGAATATATTTTTTGTCATTCCGTCCGACCAAGTCGTGTACATTTGTGCTCGCTATCATTTCTTTCGTCATTCAGTCCGACGTAATCGTCTCCAACCTATAACTTATCTATCATGTGATTCCAATAACATTATGCACAAATGGTCACCGTGTCTAGTGTTGTACTCGTGCAGAGCTGTATCTTTGTATGAAGTTGAAGAATATATTAAGAAAAAGAGCTAATAATAAAAATAATAAAAAATAATTTACCTTAACTAAAATATCCGAAGTTTTAAAAAGTAGACGGCCTCTGTCATGATGATATTTTTGACTCGGAAGGTTTAGAATACATGTAGATGTGCATGTGCACTGTCGGTGACGAGGAAACGGAGCTACATACGTATTATAGCTTACATTATGTCGAAATATTATTGGTGCATTATCAATAGTGCTAAAAATGACGTAAAACACTATTCAAACAAACTTAAAAAGAGTATGAGAGTGGACCTTTGGAAACAGCCGAACACAATACATATGACAGTAGTGACTAGAACTTGAAGTATAAACATCATCTACATAAAAACTTCGACATTAAAAATTGGAGGGGTTGGGGGGAATGGGTTGGGGCGTCGGACGAGGTAGTTTTATTAAATCTGATTAAACTGTTCATATTCAACACAAATATAAGAATATAAGTGTTTTTACAGCATCGCTATTCCAAGAATATAGTGAATGTGTTTCCTGTTTGCCTGTTGTTTATTTTGTGGCCCGAAACACTTTCAATTTTATTTCGTGTTCATTTGGTAAACTTTACAATGTTTCTTGTCGAATCATATGAAAATTACTTTGTACAAATTTATTATGAGTGCGGTATTGGGGTAAACAGGATTGTCCGCGTATGTGGAATGTACATATTTTTCTGTCATAATATGATGGACAGTCGCGCTTCATGTTGTTCTGCAGTGCCCGTAAACGTCTTTTGCAGCTTTGCTTTGGGTATATTCATGAGAACAACATTGTTATTGAAATCTACACCCACACATGTACTTAATGTATTTTCGTTCTGAGCATCATTGTCGATCATTGATTCACTTCCGAAAATGACAGTTTCATTTATAATTATCGAGAGGTTCTCCTCATAGGACAATTGCATTTGAGTCAAAAGTCCATAACCTGCAAGTTAGAGTCCGTAACCTAATTTTGAAAATCGGCAAAAATCTGTATCATTTTTGCAAATTTTAGTAGCAATTATTGTATGATTTTTAAACATTATTAATCATTAATTATGTTGAAAACTATATAATATAAATATGATTTTATAAATAATGCGAGTATTAACTATATTCTAGTCAAATAAGCTATTTCAATCAGGTGTTTCTTTTCTATATATAGCTGTATATGCAGAGAACCAGTTCATTATATATGGCATCATATTACACTAACAAAACTAAAGTGGGGCAAATAATTAACAGCACGTCATTCTAATGCCTTTTCATTCAAAATTATTTCAAAAAGTATTTATAATCTTTTCTATGTTTGGCGAAAAAATAACTTCTTAAAGTTTTAACTAACCTCACCTAAAGTCCGTATCAAAACTCTTCGAAAGTCCTTTCACTTTGTAACCGAGTCGACTAACCGTGCATATCAGGTGGTACAAACACGACGTATTAGAGATAATAACACTATAGTTTAATCATCATATGCAGTTATAGCACGAAATCAAGGCGTAACCGTCAGATTTGGAAAGGTAGAGTCTAGACTTAATTTTTTTTTTATTAAAAACTCATTAAGCACTATTAATGTAAACTATCTGCGGAAACGTTATCCCGCAGTAACTGCTGTATTTAACAATAAAGTAAGTCAAGTGTATATTGCTCTTGAGTTTGAACAATTACGATCACGAATGTATTAATATTCACCCTAGCGTTCGCTAAGAGCAATGTGGCGGCTGTAACAAGGATCCCCGTGCTACGAATCAGAAGCGTTTGTTTTACTGAGCATTTCGGACCAACGCGTCCAATGTAGGTGGCTTTGAAACAAAATACCGCTTAAGGCGGTCCTAGGGACGATAGAGGTATTGCTTCCTACATTACCTCTCATGAACAATCTAAATAAAACCGAGTGTACTTGTTTATTACCTTGAATTGTGCAAAACATCTAGACATCCAAGTTAACGATTCACAAGCAACATGATTATAAATCAGTATATCTCTTACTTCAACCACTATAATGTTGTCTGTATTAAAGATAAACCTATAATATATATATATATATATATATATATATGTAGCAAGAGAAGTTCCACTACAGTTAAGGAACAGTCAAAATGAATCCGAGATTGCAGTATTGTTTTATATAAGAAAAAGTTTCATAAAATAGGAATCATAATTATGAGAGTCATCTAAGAATCATATGTCAGTTATATTTAGCAAAATTGATTACACTATATTTATTAAATATCTTTTGGTCAGACAACATTACTGTAAGCAGTGTAAAGACCTGTATTTGAACGATTGTAGACAACGACTTCCCACTCAAAACATGTTTGACAGTTTTGAATGGTGATGGCTGATTGCAGAGATGAATATGAGCATATGAGTGACTGTGAAGCATCATTATTCTGTGTTAACAATGCTTGACAAAAATGGACACGGGTTGTAGTTCAAATATGCCGATCTAAATATTTTATGGAAATGTTGCAGTTTGTAAATCACGTCACCATAGAAGTCAGGTTGTGATAGTCCTTGTCGCGGGAGAGTTCTTAGCTATACGCCATCACACTGGAATGGGTGAAATGTCACGTATGTGCAAATGGGCCATAATTCAATTATCCTAGTATTATCTATCTTCAGCTGCCTATCTTAAATGCAATATACATGTACAATACGAGAAAATATAACCTATTTACATTTTGGGATGGCAAGAGTGTTAGAGTGATGTATCTAAAATGAAAATATTGACCAAGATATTTAGGAGCTCTCTACTGACTGAAAACCGAATAGCGTTTTAGATCTAACGTTGACAGTTTTACGACCAGAGACCATGATTTATGAAGTACTAAGGGAAATAAACAACGATTGGTGATTTATTATTTGAAACGGGCAGTCTGAAATAGTGTTCAATAGTTGTGTTAATGTTAAAGAAAATAAACGTTTGGATGACATATCACGTAGATTGTTACATGTAATATGTATACCCGTAATACAATATATATATATATGTTATGCCTTTGCAAATACTGCAACGCTGTACTTCATGTGGTATCATTTAAGAATTTCGATTTGTGTAAAATATATCCCATTCGTTACTTCAGCTTTCTAACATGTCTAATAGATGGTGCTGAAGACATTGATTGGAGAATAAACTACGCCCGATGGCATCATATTTATCATATTTCAACTGGGTGTTTTGATCTTAGGAGATCGAAAAGCCTGATATTAATATACATATATCGTTGGTACATTGTACAGTTTCATATCCTTTTGTTTTCTTACAATTATTCCAAAAGGATGGTTCCACTAATCACCCTTTAAAGGTTCTGCGTATTATTTAATAGCCCTTAATTCGTCTTTTAACCGTTACTTGTGATACGCATGCTTCATAACCTCTGCTCCCAACTAAATTTCATTTTGTTACTTTCGCCCATTGTTTTTATCGTTTAGGGCAAAGCATTATGTTAGCTACTGGGCCATGAATTGTATGAAAATACCTTTTTGAAGGTTCCACGTTCACCGGAATATGCATATATTTATGATTCTTCAAAAGGTACAGTTTGTACTAATACACAATAGTTGCGTTAAATGTTATAGAAAAGAAAATGTGGTATGAAATGCAAATGTATACGTATTGTGGTAGCATTTAAGAAAAATAGATTTATTGTAAAACCTATCCCATTCGTTATTTCAACTTTCCAGTAGACATTGTCTGGACATTGAATGGATTAATGACTGTGCTCTTGTGCATCCAATGAATCATATTTCAGAGCAAAGGTTCACCACACCAGACGATGAATAATTCCTGATTTATATTATATTACATGCATAATCTCATAAACGTCACTTCCCATTGAAATATAATTTTACAACAGCATGTAAGTGCATCTTTTGCTAATGTCTCTGACTGACCAAGCTAAATTATGTTCCCCGCTGTTCCCACTGAATAATGAAGAGTCACACCTCCATAGATAGATCTTGTCTTTTCTTTATATATTTTTATTTGGATAACAGCATTTTTTTCACACAATCATCTATAGTAAAACTCAGCAGAGATAGTTTGTGGATTTGTATACAAACTGAAACATTCGTACTTGATTATTTTATCTTTGCACTTATCTATGTTAAATCATTTGTTAGGTAAAATATATATGCTGGGTTTTAAAAAAACAAAAAAACAAAAAAACATCTTTACAATTATCATTGAAAGGGTATTAAAGTAGCAAAATAAATAGCTTGACAATTATAATTTTTTTCTGCTTTAAAGTGTAAAAGGGACATACAGGAATCTGGTTTATTTGTAAATAAAACTTTTGAAAGATCCTCAGTGTCCCTCTTTCAGAAATGTGTATTTTAAATCTTCTTTTGAAATTGTAATGATGTTTTAAAAAAAAACTCCCCATTTATACAATTATGATATGCATTTTTGTATGTAAGTATATGTGAAAACTGTTTATATATAAATATGATGCATATTACATACATATCTGTACGGTTTGTTGAGGGGTTGCCCACCCCGACCCTCACAAACCTATTACGGGGTGAATAAATGGATTACCATTCATTTGGTAATCGAAATTAAAAAAAAAAAGTCTCTGACTGTGGACGTTAATGTTAGACATTTACTTTTGTAGGGATGTTCTTATTTACGCCGGCTTGTCAATTTGGGTGCTGAAGACAGGATACTAGCGAGGTTGGGAAAACATCAATCGATTTAAGACAGCCAGTAGGCCGTAACCGCCTACTGACCGTCCCAAGTCGGAAACCCTGTCCTCACCACTCTTTGTGTTGTGTATGAACCATTTCATTGAATAATTATTTTTGCTCTTAGTTTGTTGTACAGTACGAACCTACGGTGCCATTGCGTTGTAGGCTGTGGTTTCTATAGGACAATTTTTCTCAGTTGTCTATATTAAAAGTATGATGGTATCATTTTTTCGGCATACAAATTGTTTTGCCATTTTGAGGACTGTTTTTAAAATGTATTTATAATTCCCAAATTAAAAGTAAATATACAAATAGAACGGAGAATGAAGCATTCATAGATCACAGTCAAAAACAAACACGCTTTCAAAAATAGTATCAAAACAACAATAAATACAATCAAACTTATAATGGTTGACAATATGGATATCTTCTTGGAACGGTCAGTGGCACAATCAAATGGTCGTTGGGATTTTAACCAATTTCTAGGGTGCACCAAACCTCTTTCCTACCCTTTTGTCATCCCAGTTAAACTAGCTTTGCTGGGAGCCGTTTATATTTGAATATATTAATATGCTGGTTTTTGGTCTCCTAAGGACGCGCTTGTTGTGTAGAATTTGCCGCGTTTGGAGGTACTAATTATTATTGTTAAGAAGCACTAAGCGGGTGCATGGCTGTAGTGAGTCAAAATTCTTAAATGTGTCATTTCCTTATAGACGGAACATCTGCAATAAATAGGTCAAACCTTTACTTGTTATTACAGTATATCATCACGTTTAATATTTGACCATGTGCATGATTTTGTACTATGGATATAATTAACGTCTGGAAACTGAAAGATTTCACTTCATACTTCTCTGCATTCTTTGAACTTAATTCAAGCACGATAATGGATTTTCAGCGTCTCAGCAACTCGTGTATTGTGTTATAAAATAAATGAGGCGGGTTATTAAATACAATTATGCACTAAAGATGACAGGACGTGATTATATCAAATGGCATACATCTACGTACAAATAGCACTAATGAGAGATTAGTAAGGAAACGTTCTCCTAGAAAAATTCGAGGGAAAGGGCCATACTATACACTATCACGTTATATTTGTTATAGAAGTATAAATAATTGATTTTAATCGACGGATGACCTCAAATTTGATATCGCAAAAGGAGAGCTGTAATTTATGTATCACTAAACTACATACAATTGTTTTATATGCAGGTGTATATAGGAAATAGAGTTGGTATTTATTCATAATAAACTACTAAAAATTAATCCAGATATTATGTTTTAATTAATAAGGTTTTATAGTGATACACATACCGTGGATCTATTTGGATCTTTTTTCAATTCATAACACATTCATACATTTATAAATTATATTAGCCAGAGATTCCAACGTCTTTTCCCCTGCGTCCATTTTACTTAAGTGTTAAAGGCGTTACTTCCATACTCGTTATCATTGCGAGAGATATCACCCGCATATCATCTCTGTGGTATAATATGGTTTGACATCACGTGTCATATCACGGTAAGTCTACTCGGTTGATACGGACTTTATGTGATTTGGGATACGGAGTTTTGACCAAATGATGCATTTTTGGTAGAACTTGGTGTCATACAGAAACAAAAAATAAGGACACGAGAATTTATTATTTGTTTCTGGTACATTTACAATATAAAAGTACTATACTTTTTAGTAGAATGGTGTTTTACATTTTGCAGAAACAGTTATCTATCAACAGAGGAGTTTTCTTTGAAAAAAATAGATATAGGGTCCTATAGAAACCACAGCGTCCGAATGAAATTCAGTAATAATGAAAACAAAAATATTTCAAAAAGTAGTCACAATTACTAAAACATATATCGGAAAGTCATGCGACCACAATTTTAACACTAACAACAGACTTGATCAGCGTAATATGCAAAAATATGAATCGACACATTATACGGACTATTGTCCCTCAGCTACGGCTTCTTGTTGAAGTTTATTATACGAGTAGCATATATTTTGTTAAAATACAAGCAAATTGGATGAATTGATATCACCCGCCGAATGATGTATTATCCTTGAGTGGAAGAAATGTGTTTGGACTTTTTTTTAATTAGTATAAATCATGACCTCGAGACTTCATAAATTCGAATATCTACTATATATATATATGTATTTTTAAAATTCATCAAAAAAGATTTAAGGCATTGACTTTAATAGTGGGACTAAAGGGCTGGAGTGGGTGTAATATTAGCAGGATTGTATAATATAGTAATAAATGTAATATACAAGAAATGTAGAATTGTATATATAAATGATTACTTTTTAATTACCTGGCCATGTGATATTTATCAATCTCAATACTTCATCTCATTACTACTGCTACAATCAGATGATCTTGTTATTTCAGGGGGAGGAATATATTTGGCTCAAGTTTGGCTAGCTTTAAAACATATCAAACTTTCATTAATATATAAACACTCAAACCAAGTTTGACATGTGACCCAGGGGCAGAGCCATATTTGACCCCAGTGTCACCAGTTGAAACAACTTGGTAGAGGTCCATAAGCTGTGTGTAAATACAAAATATTAAACTGTTGGCTCTCGTAGTTTCAGAGAAGAAGATATTTAAAGTTTTTCCCTATATAAGTGTATGTACGAATTGGACACCAGTATACCATTTGACCCCTGGCCAAATTTTACCCCAGGGTCACCATTCAAACAAACTTGGTAGAGGACAATAAGCTGAGTGTAAACCTTTGATTCTTGTAGTTTCAGAGAAGCAGATTTTTAAATTTTTTCACTATATATAAGTCTATGTAAAACTGCGACCTCTGGGGCGGGGCCGAATTGGTATACCATTTGAACACAACTGATAGAGGATCATAAGCTGATAATAAATAAAAAAAGATTAAACCTTTATCTCTTGTAGTTTCATCGAAGATATTTAAAGTTCTTCCTTAAACTCTATGTAAAACTGATCCAACAGGGGCCTCTAAGCTCCACATTAAAGATTAAATGAACCCATGAACCAAGGTTTCTTATAAAACTGATCCAACAATGGCCCCTAAGCTCCCAATTAAAGAAACAATGAACCCATTTCTTATGAGAAAACAATAAATAATAATAATAAAAAAAAATAACTCCTTGTATAATTGATCCACAAGGGCCCCTAAATAAATATAAAAAGATCGGACAGGGAAAGTAGCATTCAAGGAAGACAGTCAACCACAAAACACAGAAACAAACACGCAAACAGACAAACAAGAAGGCAAAAACAATAATAAATGCAAACGACATCACAAACACAAAAGGGTTGCCAATAGGGCTACCGCCTTGGAACGGTCAGTGGCAAAGTAGGCCACTAGGGGTTTAAACCGGTTCTAGGGTGCACCAAACCTCACACTTACCATACTGTCATCCCATTAAAACGGGACAGTGTAAATAAAGAAATCCCCGCCATGATCTAATCTCTAACCAACAAGGCAGCATCAATAGACAATATAAGTAAAACACAAATATGCTCGAATATAACAAATATAATATAAAAAAACAATAGCCTAGAAAGCCACAATGAAGGTACTCAATGACTTGGCAGAAGCCAGAGCAGTAAGAGAATAAACCATAAAGGGCACGACAAGAAAGATCATAAACAAACATCAAACGCCACCGTCCCAATGGGCTTTGGGTAGGCGTCATCATAGGGTCCACAGCCTGTCCGGTCATCGTACAATTAAAGAGGAAAGCATAGTGGCGAACTGTAAAAGGGCCCACCACCAAGCATGCAGTACGTTGCAAAATGATAGGGTCATAACCTCTTTTGATAAACTTTTTAACAAGTTTAACAAAGATAGTATGAAAGTGATCATGACCAAGAATCTTACGAAGTTTATAAATCACATCACCATAGAAGTCAGGTTGTGATAGACCTTGTCGCAGAAGAGTCCTTAAATTACTTTTATATTTGGAAAGAAGATAAGGGTTACAATAATAAAATTGTGCAAAGGTTTTACGAAGTTTATGGTAACGGTAACCCTGATTGAGTAACATTTTAGTTATACAAAGATTACGAATAGTAAAGTCCTCAACTCGAGTACAAGCTCTAGAAAAACCAATAAGTTGAGACACATACACCCCATAAGAAGTTGCTCGGGGAACATCCCCACTTAAGTGGGGATAATTAACAATGTCAAAATCTTCCAATTATAGAAAAAATGAACCCATGAACCAAGGTTTCTTATGGGAAAACAATAAAAATAATAATAAAAGAATAAAAAAATAAAAACTCACCTTTATTAGTATTTATTATTATTATTCTTATGAGAAAATAATAAAAATAATAATAAAAAATTAAAAATTAAAAAAATAATGTTTTTAGAAAAACCCAACCCATGAATCAGGGTTTCTCATGAAAAAAAGGAAATAATCAAAAAAAAAATGCCATCAGTGAGATTTGAACCCACGACCTGAATAATTCAAGGG
The DNA here is from genome assembly GCA_037043455.1 of Cyrtodaria siliqua. Classification (NCBI taxonomy): domain Eukaryota; kingdom Metazoa; phylum Mollusca; class Bivalvia; order Adapedonta; family Hiatellidae; genus Cyrtodaria; species Cyrtodaria siliqua. The sequence continues at coordinate 151,755 of JAWPHD010000301.1, read as the reverse complement.
GACATTTATCAATTTAAGGGCAATAACTCCGGCGTTACTAGGACGATTCCGAAATAAATTTGCCGCGTCACATCCCACTATTGAGATAAACATTATAAAAGATAGATAGATACTTTATTGACTTAAACTTTTACAGTTTCTCATCATTACATACATAATTTGTAATAAATAATTATAATCATATGACAGGTTACACATACTTCTACACACTCACTTATAGCTCAATTTTCAAAACTCCTTAATTAATCATAGCTCATATAAATCAAGTTTAATGAAAATCAAACCTGCGGTTATCAAGATATGGCTGTGGACGGACAGAATTAAGATTTTTTTATCAATTAAAGGGCAATAACTGCGTCGTTACTAGAACGATTCCGTAATAAATTTGCTGCGTCACATCCCACTATTGGGATAAACATTATAATGAAGTTTAATGAATATCAAACTGCCGTTATCAAGATATGGATGTGGACGGACAGAACTAAGCATTTTTTATCAATTAAAGGGCAATGACTCCGGCGTTACGATTCCGGAAAAAAATAGCCGTGTGTCATCCCACTATCTGGATAAACATTATTTCGAAGTGTAATGAAAATCCAACCTGCAGTTATGCAGATATCTCTCCGGACGGACTGAGGCTCTGGACGGACGGACGGAAGGATGGACGGACAACGCCAAGTTAATATCCATCCGCCTTCGGCGGGGGATAAGTATTGGTGAATTATCAATAGTGCTAAAAATTACATAAAAAAAACATTCAAAAAACTTAAAAGAGTACTAGAGTGGACCTTTGGAAACCGCCGAACACGATACATATGCCATTTGTGACTAGAACTTGAAGTATAAACATCATCGCAATTAAAACATGCGTAGTTGAAAAAATGGAGGGGTTGGGTGAGTTTGGGCGGTCGTCGGATGGAGTAGCATCTCCTCGAGTATTATCTAATCTGATTAATCAACATAAGCCATGGCCTGTAGTACTCGTATAAGAATATAAGTGCTTTTACAAAATCGCTATTCCAAGGATATAGTGAATGCGTTTTCTTTTTGCCTGTTGTTTATTTTGTGGCCTGAAACCAGTTCAATTACACACAGAAACAGAATGTCGTGATTTCATTTGATGTTCATTTGGTAGGCTTTTATAATGTTTTGTGTGGAATCATATGAAAATGACTTTGTGCAGATTTAATATTGTGCGGTATTGAGGTAAACAGGATTTTCCGCGTGCGTGGCATGTACATTTTCTGATGGACAGTGACGCTTCAGATTGTTCTTCAAATTGTTCTTCTTCCCTCGGATTTTCTGGTCGTACCCTAGATTGGTCTTCTCTTTAGCTGCAACTACTATGGTTGTTCAGTACGATTCTGGATACATCCTGAGATGTTTATTATTTTGTATGTATATCTTTAGTTGGTTTCTCTGATTGTGGACTTTATTGTTAGAGATTTGTTTACACTGTTTTGTCTATTTTGGCGCTGAAGACAGGATAAAAGCGAGGATTGTGCGCATATAAAATCGATTCAAGCTAACCAGTAGGTCTTATTGCCTACTGACCGTTCCAAGTCGGTAACCCTGTCTTCACCACCCTTTTTGTTGTTTTTTGTCTCTTTCATTGCAGTTTCAAGTCCTTGTTTGCAGTACAGTGTGGACCTACGACGCCATTGCGTTCGGACGCTGTGGTTTCTATAGGACCCTATATATCATTTTTCAGTGCACGTAAAGTCTTTTTGCAGCTTTGATCTGGTTATATTCATGAGAACAACATTGTTATTAAAATCTACGCCCATATATTATTTAATGTATTTTCGTTCTGATCATCATTGTCGATCATTGATACACTTCCGAAAATGATAATTATCGAGAGGTTCTCCACATAGGACAATTTCATTTGGGTTAAAAGTCCTTAAACTATTTTTCAACATCGACAAAAATCTGTATCATTTTTGCAAATTTTATTAGCGATAATATAAGATTTGTATACACTATTAATCATTATTTATGTTGCAAACTATATAATTTAAATATGTTTTTATAAATAGTTTGAGGAAATTAACTATATTCTAGTCAAATAAGCTATAGAGTATGATAATGGACATTTGGAATCGGACGAGCACGACACATACGAAATATTGCAGTCTCGGTTTGATTGAGACTGTTCATGAGCGGTAGTGAAATATGCTAGCTACCGCTCACGCCCTCTAGCCCCGGGTTGAGCAGAACTCAATATTAATAAAATCAATAGTACACAATTTTAACCATCCCTAAGATGGCATGCATACGGCGGTAGACATGGAGTTATTTGCTTCCCCATGTCGTACGTCGTATGGCCCCAGTATCTAATAAAATTAAATGCCCCGAAGAGCGAAATAAACATAATGGAATTTAATTGGGAGCAGCGGTTATGAAGCCTGCGTATCACAAGTAACAGCTAAAAGACTAAATTAAAAAGCAGACAACATATCCTATAAGTGGTTAAACAAAACCCAGAGCCTTTTATCGACCGGAGTAGTGGAACCACCGAATCAAAAATTAAGTAAACAAAAGAAATTGAAAATGTACCACCGATAACTAAATATAAGTATCGGGCTCAGCGATCTCCAAAGATCGAATGAATAACAGTACTGATTGCAAAGGTGATTCTTTTCTATAAATAGCTGTATATGCAGAGAACCAGTTCACTATATTAATGCATCATTTTTCACTAATAAAACTGAAGTGGGGCAAATAATTAACAGCACGGCATACTAATGCCTTTTCATTCAAAATTATTTCAAAAGCATTTTTATTCGTTACTATATTTGGCGTAAAATTAACTTCTTAACGTTTGAAGTAATAGATAAAGTCTGGTCTCAGCGAGTTGGCTTATTTAAACCCCGATACGAGGGTCATTCAATAAGTTCTGTCACTAACGCATTTTAACAATTATGTGCTCGTTGTGAGTGTTGGTGTTTGGTACCAAATGAAAGAGAGTTTTAATACCATTCTATTGATGATAAAATGAATGCTGTATCTTTTGTGTGACGAAAGTTATGGAACATTTAATACACATCACTTATACATACTGAGGCATCTTCGTCCTGAGTTTTTTTTCAGATATGTTAATTGTTACTTTTTTAAATGCCTGTTTCTCTTTGAGTACTTGTGGAAGACCTTTGAAATTTCTCATACATTACCAGTTATATATGTGCATTACAAGATTTAGAATTTAAGCATGGTAGATGAAAAGGCAATGTCTAAGAAATTAACATTTTAAGCTAACGTGTAAAATTAATTTAATGATAAATGGACATTAATTGGAAGGGCAGTCTTCTGAAATAGCGTTTTTCGATGATCAATATTTTCACTAAACATTGTACAAAATTCTAAAATAATGTGTTGAATATGAAATTTAAACACTGAAGGACTAGGATTTGTAAAAATTAGTGTTATTTCTGCTAAAATTAAGGGATATGCATTCACTCATATCTAGTTTGCAGCAAGACCTTTCCGCATTCTCAACAATCACTTTCATGGATTATGGGCGAATAACAACAGATGGCGTACAAGAAAATTTAAAAGCATAGCTTTATTCAAATAATTTTTACAACGTTTTGTAACAAGGACATTTTCAGAGATAATAGTATCCAAAAGGTGTGGTAGGGGGAGGTAAGTCAGGGGTATAAATAACCGGAATATTTTCATTTTGTTGTGGAATTTTAGAGAAAGAACCCAGTAATACTATAAATACACGACTTTATCTCAGTGTAATATTCAGTTCAAAGGATATATGCCTAGTGACAGAACCTTTTGAAGCACCCTCGTATATTTAAATAACCAACGAACTGAGACAGACTCTATCTTTCTTGTAGCATTTTTTACTTAGTAACACTGTGACGTCATAGTGACCGTAGTCTAAATTCCAATATCAATACGGTATAGCGACGCCCCTTTAGTTACCCTAAATTAAACAATTTAATGCTCTGCATTCATCAAAGGAAATGTCACCGACCATACTACAACTCTTCTCTACAGCATCACCTAAAGTCCGTATCTAATATCGTCACGTTGTAACCGAGTAGACTAACCGTGCATATCAGGCGGTACAAACACGATGTATTAGGGATAATAACATTATGGTTTAATCATAATATGCAGTTATAACACGGAATCATCTTATAACCGTCAGATTTGGGAAGGTAGAGTCTAGACGTAGAAAATAAATCTTATTAAAACTCATTAAGCACTATTAATGTAAACTATCTGCGGAAACATTATCATACAGTAACTGCTGTGTCTAACAATAAAGCAAGTCAAGTGTATATTGCTCCTGAGTTTGAACAATTGAGATCACAACGTCATGTTTTTCCACGATGGTTTCATGAATAGACTCAATAAAACCGAGTCTGCAATTTTATTCTCTTGATTTTGTTTGTTGCTTCCAGAATTTATTAATATTCAGTCTAGCGTTCGTTTAATGTAATGTAGTGGCTGTAACGAGGATTCCCTGCTACGAATCAGAAGCGTTATTTTTACTGAGCATTTCGGACCAAGAGTACAGTGTAGGTGACTTTGAAGTAGAATATCGCTTAAGGCTGTGCTGGGGGCTATAGAGGTGTTGCTTCCTACATTACCTCTTATGAACAATATACGCGTTCAATTTAAGTAAAACTCTGCTTAGCAGAATAACCTAGATGTGAACGAACTTTGATGTAGGTCCTAATTTGATCAGTATTTTTTGCCCATTTGCCAACCATTCTTACAACTAGTGGTCAATGACTGACTCTATTGAAATGGCTGTTGTTTTACAAACTGGTCGAACAACTTGAACATGTATATATAATTGTGTAGGTGTTGAATAGGGCTATCTATCGGTGCGTATAAATATCGATATAGAATTTCTCGTGCTCTTCGTGTAACAGTCAATAAATATTACTTTTCGAACATCCCTCGTATACTTAATAAATACATTTTGGAAAGACAATCATATTGTAAGCAGTGTAAAGGCCATATATTCGATCGATTGTTGACAACGACTTCCCACTCAAAACATGTTTGACAGTTTTAAATGGAGATGGCTGATTGTAGAGATGAATATGAGCATATGAGTGACGGTGAAGCATCATTATTCTGTGTTAACCATGCTTGACAAAATGAACACGGGTTGCAAAGTTCAAATATGCTGATCTAGATTATTTATGGAAATGTTGCACTATTATAAGAATGACTATGAAACCAACTTTGTTCTCAGATATTATTTTGGTTGGAAATTTTATTTTCCGATATTCGGAAGAATATATGTATCACCTAAGAACACGGTATACTGTTTGCAATTATGTTCTATAGTTATCTTTTAGTTCCGACTGTCATGTATCTTATAAAATTACAATCCCTTGATAAGGGGGTTGATCCCAGGCAGTTTTGTCAACATAAAAGTTAAGGTTATGCCATCGCATTGGAATGGGTGAAATGTCCAAATGGGCCGTAATTCAATTATCCTAGTCTTTAAAAATATCTATCTTCACTGCAATATAGAATACAAGAGAGAATATAACCTGGCGGGGATATCTTTATTTCCACTGTCCCGTTTTATTGGGATGACAAGAGGGTAAGAGTGATGTATCTGAAATGAAAATATTGACCAAGATATTTAGGAGCTCTCTACTGAAAACCGAATAGCGATTTAGATCTTACGTTGACAGATTTACGACCATGATTTATGAAATACTAAGGAAAATTAACAACAATTGATGAATTTTTATTTGAAAGTGGCGGTCTGAAATAGTGTTCAATAGTTCAATACGGTTTGCTATCTAAAAGTGTTTCAGCAGTTTGAAACTATTTTTGAAACTTTCTGTAACTACCAAGTTAAAAGCACGTATTATTCACAGAATAGAGTCAACCAAAAACAAAACATTCAAACCAAACACCAATCAAACGGAAAATCAAACAAAAACAACATTTGTGACATAACAAACCCAAAGGGGTTCACAATAGAGCTACCACCTTAGAATAATATGTTGCTAAAGAGCCACTGGGTGTGTTGATATTAGGAGATCGATGAGCCCGATATTAATATACAGATATCGTTGGTACATTGTACATTTTCAATTCCTTTTGTTTTCTTACATTAATTCCGAAAAGATGTCGTGCCCTCAATAGTTTATTCTCTTTTTACCCTGGCTTCTGCCAAGTCATTGAGTACCTTCTTTGTGGATTTCTAGGCTAATGTGTGTTTTTTGTTTTGTTTTTGTGTTTTTTTTGTATTTATATATACACGAGCATCTTTGTGTTTTACTTATATTGTCTATTAATGCTGCCTTGTTGGCTAGCGAATAGTTCATGGCGGAGTTTTATTTATTTACACTATCCCGTTTTATTGAGTTGACATTAGGGTAAGTGTGGGGTTTGGTGCACCCTAGAACCTGGTTTAAACCCCCAAACGGTCTTTTTTGCCACTGACCGTTCCCATGCGGTAGCCCTATTGTCAACCCTTTTGTGTTTGTGATCTCTTATCTTTGCACTTTATTCAACTTTAAATTTGTTCTTTACTTCTCTGTGTGTTTGTGGTTAAATGTCGTCCTTGAATGCTGCTTTTCCTGTTCGATTTTTATATCTATACTTCCACTAATCAGCCTTTAAAAGATCGGAGTATTGTTTCATCACCATTAAGAAATGGTGTCTGCATTTAATTTCGTTGTTTGACAGTTCCTTGTGATACGAATGCTTCAAAACCTCTGCTCCCAAATAAATTCAATCTTTTTTTCCTTCCCCCCAATGTTTTCTCGTTTAAGGCTAGGCGTTTTGTTAGGTACTGGGTCATGGAATGGTATGAAAATACCTCATTGAAGGTTCCAAGTTCACCGGCATATGCATATATTTTAGGGGATGGTTCAAATATGTGTTCTATTGACCTTTTTAATAATTTAATACTGCTCAACCCGGTGCTAGCAGGGCGTGATTGATAACAAACATGTGTCACTGCTGTTCGTGAATAGTCTCAATGAATTCGGTCTGCAATACGTTTTGTATTTATTTATTGGTGCACAAAACCGCGAAATATGTTCGATCTAACTCTGACAGATTTACGGCCAGTGACAAGTATTTATGGGATTCTATGTGCAATGATTAATGATTTATGATTCTTCAAAAGGTACAGTTTGAACTAGTATACAATAGTTGCGTTAAATATTATAATAATTTCCTGCCACTGTGTTTACTAACTCTCATAAAGAAAACGTGTTTTGTCTACAGACAGTAAATACTATTCCGCCATCTGTTTACGATAATTGTTTCATTGAAGGTTCCCTTACCTTCGACCGTCGATGGTGACGTAAACCTGGCAGTTCCATGTATCGGAGTCTATCTTTCAAGCACGTTAAAGAACCGTAGGAATCGATTCATTAGTAAGAGTATGAAAGAATCCTGGATTAATATTTATTCTTCCCCTCACTTTCTGATGTGACTCTAAAACACATATTATGTGTTGATGAGCCGTTAGAAAAAAGTCAATTGCAAGGTGCCAAGTATCTTCATATAGTGGAATGTATGAACTGAAATGAAAACGGCATCGCTAAACTGATATTTTCCAGGTACAAAGAGATATTCTAATGTTAGCAGGCATTAACACAAGCATGCAACAGTATATAGTTCGCTGTAGGCGTATGCATTCCATGTTTCGTTATCGACACTGTATCTTAAGGCTACAGACATTTAAGTAATTCAGTTAAGCGCAGGACATCATTTACTGTATAGACATCTAGTAGTGCACACCGTACAGGACATCATTTACTGTATAGACATCGAGTAGTGCACACCGTACAGGACATCATTTACTGTATAGACATCGAGTAGTGCAAACCGTACAGGACATCATTTACTGTATAGACATCGAGTAGTGCACACCGTACAGGACATCATTTACTCTATAGACATCGAGTAGTGCACACCGTACAGGACATCATTTACTGTATAGACATCGAGTAGTGCACACCGTACAGGACATCATTTACTATATAGACATCGAGTAGTGCACACCGTACAGGACATCATTTACTCTATAGACATCGAGTAGTGCACACCGTACAGGACATCATTTACTGTATAGACATCAAGTAGTGCACACCGTACAGGACATCATTTACTCTATAGACATCGAGCAGTGCACACCGTACAGGACATCATTTACTCTATAGACATCGAGTAGTGCACACCGTACAGGACATCATTTACTCTATAGACATCGAGTAGCGCACACCGTACAGGACATCATTTACTCTATAGACATCGAGTAGTGCACACCGTACAGGACATCATTTACTCTATAGACATCGAGTAGTGCACACCGTACAGGTAGCATTACAATTTGCAGCAGAAATAAAGTTGGCCTCTCAATGGACTTGAACACACGATTTTCTATACTTACTGCCGTTCTAGCCACTGAACTACAGGGGGTTCTAGAAAATATGGTATATTCAGTACCATTTATTATAATGCATTATAACTTAATGCATAGTATATAGTACATCATGTCGCACATGTAAACCATGCGAGATGTAATAAAATAGTTTATCAAATTAAAACTAGGATTCCGTTTCAAAACAACTTTAACTCGATGTTTTAATGTGCGATTAATAGGTTTTTGTGCGTGTCTGAGCTAGTTATTGCATAATACATAGATAGTGTTAAAAATGCTACAACGTACCAACACATATACGTGGCCTAGTGCTTAGATCTACATAAACAGGAACATATAAAAGCGAAACATTACTGGTTCAAATCCCATTTCGGGCAGCTTTTTTTATGAAATATAAACGGAAGCCGTGCATTGATCGATGTTACCTGTACGACGGCTAGATAAAATGTGGTATTTTACGCATCGATTCTGGCTTATACGAGAGGTGTTCAACTTACAACGTAACACTTTTGTTTAAGATGTTATTTTTCAGCGGAAATGGTTATCATAAAACATGCGAGATTTAATGCTGTGAAACATTTATTTAGAACATATGCATTTAAAAATAATCTACAAGTTCACGCGAGAAATTGACAAATTATAGTTTGCTAGTATGTTACCGATGACTTTATAAATTTACCAAAATAAGCATTTTATTCATATATTTCGAAGTTATTGTTGCTGTATTATCACATACCATATAAAGATATGTTTTGGTCAATTTTGGTTTAAACATATTTTATTTCTTATTATTATTACAATATGGAATCAGTACACAATAGCAGAAAAAGGATTAGAACGAAAGTAAAATACTTATGATGTTCTTTTCCTATTTTGTTGTTTCATCATTATTTGCAAATGTACGTGTTTTGCCCCTAAATCTTAAGTTATATATTTGTTTCATTTCCTTTCTTATAAGAAAGTAACGAAACTTATATTTGATAGAGGAGGACATCATAACAATGCATGCAGTTGATGTTTCAGACTAGAAATTTGTATGGATTTAATATTTTTCGAAACTCTAGTTCATGTTAATTTTCGCTGAAATCGTGAAAGACAACAAATAGCAAAAAAATGCATATTCCATTTGTTTTTGTTCACAACATCGACATATTAGACTACAATTACCTTAAACGACAAATTACAAGCATTTGTTTTTAAATTTGTTTTTCCGTTACTTTTTAGAATTGAAGATGTTTGCTTCCAAATGTCATTCTTTACCATTTTACAAAAATACGGATGCAGCAAAATTACGAATCACATAATAGTTCATGTCATAATGTTTTATATCGAAAGAATTATTAGACTTGAAATTAAAATGAACATATTCGGCGAGAATGTCAAGATGTTTGAGTTCGGTAAAAAATCAATGTGTTACGTTATAAGTTGAAAACCTCTCGTATACCGACCTTTTGGTTGCTCGTCGAATTGAAACTACTTCATACATGACTCGTTTGAGTCCTTTTGTGTTTGTGATGTCTTATTTGGCATTTTATTCATCTTTAAATGTGTTCTTTGTTTCTGTGTGTGTTTGTGGTTGACTGTCGTCCTAGAATGCCGCTTTTCCTGTTCGATTTTTTTATCTATATTTAGTGTTAGTTTAGCGTATGTAGCTTTAACGGCACTTGTATGAGTAAGTACTAGTTTAGCGTCTGTAGATTTAATAGTACTTGTATGAGTTAGTACTGGTTTAGCGTCTGTAGATTTAACGGCACTTGTTCTAGATAAAATTGATAAAAACAAATACTTATTAGCATGATTAGACTGATTAACATTCAATTCTCGAGACCAAACGTTTATAGAAGTATGTGTTAAAGACCTATTTCCCAACGCTAAATGATCATTGAAAAGGCGTGGAAAGCTTGCTTATTTACTGCTAACATGCTACATGACCGATTAGCTCAAGTATTTACGTTACTTACGTTAACTTTTTTTTTGAGAAGCATTGGTATATTGAACAGTATCTAGAGTGGAAACTGATATAATACTTCAATCTTTACTTTTATAGGTTAGCTGTTGCAAATACAAAAATGTGTTTATAATTCATTGTTTTTAGAAAGAAAAAATACATCAAAACACAACTATTGAAACGTCTGCTTCTTTGTTTTATTATGTTGGTGTCACACAAAAGCTGTATCGGGAGAGCCTCATCGACTGAAACAAAATTGACCACCACCATGTTCTATGTCTAACAGTGACTTACAGTTACCTATACACATTTTCTCCTCCCCCAAATACAACAGGCTGGAAATAAGTCCTTAAGTACTCCTGTTGCAAACTTGTTAATGTGTGTGTGGTGCAACATATTCTGCTTCAGTTGTTTTACTTGTAACTGATGACCTTTCAATGCGTGTATTTTGGTGGTAATACTGTGAATGCTGTGAATGCTATATTTCCTGACCTTGTATGTATCTACTTTATGCCATTGATAGGGTCAAATAGAAAAACATCGTTCACATGTGCACGTGTTAAATTATGTCCTTCGCTAAATTCTCGGTAATATCGTCAATTAAGCGTACGTGTTCTTTTACATTTGCATACTATAGCGAAAACTAATTTCCTCACATATACACATAACTCAAACAGTAACAGGACGTTTCAATATAATGTTGGCAATGGGAACTGATATATATAATGGATGAGAATGATTACTGGTGTCGTTAACATCTCCCAGTAAACACATAAACCTGCACTTCTTAAAGTTCCGTTACTTGGTAATATCTGCTGGAGTGTAAACCTAATTATGGAAAACGCCATTAAATAGAAGAGATAATAAACTATACGGTTGCAACATGTGATGCCGTTTCGGCTAATAACACGCTATATAGTTAAGATTTCATTTTAGTAAAATGTATATATTTGGGTCATTTGCAATTGTTTTTGTTCGCAACTAATATGTGTATTTGAAGCAATAAGGAGAGATAAATCGTTCTTTTCCAGAAGGAAACAAAACATAGATAATGATCATGAATATAATTTCAGGGCACGACAGGAAATGTGCGTAGATGGCAATATATAAATGTTTTTACAAACATCGGGTTCCAAGGTTACAGTCAATTATGGCGCTAATTATCTTTAACTCTGAATATAACTTTTGTAAATGTGCGCCTTTTGGAAGCATTATCATACAGTAACTGCTAACATAAAACTAAGTCAAGTGTATGTTGCTCCTAAGCTTGAACAGTTAAGATCACAACGTCATGTTTTTCCACGATGGTTTCATTAAACCAACCAACAAAACCTATCATATACAGGCACAATAAAACCGAGACTGTCATTTTATTTTTTTGCTTTTGTTTTTTTATTCCAGTATTTATTATCATTTCACACTAGCGTTCCTTTAGTGCAATGAGGCGACTGTAACAGGTATTCCCGTGCTACAAATCAGTAGCGTTACATTTACTGAGCATTTCGGACAAACGAGTACAATATAGGTGACTTTGAAGTCGAATATCGCTTAAGGCGGTTCTAAGGGGCGAGAGAGGGGTTGCTTCTTACATTACCTCTAATGAACAGTCTCAATAAAACCGTGTTTGCTAGTTTATTCTTTTCGATGTGTTTGTTGCTACCACAGGATCACCTTCTTATCAGTATGTTGTACCTTCCTAAATAAAAAACAAAAAAATGTGAAAATCAAGTAGACATCCGTTGTGGAAAGTTAACGATTCGAAAGCAACAGGTATATAAATCAGTATATCCCTTATTTCAGCTATTGTTATATCTTATCTTTGGTATTAAAAGTGTCATTATACTATCTATAACAAGCAAATTTTCATTAAAGTTCATAAACAGTCTCAATCAAACAGAGACGGCAATATGTTTTGCATTCGTACTGATCGACGGTTTTCAAATTCTTCTTCATCAATATATTAACCGTGTGACTATGTTACGTTAGGAACTTTTTTATCGTTGTTATGGTAGTGCAATGTTAATGTGTTTTTATTTTTGTATTACCGGTATTCCCTTCTTCTAAACTAGCCAAACCAGTCAGCTACATATGCAATTGTGCCATATATAATGAACCTATGATTGTATTGTCATGTGAGAAGCATTTGGTTCTTACATAAAAGGTTATGTATCCTCGCAGGGATATCTTTATTTACACTGTCCCGTTTATTGGGATGACAATAGGGTAAGAGTGAGGTTTGTTGCGCCCTAGTACCTGGTTTAAACACCCAGCGACCTGTTTTGCCATTAACCTTTACAAGGCGGTAGCACTATTGTCAACCCTTGTGTGTTTGTGACGTCTTATCTTGTCTTTTATTCAACTTTATGTATAGTTGTTCTTTGTTTCTTAGTGTGTTTGTGGTTGATTGTCATCCTTGAATGTTACATTTTCCTGTTCGATTTTATACCTATTTTTAATAAAACATGCATGTACTGTTCCTTTGATATAAGTATCATAAAATACGTATCATATGAGAATCATATAACAATCTTAAGATTGCCACGCAGGTAAAATTGGAAACACTATATTTCGTGAATATCGTTGGGTCACACAAGCATGCTGTTAACAGTGTGAAGCTCTTTCTTTGGTCGATTTAAGACAGTGAATTCCCATGCAAAACATGATTGACAATTTTGAATGGAGATGGGTGATTGTACATTTAAAGCAACACGGAATGGGCTTGATGATCCCAAAGGACCAGTAAATAATAACATTACTGATCTATAGTTGGGCCGACTTTTTGCGGCCGCCACACAGCACTAAAAAACGCTAGTATGAATATCAATAATACTGAAAAGGTGATCCCTTCGAAGCAACAAACACAAACAAGAGAGAAAAGTAGTAGAATCGGTTTTTTATTGAGTCTGTTTATGAGAGGTAATTATAAGATATAACACCTCTCACGCATCCTATAAGTCATATGACAGTTATATGTAGCAAAATTGGTAACATTTTATTTAATAAATACCCTTTGGTCAGACAACCATTGTAAGCAGTGTAAATAACCGTATAAGTTCGATTGTAGACAACGACTTCCCACTCAAAATATGTTTGACAGTTTTAAATGTGAAGCATCATCAATCTGTTTTAACCATGCTTGACAATATAGACACGGATCCAATATGATCAGTCAGGGGTGTCACGTATACGCGTTATTTTCGTAATCACTGAAATGCGTTATTTTCGTAAAGAAACAACTGTTGTTGTCTCCCTTTGATCATAATTTGAAAATAACGGGAATACGTTATTTTGGTTTCCTTATAGTTTGCTATAAATGTTGAAAGGGGTGTAACTCTTTTAACAGCGACTGACTTAATCAAATTTCCTTACTCGCTTATTTCCCTTAATTTGAATTCAATAATAATGTGAAATGTGTGACGGGGGTTGGTATGAAATGTAATTGTCTCGTGGTAGCGACATACACAGTTTGTACATTAGCCACGTTTCTATTTTCTCACCCTAGTGATTTTTGTTTTCTCCTGTTTATATCCGTATTGTACATGTTGGTCGTAGACAGTTTAAATAAATAGAGGGAGCCAGTCGCTATATATAGTATATATAGTGTACATTAGTGTACTGGCAAAGAAATTTACAAAGATCGTACAGGGAATGTAGCATTCAAGGAGGACATTCAACCACAACCACAAAACACTGAATCAAACACGCAAACAGACAAACAAGAAGGCAGAAGTATTCTTAAATGCAAACGACATCACAAATACTCAATGTTTTTATATACGTTAATAAGTATAAACGTAAAATGTGGTTTTATTATGACAGTTTTAAAATAACTTGCATCATAAATCATGATGATGGTCTAAACGATTTATGGAAATGTTGCACTATTATAAGAATGACACTTCATTATTATCAAAGAACTTTTGTTCTCAGATATTATTTGAATCCAAATGTTATTTTAGGAAATTGTGAAGAATATAGGTATCGCCTTAGAAAAAGGTATACTATTGCAGTGTATGTTCTATAGTTATCATTTTGTTCAGGCTCACCTATATCTTATAAAATTACAATCTTTCGACGAGGGATTTGATTCCACGCAGGTTGGTGAAAAGGAAAGTGTTAAGGCTGAAAGTCATCACATTGGAATGGGTGAAATGTTACTTATGCGCAAATGGGTCGTAAAGTAATTATCATAGTCTTTAAAAATGCATATCTTCACTGCAATACGTACTTAGTTGCAAAATAAACTGGACACTTTGAAACTGTTACTTTACACCCTATCCTCTTTATCAAGCGACAGTCACTTAATGATTCGACCTATTGAAACACATGATAACATGATATTGGCAATGGAATGGTAAAACAGTTGGTACCAAAATGGCATATTCATTTTGGAATTTGTCAATTTAATCGTTTTATTGGGATGACAAGAGGGTAAGAGTGATGTATCTGAAATGAATATATTGACCAAGATATTTAGGAGCTCTCTACTTAAAACCGAATAGCATTTTCGAGCTGATGTTGAAAGATTTACGGCCAGTAACAATTATTTATGAAATACTAAGGGAAATAAACAACGATTGGTGATTTATTATTTGAAAGCGGCAGTCTGTAATAGTGTTCAATAGTTACTTTAATAATATAGAAAATACATGTTTGGAGGACAGATTATGTAGATTTTTAACATGCATACCCATAATACAATATATATAATGTATGTCTTTGCAATTACTGCAACGTTTATGTGTTAGCACTTAAGAATTTCGTTTAGCGTAAACTATATCCCATTCGTTTCTTCTAATAGACAGTGCTCTGGACATTGAATGCAGAATTAACTTCGCTCGATGACCTCACATTTATCATATTTCAGAGCAAAGGTTCAGTGTATAATGTGTTCATTATTATTATCTTTCATTAATACTCTCATTAAGCTCTTCCTATTATAAATTATGATGGTATCACGTAACATACATGTTGCCATCAAAAAGTGTTTCAAAATTTGAACAATCGTTTTGAAACTTTCTTTAGCTCCCAAGCCAAAAGTACGTATTATAGTTGAACAGAACATGAAGAATACAGGCAACCAAAAACCAAAAAAACAGTCAAAACAAACAACAATCAAAAGGAAAAAAACAAATAGAAACAAATTATGTGACAAAACAAACACAAAGGTGTTCACAATAGAGCTACCACCTTAGAATAATATTTTGCTAAAGGGCCACTGGGTGTTTTGATAATAACTGAGATCGATGCGCCGGATAATAATATACATATATCGTGGGTACATTGCAAATTTTCAAATCCTTTTGTTTTCTTATTTTAATTCCGAATAGATGGTTTCACTAATCAGTCTTTAAAATGTCTGAGTATTATTTAATCACACAACTGTTGCCTGCATTTAATTTATTATTTTGAGTGTTACATCTGATATTGTTTCTTTCGCTCATTATTAGCTCCTTTAGGGAATAGCATTCTGTCAGATACTGGGCCATGGAATGGTATAACAATACCTCACTGAAAGTTCCAAGTTCACCGTCATATGCATATATTTTACGGATGGTTCAAATATGTGTACTATTGACATTTTAATAATTGAGTTCTGCTCAACCCGGGGCCAGTGGGCGTGAACGGTAGCAAAAATGAGATATAGGGTCCTATAGAAACAACAGCGTCCGAACGCAATGGCATCGTAGGTCCGCACTGTACTTCAAACAAGGACTTGATAATACAATGAAAGAGACAAAAAAACAACAGAAAGGGTGGTGAAGACAGGGTTACCGACTTGGAACGGTCAGTAGGCAATAAAGCCTACCGGTTAGCTTGAATCGATTTTATATGCGCACATTCCTCGCTATTATCCTGTCTTCAGTGCCCAAATAGACAAAACTGTGTAAACAAAACTACCTCCCATCAAAAGGAATTATCTAACAATAAAACCAACATCCTTAGAAGGATAGAAATATCGGACAGGGATAACTAACTAAAGAAACACATACAAAATAATACAAACTAACTAAAGAAACACATACAAAATAATAAACATCTCAAGATGTATCCAGAATCGTACAGAACAACCATAGTAGTTGCAGCTAAAGAGAAAACCAATCTAGGGTACGACCAGAAAACCCGAGGGACGAAAGCTCATGCACCCACCTCCCTTAGTTAGGGTTTCAGTATGTACAATCATAGAGTCCCAAAAGGTAGTCAAGTCATCGCACAAGTGAAAAGTGAAGCGTAGACATGGTAGAGGTGTCAATCACTAAACATGCAGTGCGCTGTAAAACCAAAGGGTTATAACCTTTTCTGACGAACTTCCTGACTACATTTGTAAAGCGGTCAGGAAACCCGTCAGACCCCTTTAACTTTCGAAGTTTATAGACCACATCTCCATAAAATGAAGGTTGTGATATGCCTAGTCGCAGAAGTGTTTTAAGGTTGGTGTTGTACTTTTCCAGCAGGCTCTCGTTGCGGCGGTAGAATTTAGAGAAATATCTACGTAGTTTGTGATCACGAAAACTCTGCTGAAGAAGTTTACTTGTAATAACTTGATTTCGATCATTGAAGTCTATAACATCATTACACGCTCTAGCCAATCGAATGAGCCGGGAGATATACACCCAGTCTGAGGCAGCACGAGGAACATCTCAATGCAGGTGTGGACAGTTAACGATGTTAAAATTGAAATCATCTCTCTTATCATAGATTTTTGTATGAATACAATCATTTGAAGTCAAGAGATGAAGATCGAGAAATGCTGCTACTGTATCCGAACTGTTGGCTTTATTCAACGTGAGCTCTGGTGGATAAATGTTAGTTACCATATGAGCAAAGAACGGATTATCAATATTGAGTATGTCATCAAGATACCGAGAAGTATTATTATAGGCATCAATAATTTCACCCTGGCTAGCAGGTGACAAACTCAACATAAAATCTCTTTCATAGCAGTACAAAAACAACTCTGCAACAAGTGGCGCACAGTTTCCCCTACTGTTAGCGAATAGTCTCAATGAATGCGGGCTGCAATATGTTTTTGTATTTATTGTGTTCGGCGATCTCCAAATCTCTCAATTCAAACTCTTTTTAAACCAGCTTAACTCTTAAATTATGGGTTTGAAATCACGCAGGTTTGCCAGAACGAAAGTGTTAAGACTGCTAGTCATCACACTGGATATGGTGTTTTTCTTCAAAATGGTTTTATGTGTTGTTATGTATATACAATGAAAATGTTAACCAAGATGTTTAGGAGCTTCGTGCACAAAACCGAGAAACATTTTCGATTAACTTTGACATATTTACGGCCAGTCACAATTATTAAGGGATTCTAAGGAAAATGAACAACGATTTATTATTCTTCAAACGGTACAGATTGAACTAGTATACAATATTTGCGTTACATATTATAGAAAAGAAATATTTATATGACATAGCTTGTAGATTTATAACATGTTTAACAACAAAACAATAATATTATTTGGAAAATTAACGAAGAATGCAATCTGATCATTGTGCATGTCAACAACCTCGAAAATGGAAGGTGAGTGTGTACCAGCTTCTTCAGTTAATTGACTGTCGTCTTTGAATGCTACTTTTCCTGTTCGATTTTTATATCTATATGTACTATGTCAATACATATGTTTTCTAACAATGCAAATGTAAACATATTGTGATAACATTTATTTCAACTTTCCAGTAGACATTGTCTGGACATTGAATGGATTAACGACTAGGCTCGCGAGCATCCATTGTATCATATTTCAGAGCAAAAGTTCACCTGACGATGAATAATTCTCGATTCATATTATATTACATGCATACTCTCATAAACGTCACTTCCCATTTGAATATAATTTTACCACAACATGTAAGTGCACCTTTTGCTAATTTCTCTGGCTGTGGAAGTTATTGTTAGACATTTATTTCTGTAAGGATGTACTTATTTACGCTGTCTTTTCAATTTCGGTGCTGCAGTACAGGATAATAGCGAGGTTGTGAACACATCAATCGGTTTGAGCTAACCAGTAGGCCATATTACCTACTGACCTTTCCAAGTCGGCAATCATCTTTCACCGATCGTAGTGGTGTGTATTGACCATTTCATTGAATAGTTAATTTGCTCTTAGTTTGTGGTATAGTACGGAACTACGGTGGAATTGCGTTGTAGGCTGTGGTTTCTATGTGACCTTTTTTCAGTTGTCTATATTAAAAGTATGATGGTATCATACAGCCACATTTTCAGCATATAAAAGTGTTTTATCATTTTGATTATCGTTTTTAAAATTTATTTAAAATTCCCAATTTAAAAGTAGCTATAAAAATATTACGGAAAATGCAACCTTCACAGATCACAGTCAACCATAACACGCGTTCGAGACAAACAACAATACAACAATATATAGAATTAAAGTATGCGACACCACAAACGTAAAAGGGATGACAACATGGATACCGTCTTGGAACGGTTAGTTGCAAACATGCTGTTTTGGGGTTGAACCCATTTCTAGGGTGCACAAAACCTCCCTCTTTACTATTTTGTCATCCCTTTTGACAATATATTTACGAATAGAGTAATTTGCTGGTTCTTTGTCTCCTAAGGATGCGCTTGTTGTGTACAGTCTCCGCTTTTACAGGTTCAAATTATTACTGATCAGACGCACTAAACGAATGCTTTGCTATTTGAGTATGAACCATGACTGTTGAAGTGCATATCTACTTTCCATGAATATTAACGTTGTGAATTGAAGTTAGAAGAAATGTCACATTTCAGAAAGGGTTCATTTCTTTATGGATTGGCCATCTCTGTTACCTTTAATCACGAACTTTGGCATTTATTTATTATTTAATATATATACTGCTGAATTGTTCTATATAAACAGTTGACTGTCGTCTTAGAATAATTTACAAATACAGAAGCTGAGCTTTATTTTCATGTAGAGTACGAAAAGCGTTTGGACATTTCAAGAAACTAATCCACCAAATAACGGAAAAAAATACACTTCAAAACTGTTTATTGAAACTCTATCATTTTAAAAATGTTTATTGAAACTCTATCAAGGTGTTCGAGTAGTATAATAATGTATACGTGCCGATTAAAAGTATAGGTTTATTAACATGTGCTTAAATTGCCCGGGATTGAATAGGCGTCAAATAAATTATCAGTTTATAATTCTTTTTCTTTTTTTTTTTTTTCTTTTTTTTTTTCAGCCATCTTAAGATGACCCGTTTAATCTCCCCGTCACATGGTGTGACAAGGGTCGGGGAGGACCATCCCTTGCCATACCTTACAAAATATATACAAGCATATTATAGAACATTTGAAAATTTCTGTATGTTTCCTTTGTAATAAAATAGTGAGATGGGGAAGTTATTTTTAGTCCAAAGAAAAAAAAAATGAAGTGAAATGTAATACTTTTAAAAACTGCCTGTGTGGTCCATGTCTTGAATTTTCTGATTTAATCGATGTACAAAATGAAAAAAAAAGCCAGTTCTTGGTTCAGTGAAGGTGAGTAGTTTTAATTTGATCTATTATGTACCTAGTTAAATATTTGTTTTAGCATTTCCCAATCTTTATTAAATTGTTCCATATTTTTGTTTTTTATTGCAATATGTTTATGTGTGTTATGAGAGCATTTAAGTATATTTTTAAGTGCCTGTATGGATAATGGTGTGTTTTGTCGTTTTGAGCAAAAAATATAATATTTGATTTCTAGCAATATTTGCAACTCAATCTTTGTTAAGCATTTTCCAATGTTGAATATAAAAAGTTCTTCTGTAAATGGCAGTATTATTTGTTTTGATACAAGTATTCTTTGTAGTTGTTGAAGGAAAGTTTGTGTTGTGGGACAGGTCCATAGCATGTGAGTAATGGTCTCTTCTTCGTTACAAGAATAACATAAGGGGGTATCTTTTATTTTTATTTTGTGTAAGTAAAGATTAGTTGGAAGTAATCTGTGATTTATTCTAATCTGAAACCATTGCAACGTTGTGCTCATTGTACTTTTGAATGGTGAAGCATATATATCTGTCCATGTTTCTTCCTCTATGTCATAACAAAGTTCCCATTTTAATTTTGAAGTTGGTTTATCGCTGTTTTTATTTAGAATATTGTAATATATTTTGCAACCTTTTCTGTTTTGGATAAATGGTGTGATGTTTGATGGTATA
Organism: Cyrtodaria siliqua; assembly: GCA_037043455.1. Lineage (NCBI taxonomy): Eukaryota > Metazoa > Mollusca > Bivalvia > Adapedonta > Hiatellidae > Cyrtodaria > Cyrtodaria siliqua. Next base: position 131,254 of record JAWPHD010000301.1, on the reverse strand, counting down.
TTTGGAAGTGGCATTTTACTTGAAACTGTTGTTTTCAATATCTTCTTTTGAAAGGATTTAATAACTGATATTAAGCCACTGTATTGTAAGAAACCTGTTTTTAAACCATACATATCTTCGAATTCACTAATGGAATATAGTTCTCCATTATCTTTAAATAGGTCATTTATTAGGTAAATATTTTTATCAAACCAATTTTTATAATATACTGGCTTACTGTCAATTTAAATACTGTTATTGTAAAAAATAGGACTTAATAAAAACGTATCTACAGATTCAATTTTACTACTGTTAATGACTGCGGCAAAAGCAGATAAAACATCAATCCAAAATTTATTATTAGTTTTCTTCATTATTGTTTTACAATAGCATTTGCCTAAAACTGCTAATTTTTTAATATCAATGAAACTTTCAACTTCATGTTTCCATTTACCTTCACTCACAATTAATCTTCTTATCCACGTGGATTTTAGACTGAAGATAAAAGCCTTTAAGTTTATCATGTTGAGACCTCCCTCTGAATATTGCTTTACTATAACTGTGTTTTTTATTTTTGCTGGACCTTCCCAAAGAAATTCATACAGTATGCCATTAATTTGTGCTATAATGGATTCTGTAGGATTTGGAAGAGATATAAAAAGATGGTTTAATATTGGTACGAGTAGTGATTTGATAACTGTTATTTTCCCTAATGGAGTTAAATATCTTCTTTTCCATATCTTGATTAAATTTTGAATCTTTGTTATTTTCTCATTATAATTTATGTCTAACATTTTATCTAGATCAACATTGAAATGTATACCTAATAATTTAAATTGTGTTTCCCCCCAAGTTAATTTCCACTTAGTTTTAATTGTGTCTTGGCTATACTTTTTTCTGCCTATCCATATTATTTGTGTTTTATCAAAGTTTACATTTAAACCAGAGTATTTTGCATATTTCGATAATTCTGATAAACTTTCTCTAAGTGAAGATGGAGATCCGTCTAAAACCATAGATGTATCATCTGCGTATTGTGACAGTTTAACTTCTGTACCATTAACATTGATTCCCTTAATATTGTTGTTACTTCTTATTTTGATAGCAAGGATTTCTGCACATAGGATAAAAATGTACGGTGATAATGGATCACCTTGACGACAGCCCCGCCCTATATTAAAAAAATCTGATAGATTACCGCCTTGATTAACTGTTAATTTGGCATTTTTATAGAATAATTTTATCCATGAAATAATACACTTTCCAAATCCAAAAAACTTCAACACATTGTAAACAAATGCCCATGAAAGTGAATCAAACGCTTTTTCGAAATCCACTAGAAGAACAAGTCCATTTAGATTTTTTTCTTCTGCATATTGCATAATATCATATATAAATCTTGTGTTTTCACCTAAATATCTACCTGCAATAAAACCAGATTGATCCCTATGAATTAATTTGTCAAGTGTAGATTTAAATCTATTGGCTATGGCACCCGAGGCAATTTTGTATACACAATTAAGAAGTGAAATTGGTCTGTAATTTTTAATGTTAAGCCTGGATTTATTTTCTTTGGGTATAATATTAATTATACCCTCTTTTTGGGTTATAGATAATTCCCCTATATTAAACCCACAATTAAGCGACCGGACAATAAAATGACCAATCTGCTTCCAAAATGCTTTAAAGAAATCGGCTCCAAAACCGTCGCTCCCTGGACTTCGATTATTAGACATTGCTCTTAGCGTCGAGGCTAATTCTTCGTATGTTAAGGGACCTTCTATTGAGTTGGATTCAATTGTAGTAAGTTTAGGTATGTTTACTCCCGACAGCTCATTTTCTAAGTCTATATCTTCTAGTAACTCATCTTTATTGGAGTATAAATCTTTATAAAAATTCTTAGCTTCTTGTAAAATTTCAAATTGATCTGTTATTATGTCTCCATTTTGTTTTTCTAGTTTTGGAATTAGTTTAGATGCAAAGTTATGTTTTTCTAGGTTACAAAAAAACTTCGAAGGTTTTTCACCGTCTTCTACTAGTTTTGCTCGTGATCGTTTCAAATACCCTTGCATTTTATCTTTTCTTAGGTTTTGTAGTTCTTGTTTAAGTATTTCCATAGATTGGATTTTGTCGGATGATAGATCGTGTTCTAGAACTTCAATGAGTTTTATTAATTCTTTTTCTCGATTTTCTTTTGTTCTCTTTTTGTAGCTTGAATATGATATAGATTTACCCCGTAATTCCATTATCAGTGTTTCTAAAAATAACTGATCATCAATCCTTATTGTATTTCATTATTTGGTATGTTATTTATGTTATCATTGTTGTAAATCGGCACTGCATACTGTGCTTTAACTTCCTCTATTTTTGAATTCATTATATTTAAGTATTCAATATCACTGAGAAGAGAGTTATTATGTTTCCACAATGGTTTACCTCGAATAAAATGCGTAAAATTTATATTCAAAATTGTCATCGAGTGATCAGAGCGATAGCTAGATTCAATTGTGCATTTACTTACAGACGGAAAAAGCGTTTCAGATACAAGAAAAAAATCAAGTCTTGCTTGCTGTAGAGGTCTTTTGCGTCTCCATGTATATCTTCTTAAATCAGGGTGTAATTCTCGAAAAGGATCTATAAGATTATTCTGTGCAATAATTTCTAATAATCTTTCTCTAGCATTTTTATTGTTAACGTGTTTATAATTACAGTAATCAAGCTTTTTGTCTAACACTAAATTAAAATCGCCACATATGATCCAAGTATTATTATTAAATTGCTCAGTTTTATGTAGAATATTATCAAAAAAAGTGGGTGAATCATTGTTTGGCCCATAGAGCGTTATAAGTGTAAATCTGTTGTTATCTACAGTTAATTCCATAATCAGAAAATTACCCTCACTATCTGAAATATGACTATGTATTTTATATTCTACATTTTTGCTAAATAATATGGCAACCCCTCGAGAGTTTGAGGTGCCTGAACTAAATACGCATTCATTACCCCACTGGGTGCGAATAAACTTTTCGGTGGCTTCAGTGGAATGGATGTCCTGAAGGCAATATACATGACATTTTTTTGATTTAAGATAATTGAATACATCAACTCTTTTCTCTGCTGAACCAAGACCTTGACAATTAACTGACAAAATTTTAATCTCTGTCATTTATAATATGACTATAAAAGTGGACCACACATAAACAGTTTTCAGAAATAATGAAAAATATTATCAAATGCAGTAAAAAGATACATATCTGCATTTTGAGAATAAAAAAACTCTTAATTTTTGGCAAATCAACATTTTTCATTAGCTTTAAGATTAACATATATATGTATCAGTATTTTTATTTTTTTTACATGAAAAATCTATTTAAATTTTTGAAGTTCTGTTTTTTGTTTTTTTGTTGTGAATGCAAATCAACTCAACAAAAACATCAGGAACCAGCTTTAAAAGCTAAAAATAAACAAGAGTATACAGGTCTATATATACAACATTTTTTTCCTATCTCGATTTTTCTTAATATAAAATTGTTATTACTGAAATGTTAATAGCAGTTGTGTCCCTTTGTAAACTAACTATAAAGTGTAAATAAACTATATAACTTAAATCTCTCTCTACCAGAAAAAACAACATAATTATTTCATAGTAGTTGTTCTTACTGAAATTTTAATAGCAGTTGTGTCCCTTTGTAAACTAACTGTATAAGGTGTAAATAAACTATATAACTTAAATCTCTCTCTAGCAGAAAAACACAAACATAAAACAGAATTACTTCATAGTCAAGTATGCTGTTTTGTCAAACGAAGGGGTCACAGGAAAGTCTGCTAAAATAATTTAAGAAATGAGGATAAACAAACTTACATGTTTCCAATTACCAATATTAAAACTCCTTATGTCCATTTAGTAAATTCAGAATCCTTACACATGTATGATTCAATCAAATATATATATATATTATAATATATTGCAGTCTTGCTGTTAAAAGCGTGGCACCTCAAAATAATCCAGACTCCTGAATGTCAATAAGCTTAAAGTCAGCTCGGATAATACGTCCTTTAATATGTCCTTTTCACCAGGAATATAGATATTAGACACATGAAAATCATTGCAAAATGAAAATTTATCTAAATGTATCACTTTAAATGTCTGTGCAGTTAGTTTATATTATTACCACTTTGTAATTCTTAATTCGACGCTCCAGGTTTTGGTTAAAGTCATTTATATAATAGTCTGTTGTTATATATCATAAAATATAGGCGTTTTTTATTGATCTAGAAGCAGTCATGTATGATTAAATAGTTCTGACCATTCTCTTTGGAAATGTGCCAACCGTTCAATAGTTCATCACGTGACCGTGCAATAGTAAATTTAGCGTGCAATAGTACATCTTTGTCATTGACATGTTTTTTTTAAAACAGCAAAGCGTCACGTGACCATACAATAGTCAATCTGTGTCAGTGACGTGCTTATTTAAATGAACAAAGAAAGCAGATACATTGTTTACACGGCTTAAACTCCAAATTTTAATTTCATTAGTAAAACATCAAAACTGTTATATTTTGTGATATATAATAAAAACAACTATTTAATGCCTTAGGAGTCAATGGATTAGAACTATTTATTCCCGGGAGTGACTTCTGACCATTGAAGGATACTATTGAAGGATACTACCCTTATCGGGTCAGTAGTCACTCCCTCTGATAAATAGTCCTAGCCATTGACTTCTACGGAATTAAAAGTTGTATAATGAGTTTGGATTCTCAGAATATGTAAGTTATATATATGCATCGTCTGCAGAAGGTTTAGAAACGGTGATCATCTGTTATAAAATGTGACTGTTGTTGGCGGGATAGGGACTTTAAAATTCAACGACGAGACCTGATTTTGTTATAATTCGGTACAAAGTTTTGGTACTTTTATGTGAGAAAAATGTGAATGATATTTTACAATTTATATTATAAAAGACATACTCAGCGATAATCGTATCTGTGTCGTGGCAATGAAATGAACAGTGTAACCATTACACCAGCATGGTCATAACATGTAACAGGAAAAGGAACACACATATAACAAGTATGTATAATAATAGTATTATTGTAAGAAACGAGTACCGTTTCTTCAAGAAACGAATACGGTTTCTTCCTCCCAATAGTAAATAGCTCGACAAATGTGCAGAACCAAGGGAGATTACAAACTGCCACAAAAATCAATTCTGGTATGGCAAGCTGTTTTAACAATCACCCGATACCCTAGGTACTCGCAAAGAACTAAGGTTATAACTCGGTTTCATCTAGTTAAAATGTCAGAGTTTCCTTTTCGTGGATACATTATGACTGAAGTAAAAGCAATTTCTATAAGCACATACACAATATAACGCAACAATGTTAAGATGTCTATTCGGGAAATTAGCTAGTCATCTGCACTTGATAAACAACTGGAGACGAGGAGACTTGTCAGATGCGTTTTCTCCCTAAGACATATGAGCCGCATCACATGAAAACGTCCCTTCGGACGTTCAGACGACAACGTCATAAAGTAACAATTTATGACGTCGGCCGTAATCAGTTACTTACTAATCAAATTTCTCATCACTTCCGTGTTTTGCCTAGTTATTATATCATAGGGAATATGTTTTCTTAATATAAATAGTTGATGCTATAGAAAATGGTAACTGTTTATATTTGTTGGTGTTATTTAATCAACGACGTCGTCCAAGACGGTAACGTCAACGACAAAATTAATGGCGAGTACACTCTTTAATTTTCAAATTGAGATAAAATCATTTTTAATTAAGATATCAACACGAAATAAAGAGAATTTTAAAGAAAAAATCACCGAGATTCATAGTCATCAAAAAACATAAAATGTCACAATTTTGCCTGAAGGGTCATTTTCGCGTGTTTCGGCTCATATATCTATATTTCTTGTTACTTACATGTGATACATATTGTGAATACAGATCTCTTCTTCCACGCACTACAATCAATGAGAGGCACGAGTTTTTGTTATTATGGTTACATTGCTCCATGCATTCTGAATTTGAACTCGTGTGTTTAGCGTTTAAACAATACGTGAAATGTAGTCTCCGACATATTTTGAAAGCCTCTATTATATTTGCAATTGTTTAACGCGTAATGTAATATAATGGAACTGATTGAGTCAAATGATATGTTATAACAAATGAACATGAACGGTAGCATGTACAGAACTCATTCATACCTATATAGCCATTCAAAACAAACAACAATGGCATGGCAAAGCAAAGTATGTGGCAACGCAAAAATGAAAAGCTTGACAACAGGATTACCGCCCTTTATTCTATCAGCGGCAAACGGTCTGATATAATGCATATATTAGCGCTAGTAGTCACTTCCGGTCCGTTTTAAAATCGTTTTAAAATCGTATGTGATGTATAATAATGATAACTTGCGCATCCATCGCGACGTGCACGCTACCCATGTTGGATGGACATTGGCTGATTGAAGTGTCATTAAAATGGTCTGAGAAATAAAGTTACATGGTTTTTTTACCAAAACTATTGAAATTGTAGATAAATTACATAAACAGTCATGTTAAAACACCAAAACATTTGAGTAAATTAATTGACTATTCATAATTTCGATCAAGTCAAAATCAGCTGACCAAGCAATGGCCTAGACATTGGACACACCTCTAAATTCTGGTAGGTGGTAAATCTCAAACTCGGTCTTTATCATAGTTTGTTTGTTTGTATGGTGTTTTACATCATTTTCAACACTTGTAAGGTTATATACAAGTATGACGGTCGATTATTTATGTGTTGGAGGCATCCACCCACTTTTCCTGGGTAGAACCAGTACCGTACACCTCACGCCATCCATAAGAATCGACACTTCCTCACTTACAAGTCGAGCTCCCAGTGGGATTCGAACCCGCAGCGATGAGAGGTGAAGGTTTACAATGCAACGTCGTTAACCATTCGGCCACGGAGACGCTTCGTCTTTATCATAGATGTTCAACCAAGATTTTGTAAAAAATAAGGTATTTACAGGGTGATTCTTTTAAAACCAAATTTTGAAAATTATCTTATTTTTACTCAACTCAAGAGGCACCTTTCCTTGGTTCATATTGTTTTCCAGAGAGAATAGTTTTTGTATCAGACATATCTTTTTGGCAGCGACTACAAATAGTGTCATTGAACATTTTCATTTCAGTTCTTCTTTCTAGACAAATTTCACATTTAGAAAAAGTGTACGACATCTGTTCTATTTCAAAGGTAAGTATAGCATCCTAAGAAAGGTTGAATTTTTCATCTTTCTGTAATGGTATGTCATTTACATCTATTTGATACGTTTTCAATATACCTTTTTTCCCGTTTATTTCTCATTTCCCTTTTCTTTGATTCTGACTCGTTTTCAAGAGGTTTTTCATAATTGTTTCCTAGTTTCCTACATAAAGATTGGATGTCATTGATTATATTATAGTTGGAATTTGAGTCCTTATTTGGTTCAGTATGTGATGTACTAATATAATTTTCTGAATTATGTTTGCTCTTGTTGCCATGTACGTTTTCGGTGGGTGATTTTCGCTTTTTACTTTATTTCGTATGTGTCGTGCTCGGCCATTTCCAAAGGTCCATTATCATACTCTTTTTTATAGCACAGTGCCGTTGCTTGTGCAGTGTGGCGGCAGTAAAACGTCTCCCCACGCTTGCAATCAGTACCGTTATTCATTCGATCTTTGGAGATCGCTGAGCCCGATTCTTATATTTAGTGATCGGTGGTATATTTTCAATTTCTTTTGTTTTCTTCCTTAATTTTCGATTCGGTGGTTCCACTACACCGGCCGATAAAAGGCTCTGGGTATTGTTTAACCACTCATAGGATATGTTGTCTGCTTTTTTAATTAGCCTTTTGACTGTTACTTGTGATACGCAGGCTTCATAACCGCTGCTCCCAACTAAATTCCTTTTTGTTTATTTCGCTCTTCGGGGCATACAATTTTATTAGATCCTGGGACCATACGCCATATGGATATAGGGGATGAAATAAAGATACAAATATTGCTATATCCACCGCCATATGCTCGGGATGATTACAATTCTGTACTGTTGATTTTTATGAATATTGAGTTCTGCTCAACCCGGGGCTAGAGGGCGTGAGCGGTAGCTAGCATATTTCACTACCGCTCATGAACAGTCTCAATCAAACCGAGACTGCAATATTTCGTATGTGTCGTGCTCGGCCGTTTCCAAAGGTCCATTATCATACTCTTTTTGAAAATGTCCATTTTTCAAAAGCAAGTCAATGGTTATACATGACAATTCTCCTTCATTGGTTGAAAAAGAATACATGTGATATTGCTATGCACCTTTCTGAAGCGTAAAACTCATGTGTACATTGATGTTGTAGCCTAAAATGGAAGACACAGTTTCACTCTCACAAACTGTGGTCCTCCCATGACCATTTATCATTTCCCTCTCGTATTGAAGTTTGATCATGTCAGGACTGTGGTAAATTTGGACTAACTCCTCCATGTCAACCCTGTTATCAGCAATATAAGAGCATATATTTCTCCTATATTGTCTTGTCGACGTGCCGTAAAACACCATTCATTCATTCATTCGTATATTGTCTGAACATATTTACTTTTCCAGTGATGCTTAGACATAGGCAATGAAAAAATCAGTCACCATCACAAGGCACGTTGTATTTGTCGAATGGAGCATTGTTAATATAAGTGGGACAAGCTTGAAGGATGAACTCAGTTGGTAGATTTGTCTCCTGTCAGTTCACTATTTTTAAACAGGAAAACAGGTGTTATCGTTAGCCGATCATAGCTCTGCTCGGTATAATAACGCGTCAATCGTATCATAATCAATTAGCTCATAGTTATGACATGAACTACATAACGTTATTTTCATTGCAAAACATGAAATCAATAAACTTGAAAACACAGAAAAATCTATATGCTATCTAAGTAATAATGCAGCTAAACCCAGTGCTTTTAACATCAAATATCCGTTGTGATTTGTGGAGATAACACAAATTAATTTATCATTCTGTTTGAGCAATTTGTTGTTTTAATGAAATTTGTCTTTTTCTATGTCTATACTTTTATAATATATAATTTGAAACTATTTAAGGCCTGTAACTGTATGTCTACATTTATTTCAAACGAAATAATTCTTAGGTTGTGAATAGTAGTATTGGGATGACAATAGGGTAGGAGTGAGGTTTGGTGCACCATATAACCTGCTTTAAACCCCAACTTCCTTTTGCCACTGACCGTTTCAATGGGGTAGCCCTATTGTCAACCATTTTGTGTTTGTTATGTCTTATCTTGCCTTTTATTCATCTTTCAAAGTTGTTCTTTGTTTCTGTGTGTGTTTTTGGTTGACTGTCGTCCTTGAATGCTACTTTTCCTGTTCAATTTTTAGATCTTCTTATTATATCTCTGATTGTAATTAAACTTTTTAAATAAGACAAAAAACGTGGGCATACCGCTTTGGTTACTTAAATAAACGAAAGCGTGACACATTTGCCAATATCAGCACCTCTATTGCCCTAACTGCCATGAATAGATTGTCTTATGAGTCAAAAAGCTTCTTCTAAAACATATCAATTTACTTCGAAATTAGATTTGTTGTAATTAATTTTCGAAATATGGAATCGGGCGCATATTTATGAAGCAAAGTTTAACAATTTCCATTATTAATATCAGAAATGTTCAATGAACTTTTCACTTTCGTCTTGTAGGCTGGAAGTATGGATATCAATTCATGTTTTCAGAGAAATATCATCGGAATGTTAGTTAATTGTGTTAAACGATTATAAGAAAATTGTAAAAACGCAGCAGGCATGTTTAATGCTATATAACGACGACCCTAGATTCACGTTCGTGTGTACCTTTTTGTAGATTATAACAAACTGTCATATAGTTTAAGAAATAATTTTGAGGAAATATATTAAATATTTTAATTGTTAGTTTGATGACGATGATGTTAAATTTCTTCTAACTTTATCGACATCTGAAAATCTTTTAAAATTAAGTAATTTTGCTACTAATATGTTTAAGAATTTTCACGTGAAACACACCGCTAATTTATGCAACTAATTGATAAGTATTTCAAACACACTCCATACATAGTCTCAATCAGGATAATGGCCTTTATTTGGTATGTTAGTTTACTAGTTTATTATGCCTAATTATTACTAGTCCTCATATATTGTTCATTGCTAGACTTGTGGAAACCTCGTGTAAAAGATTATTTGTTTTGCTTGTTTTAAATTCCTTATGCTCTACAATGTGGCATATATATAAGCTAAATTTATCAGTAAGAACATAGTTTACAAAGATAGCATGTGTTTCCCCCAACAATGAAATGAAATGTACTAAATGAACAATTTTCTTGTATTTGGTCACCCACTGTAATATATTATTTGTGATTTTGTTACATTTAATTTTACTGCATCTATGTTTGCCCGATGTGTAAATAAAGTTCTGTTCTTCTCTGTTCTATAACATCCAGAGCAATCAATTCGTGGTTCATGTCGAAATATTACATGTACACAGAATATGATACCAAGTACATGTTAGTTTCTTGAATAAATACTCAAAAGGGGAACCGTATATGAAATCGTGTTTGCTTGTATATTAATGTCGTGAATATGTTTACAGGATTTACTAAAGAGGTAAAGCATTGATGGCATTTTCCATCTGATTTCTCAGAGTGTTTATTAATTTTAAATATTAATAAATACTGAAAAGGGAATATTTTATAAGCAACAAACGCAAATAGAGAAAGAGAGAAATATAGCAGACCCGATTTTATTGAGTCTGTTCATGAGAGGTGCATAATGTGCATCACCTCTCATGCCCCTATCACCGGTTTGAGTGGTATTCGACTTTAAAGGCACAGAGATTGGGCTGGATGATCCCAAACGGATTACACTATTAGTAAAAATATCAACACATGTGTTCGTTTGGTTGGTATTGAACGTATTTCAATTAGATCTACTATCTTAAAGAAAACGAAAAACAGATCAAATGTAGCTAAAGTGACGAGAAAAATTTACAACAGATTAAATCCGGCCAAAGTTATAGTTGTTTTGTAAACAAAAATAGTGATGCGTTTGTGATGTCTTATTTGGCCTTTTATTTATCTTTAAAAAAAATCTTTACTCCTCTGTGTGTTTGTGGCTGACTGTGGTCCTTGAATGCTGCTTTTCCTGTTTGATTTTTATATCTATATTTGTTAGATATGCTAGTAAGAATAGGCATGTGTTGCAAAGTTCAAATATGATTCCAATCAATAACGAAACTGTTTCGGCATGTACACAATTCATATACCGACATTATCAAACATTATATCTAAAAATTAAAAAAAAAAAAACATTTACGTGATGACTGTGTTAAACAATTTTTAAGTGGGGGAAATCTTTTCATTTCACGACTGTTGGATTATAATCCGGCAAGAGAAAATGCACATAAGTAAAATATTAACGTTGGAGACATGTCAGTGTTCTGGTATACGTGATATTTTCTCGGCTTTGGAATATTTCCAGCACATTTATACATTTCAGGCTTAAGTTTTACCCTTAATATGTCATTCACATGTTTCATCATACGTTTTTTACGAACTTTGTTTTCAGACATTTGTTGATTAAACAGTTTATTTTCTGAAATGGGACTTTTGGGAAGCATTTAAAGCATAATGACTTTCTACAACAGTTGGATTTTGTGCAAAAGCTGCCCGTATGTTAGGATTATAATTATTGGGGAATCCTTGTATATGGAGCTGAAATCTTCCAAGTCTGAATTGATCGCAATATAAAAGAACGGCAGACTTTTCTTCTAGCAATAAATAAATGTATTGAAGAGAGGTACATTTCTACACTATACTAGTTTTGAATCGTCACAAAATGATATATAGGGTATAGAAACCACATTGTCCGAACGCAATGGCATCGTAGGTCCGCACTGTACTGCAAACAAGGACTACAAACTACAATGAAAGAGACAAAAAACAACAGAAAGGGTGGTGAAGACAGGGTTACCGACTTGGAACGGTCAGTAGACAATAAGGCCTGCTGGTTAGCTTGAATCGATTTTATATGCGCACAATCCTCGCTATTATCCTGTCTTCAGCGCCTAAAAAGACAAGACAGTGTAAACAAAACTACATGGAACCATGGAACAAAAAACAACAGAAAGGGTGGTGAAGACAGGTTTACCGACTTGGAACGGTCAGTAGGCAATAAGGCCTACTGGTTAGCTAGAATCGATTTTATATGCGCACAATCCTCGCTATTATCCTGTCTTCAGTGCCCAAATAGACAAGACAGTGTAAACAAAACTACATCCCATCAAAAGAAATTCTCTAACAATAAAGTCCACATCCAGAGAAACTAACTAAAGATACACATACAAAATAATAAACATCTCAGGATGTATCCAGAATCGTACTGAACAACCATAGTAGTTGCAGCTAAAGAGAAAACCAATCTAGGGTACGACCAGAAAACCGGAGGGACGACAGCTCATGCACCCACCTCCCTTAGTTGGGGTTTCAGTAGGTACAATCATAGAGTCCCAAGAGGTAGTCCGGTCATCGCACAAGTGAAAAGTGAAGCGTAATGACTGACTGTAGACGGGTCAATCCCTAAACATGCAGTGCGCTGTAAAACCAAAGGGTTATATCCTTTTCTGCAGAACTTCCTGATTAAATTTGTAAAGCGGTCAGGAAACCCGTCAGACCCCTTTAACTTACGAAGTTAATAGACCACATCTCCATAAAATGAGGGTTGTGATATGCCTAGTCGCAGAAGTGTTTTAAGGTTGGTGTTGTACTTTTCCAGCTAGCCCTCGTTGCGGCGGTAGAATTTAGAGAAAGGTCTACGTAGTTTGTGATAACGAAAACCCTGCTGAAGAAGTTTACTTGTAATAACTTGATTTCGATCATTGAAGTCTATAACATCATTACACGCTGTAGCAAATCGAATGAGCTGGGAGATATACACCCCATATGAGGTAGCACGAGGTACATCTCCATCCAGGTGTGGATAGTTAACGATGTTAACATTGAAATCATCTCTCTTATCATAGATTTTAGTATGAATACAATCATTTGAAATCGAGAGATGAAGATCGAGAAATGCTGCTACTGTATCCGAAGTGTTGGCTTTATTCAACGTGAGCTCTGGTGGATAAATGTTAGTAACCATATGAGCAAAGAACGGATTATCAATATTGAGTATGTCATCAAGATACCGAGAAGTATTATTAAAGGCATCAATAATTTCTCCCTGGCTAGCAGGTGACAAACTCAACATAAAATCTCTTTCATAGCAGTACAAAAACAAATCTGCAACAAGTTGCGCACAGTTAGTACCCATAGGAATACCAACAACCTGGCGGTAAATAGTTTTACCGTATCTTATAAAGATGTTATCCCTAAGAAAAGATAAGGCTCTACAAACACCAATACAAGTCCACATATTATACTAATCAATGGGGGAGTTAGTAAAGAAAGCCCTGACATTATTACAAGCTAGAAAAGTTGTACCTTCTCTAGCAAATGTCTTCTGAATAAGCTGAAGCAATTTTTCTTTGAGAAGATTATGTGGTAGTGTAGTATACAGTGTAGAGAAGTCGTAGGTGCTTAGAGAAGAGGCATGAAAATGATTACACCGTAGTTTGTCAAGAACTTCTCCAGAGTTTTTGATAGACCAAAACAGATTGAATCCTGAGTTCTCGAAGGCCTTCCCGCAATATTTTACAATATGTTCTTTAATCGCGGAAAGTCAGGAAGTCAATAGTTTTGATATATTGGTCGTGGTACATGAACTAGAATTAGCGATAAAACGTGCTTTGTAAGGAATTTTGTGAAGTTTGGGTATCCAGTACATTGTAGGGAGCTTCGTCTGCTTACTATATACAGAAACCTTTATAGTCTCCATAAAGGTCACATGCTGGGAAACAATGTCCGTCTCCAGCAGAGGTGTAGTTAGATAAGCAGAAGTGCTCGCTAGCTCAGCATTCAAAGTATTGATATAATGTAGTCGTCAGACAATAATTATATTGTTGGAAGCTTTGTCTGCTGGAACTAGAACAAATTTAGTATGTAAATTCTGAATACCCTTCTTAAGGTGTCGTAAATTGAAAGTGGAAGGCCGTGGAAGCAGGGATGGATTTGATTCGTAAAATAGAATACGTAATTCAACAATTTCTGAAAACGTTTTCATCCAAGCAGTACGTGCATGTTTATCTGCTTTTTCTCGCTTACACCACTTTGTACAGAAATCCGTTAAATAACCCTCAATTTTATTGCGACAGGCATTAAAATCAATATCAGATGGAAGGCGATACTTAGGACCTTTGGCAATTAAATGCCGAATCCTCTTATCCTCAATTACATCAAGATTTCCAGTAAGAATTTAAACGGCAGGTTCGTAACAAAATTTAGAATTTTGACAATCTCAATCAGTAGGAATAGATGTCTCGATCTCAAGATCAGAAACGATCCTATTATAATTGAAAATAAGATTTCTAGTAGATTCCTTATACTTGTAACATATAACAGGAGTCTCAATATTCTTGAAATACTTTGGAATTTTGTCAGTCACCCGCATATCATTAAAAATACCGGCTAAATTAATGAAATCGATGCCTTTATCAACATAAGTTATCTTCAAAAAATGCTTTTGATGGTCAGATGGAGCATCTATATGTGGTCGCAAAATATGTTGCGTTTAACTTTGAATAATAGATGCAACCTCATATAATGGATTTGTACGGACATAAATGGCATCCGCTTCTTAGTCAAGTTTCTGTAAGCAAGAAAAAGACAGACAGATTACTTTCCTAAGGAGGGCGTGCCTACCCGAATTTTTATAAATAGAAAAAAGGTCTGCAACAGTAAAGACTTTCTTAAATTTACGTTTAAGATTATGGTTCTTCCGGAGACCATGTGACCGTCGTTTACGTTTACGAATAGACAATATGCTAAAAGGATCTATATCTGGGGTATTGGAAATGTTTCCTTCTTGATAAATGTTATCGTTTAACCCCAATGGATAAGAAGTTTGTATATGCTTTATCCATTTGAGCTCAGCAATATATCTAGCTTGTATCTTGTAACCTTTGGTAGCTGTTCTACAAATGCTTTGCCATTTGTTTCTGTTTCTTTCTGACTTGCCAGTGACAATTATTTAATTTAAAATAAGAACAGGTTCAAAACTATGTGTTGCATACCGGATAAGGTTATCCGTGTTTTACATGGGTGATGTAAATCTTGATCTTACACAGGGGGGAAGATAAAAGTCACGCGCTGATATCAACAATGACAGTTACACGACAACATTATATAAATAAACTTCGGTGTATTTGTTTTGCAGAATCTCGGGTTCGATAAAAACAATTATACTTCGTGTTGGAATTTCTCTATCTTCACCGGATACCCATGAAAGCTTCTTATATTCTATGCGATTAGTTATCCGGTAGATATGTTACTTCTGGTTATACACGTACATGCACATATCTGGTTCCTTGCTTTTTTGAAACTATGACTCCAAATGATAGTAAACACATTAAAAAAGAGTATGATAATGGACCTTTGGAAACGGCCGAGCACGACAAATACGAAATATTGCAGTTTCGGTTTGATTGAGACTGTTCATGAGCGGTAGTGAAATATGCTAGCTACCGCTCACGCCCTCTAGCCCCGGGTTGAGCAGAACTCAATATTCATAAAAATCAACAGTACAAAATATTAACCATCCCGAAGATGGCAAGCAGATGGCCGTGTTTAAAAAAATATATATTATAACCATTACTGAATATGTTTGTTTTCTCTAAGTTTATCAGAAATGTGTTTAATGGAAGATACAATAATTTATATAATGTTCACAATTCATTAAACGGTACATCCGTTTTGTGATATGATGTTTATTTTCTAGATGGGTATTACCTTTAAAAAGCCAACTATAGCATACACACCGAAGTACTCGTATTTGTCATTTGCTTAAGTTTTATTATTACACATTTTAGTTGTCTCGTTTATCTTTTATATTTTGTTATTTGTGAACATGACACCCTTAAAATAATATAGTACATTTATTTGTAACATTTCGCGGTCTCATATTTTCCTTCATATTTTAAAATTGCTGAACTCCCTTTTTCCAGAAAGCAGTATAAAAAAGCACACAAAAAACACAACATAATTACATTACAAGGATATAGCGCATTGTATGATAGCTTATATCATACGGAAAAATGAACAGTTTATGCAGTATGATTATGTGACAGTGCATTAGGTAATATAACAGTTAAAGTATCTTGTTATATATGCTACAGATCAGAAATGTGTGTACTAACAACATATTCTAATCCTAATACCCTTGCTGGATGCTTTTTGTAGAATAATTATTCAACATTTCAATAACGTTGATTCTGAATATCAGGATAGTTGTGATAAATAAAGGATATGCATAAAGTTCAATGACATGAAACCAAGTCTGCTACTTATCTCTCTTGTCTGTGTGTGTTGCTTCCAAGCGATTCCATTTTCAGTGTGTATTGACATTCACACTAGCGTTTGTGTAGTGCGGTGTGGTGGCTGTAAAAGATCGCGTTGACTATAAACAATTATTGTTAGTACTTACTGGTCCTTTGCAATCATCAAGTCCATTCCCTGTATTTCCCTTTTCATATTTTTAAAGCAGAATACCACTTAAACCGAGTCTGATTCTTGTCTCTCTTGTTTGTGTGTGTTGCTTCCAAGGGATCCCCCTTTCAGTATATATTACGATATGATGAGTACTACCAACCAAGTCGAACATGCAATTTAATTGTTGTTTGTTTCGTATGCATGCTTGTTGTTGATTGTGTTCTGTGAATCCTACATTTCCTGTTCGACTTTTATATCTGTTTTATTGAATTACGCACTGTGCTTTGTAACACTGATTTAGCAATTCATTTGTTTTCCAATATCACATTATTTCCGCAGACCTAATTTCTTATTCATCATTTAGTCTTATTTATTCTGGTTCTCCATGTTTGGCTACATTTCTATTTGTGGATATATTTCTGTTTGTGACTGATAATACTTAAAAGAAAACCGAAGTTGATATACTTCATAATTGATATTTAAAGCTACACAGTCCCTATTTTAACTGGTAATAACTGATGAATATGAATGAGTCACGTGTGAAGTAGTTTCAAATCGACGAACACATCAAAAGTCGGTATATAAGCTGAAATCGATGCATAAAATTTCACTTTTTTATTTAACCTCCGTAAAGGTAACATCGAAAAATATACGGCTTCAGAATATATCTGATAAAAAAAACAGTTGCCCGGAACGGGAATTGAACCACAGCCTTGCACTTATAAGTTTTGAATGAATGAATGAATGAATGAATGAATGAATGAATGAATGAATGAATGAATGAATGGTGTTTTACGGCACGTCGACACATAAATAGGTCATATTGTGCGCAAAAACTGATGAATGATGAAGAAATGAAGGATTAATTTAAAATTAATGTAAATATATAAAGATAAAACTATTTACAAGTAAGGGATAATATGGTAGTAATATAAACTATATATGTAAATCAACAAATGCCAGTAAACGGGTATATAAAGAAGTAAATATATACAAGAACATATTATAATGATTTATATAGTCTGACTTCCTTCAGGAAATCTAAAACTAGACTAAAATCTATAGTATTAAATAACTCGGTCATAGTATTAACATTGTAGTACCTTTGACGCATAGGATCAAAGTCTACACATTCCAGCAGTATGTGTTTGACAGTTAACGGTGCAAAGCAGGGTATACATTCTGGTATTTGCTCACCTTGTAATAAATATGAATGAGTATAACGTGTATGCCCTATCCTGCACCGGGCTCGCACAATTTCCTCCCGACGAATGGGTCTACTAGAAGAACGCCATTCTCCGAGTAAGGTTTAATTCAATGGAGTTTATTGTTAACTGACAAATCCCAAGTGGCTTGCCCAGAGTTACGAATATATGTGTTAATACAACTTTTAAAATCAGTATAAGGTAATTTGGTATTAGATATATGTAAACCTAATGCTACCTTAGCAGCACTATCAGCTCTATCATTACCACGTATTCCTACATGGCTTGGAAGCCAGCAGAAAATAATAACATTATCAATTATAAGAGAATTGTACATTTCTAAAAGTTGAAGCACAACTGGGTTATCATGTTTCATATTACCCAGTGCTTGAAGAGATGAAAGGGAATCAGAAAAGATTACAATATGGTCATCATGAAGGATGTACGCTGAATCACTAGACCACGGCTATGTATTGGTAAGTTGTATCATGTTAACACCAAATAGGCGTTACGTTATGACAAGCGCATTCTATGACAACATTCAACCACAAACACACACAGAAACAAATAACAACTTTAAAGATGAAAAAAATGCCAAATAAGATATCACAAACACAAAATGGTTGACAATAGGGCTACCGCCTTGGAACGGTCAGTGGCACAAAAAGGCCACTGGTGGTTTAAACCAGGTTCTAGGGTGCACCAAACCTCACACTTACCCTACTGTCATCCCAGTTAAACGGGACAGTGTAAATAAAGAAATCCCCGCCATGAACTATTCTCTAACCAACAAGGCAGCATTAATAGGCAATATAAGTAAAACACTAAGATGCTCGTGTATATATAAATACAAAAAAGACTATAGCCTAGAAAGCCACAAAGAAGGTACTCAGTGACTTTGCAGAAGCCAGAGCAACAAGAGAACAAACCATTGAGGGCACGACAAGACAAGATTGCAGACAAACATCAAACGTCACCGTCCTTTTGAAGATAGTATGGAAATGATCATGACCAAGGAGCTTAAGTAGTTTGTAAATCACGTCACCATACAAGTCAGGTTGTGATAGACCTTGTCGCAGAAGAGATCTTAAATTACTTTTATATTTGGAAAGAAGATCAGGGTTACGATAATAAAATTGTGCAAAGGTTTTAGGCAGTTTATGATAACGGTAGCCCTGATGGAGTAGCTTTTTAGTAATGCAAAGATTACGAATATTAAAGTCTTCAACTCGAGTACATATTATTAACCATAGTAGAAAAAAAAAGTTGTCAATGTTCAATATATCATCCAGATACCGAGAGGTGTTATTAAAGGCTTCAATAACATCTGCCTGGGTATCTGGTGAAAGATTCGACATGAAATCTCTTTCATAGCATCTGCGACAAGTGGTGCACAGTTCGTACCCATAGGGATACCAACAATTTGTCTATAAACGGTCGTTCCATACCTGACGAAAATAGTATCTAATAGGAAGATGAGTGCTTCAAAAACTTCTGGACACATAGTGTAATTGTTTAAACTGCCGTTAGTAAAAGCGCTTTAATATTATTACAAACTCATCAAGCGCTAAATATCAAGACGAGATATGGTTGTTTTGAGGCGAAGTATTAGTTTCATATTGATAACATACGGTATTACACCAGGCATTGTTAATTTACACGTGCGACAAGATGGACTACATGTGTTGCCTCATAATAAATGGTAGTTAGTATACTATTTTCTCAAGTAGCGTTATAGTTTAGAGAATAGAGCAACGGACTTTAACTCAGAAGGTCGTGAGTGCGAGCCCCGAAAGAGGCTATCCTTATTTTCTTTGAAAACTACTGTTACCTGCGTATAGGTACGATATGCACTGGTCGATGTATATACAGTAAATGATTCCTGCGCATTATTTGCTCGCTTAAACACCCGATTTCGGCAAGAGCTGGTGAACATGAAGTTACAAATAAAGACACGCCTACAAAGAAGAAATCGATTGATATAGAGACTCTGTAGCTTTAAACATGTTTTATATATTGCTGAAATGTGTAGTGCAGTGTCTCGTTTTTATTCAATAGGGACATTTGAAACGGGGATAGTTAACTTCAGCTGCTGGGATAGTTAAATCCAGATCTAACGTTAAATGTGTTCTATATATACAATATGAATATACTGAAGACACTAATCTTATTTCTTTTTTCAGCATTTTCTTTTTTCAGCATTTAGGGAGACATCATTTAATGTCCTCTACCTTCGCTCATTGCTTATAATTGCCTTCATTACGGATTCAGTTAAATGTTGTATTTGCAAATACTTCGAACCAGTCTGGGTTGTTTTTTTCAATGTAACAATGCATATTTCATCATTAATGCTTGCTAAATTATACCATAATGACAAATACATCTGGAATCAGGGAATATTCATTTTGATTAAAACCATTATGGTATTTATCTTTTGTAATATTGCTTATTGTTTCTTGCAATGTTTGCGCTTTTATTTTAATCACGCCTTTGATTTCGAACCAGTCATCTTATACAGAGCAATAGTTTGACTGAATACAATGTTATTAGGGTTTATAATATGTGGAAAAAAATATGTTCATAGTGTGTCATTTTCCTAATAAATGACAATTTGAATTTCGTATCATGTTCTGATTTATTTCATTTTCCCCAAAGACAAAGATGTCTCACATTAAACAGATCATAACCTAATGCTCGTGTAAACTAATAATGTGTACATAAATACTTTTTTCTCGAAACGTGGCACACCGATATGTCTTTTTAATACGATGTTTAACGTCCACTTGATCGTAAAGCTGTCGGCGTCGTGGTTGTAGACTGAGTTATGATCCTTCTGATAAAAGCACGTTATAACGTAATAAGTATCCACTGTTTGATAACTTTCCTTTGCAGCATGATTTACTCGGGAATTAATATTGCTGAGATCGTGTGCAGAAGTCAATATAAGGAGATGATACATGAACGTAAGACTATCATGTCTTTAAAAAGTTTTAAATGTAATGTCGTAATATTTACATTCGCCTGATACTTTTATTTGAAATATAGCGTCTAATGTCGAATAACTTTTTTTCAAGAACTAGGCGGAGCTAATTGCGCATGCATCTAATGTACTTCAATAAAAAAAATATTATTACATGTCTCCCAGTGCACGTTTTTGTTGGTACAATAAAACGGAAATGTACTGTACATACTATAGATATAAGAACTGCAAAATAAACAGTGAAATTCTTTAAACTTTAAGCCCCGTTTTAGAAATGTTAAATAGCACACATTGAATAAAGCCAACAGCTCAGATATCATAGCAGCATTCCTCGTTCATCGATTTCAAATGATTACATACATATTAAAATATATTAACTATCCATATTTAGATTGGCACATACGTCGTGTTACATCATACGGAGTTTATATCTCCCGGCTAATTCGTTTTCTAGGGCATGTAGCGATATTAAGGATTTCAGTTATCGAAATCAAGTTATTACAAGTAAACTTCTTAATCAAGGCTTTTTTTATCATTGAATACGTAGATCTTTCTCAAAGTTCGATTACCGCAAAGAAAACATGTTGTTAAAGTACAACACCAACCGAAAAGCCTCTCTGCGACTAGGAATATTACAACCGTTATTCTATGGAGATGTGATCTATAAACTTCGGAAATTAAATGGGTCTTACGAATTTCCTGACCACTTTAGTAAAATTATCAGGAAATTCGTCAGAAAAGGATACGACCCTTTAGTATTACAGCGCATTTCATGTTTGGTGATTGACCCCTCTACTGTCAGTCACTATTCTTCACTTTCTCTTAATCATGGGCGTCCGTGGCCGAGTGGTTAGAGTCTCTGACTTGAAATCACTTTACCCTCATGGGTCTAGAAATCTTTATGTGAGGAAGCTATCCAGCTGACTTGGGGACCGTTGGTGGTTCGACGCAGCTAACAGAATACAGGCAACCAAAACAAACATTCAAAACAAACAACAATCAAAAGGAAAACCATATAAAAACAAACAATGTGACAAAACAAACACAAAAGGGTTCACTTAGAGCTACCACCTTAGAATAGTATTTTGCTAAAGGGCCACTGGGTGTTTTGATATTAACTGAGATCGATGAGCCCGATATTATTATACATATATCGTTGGTACATTGTACAGTTTCAAATCCTTTTGTTTTCTTACTTTAATTCCAAAAAAATGGTTCCACTAAGTCTGAGTATTATTTAATCACAAAACTGATGTCTGCATTTAATCTATTATATTGAGTGTTACATCTGATATTGTTTCTTTCGCTTACTATTTGCTCGTTTAGGGAATAGCATTCTGTCAGATACTGGGCCATGGAATGGTATAAAGTACCTCACTGAAAGATCCAAGTTCACCGTCATATGCATATATTTTACGGATGGTTCAAATATGTATACTATTCACATTTTAATAACTGAGTTCTGCTCAACCCGGGGCTAGTGGGCGTTAACGGTAGCAAACAGTTTCCCCTACTGTTGGTAAATAGTCTCAATGAATGCGTGCTGCAATATTTGTTTTGTATTTATTGTGTTCGGCGATTTCCAAATCTCTCAATTCCTACTCTTTTTAAACCAGGCTTAACTCTTTGATTATGGGTTTGAAATCACGCAGGTTTGCCAGAATAAAAGTATTAAGGCTGCTAGTCATCAAACTGGATATAGTGTTTTTCTTCTAAATGGTTTTATGTGTTATTATTGAAGATGGGCTATGAAAGTGACTCAATACTGAACTTAGTTTATATTTATTGGAATAACAAGGCCATAATCCCATTATGTATATACAATGAAAATGTTAACCAAGATGTTTAGGAGCTTCGTGCACAAAATCGAGAAACATTTTCAATGAACTTTGACAGATTTACGGCCAGTGATAATTATTAAGGGATTCTAAGGGAAATGAACAACGATTAATTATTCTTCAAAAGGTACAGTTTGAACTAGTATACAATATATGCGTTACATATTATAGAAAAGAAAAATGTGTATGACATGAGCTTGAAGATTTATAAATGTTGAACAACAAAACAATAATATTATTTGGAAACTTAACGAAGAATGCAAACTGATCATTGTGCAGGTCAACAACCTCGAAACTGGAAGGTGAGTGTGTACCAGCTTCTTCAGTTAATTGACTGTCGTTTTTGAATGCTACTTTTTTTTTTCGATTTTTATATCTATTTTTACTATGTCAATACATATGTTTTCTAGCAATGCAAATATAAACATATTGTGGTAACATTTAAGAATCAAAGGACTAAAGGTTCTGAGAGTCGCCAAGATTGAACAGCGTCTGTCTTCTTGGTCAGGTTAAAGGTTATGTAAAATTTTACAGGTGTGGCGTATTAAAATGAAATGTTGCTGCTAAGAACATGAGATTGTTTTTGTACTGGAGTAAGCGAGCTGATGCAAAGGACAGTACTAGCACTTTTGCCAAACGATAATAATCAGATCCGACTTGGTGAAACTTAAGCGAAACTTGGAGCCAAATTTTTAATCAGGTTTTATTAGACTATCGGGGCCTCCTCTGGCTATATTTTTTTTTGTCACCACTTTCTACAAGTTAAAGAATTAGGAGTCTAGACCTGAATGCATGTAGGATTCCAGGAACTCCTTACACCTTAAATAATGAATAGAAATATACTTTATATCTGTATCTATACATATATATTTTTTTTTTCCACCAACATGTATTTGTAAAGGACAGGTTTTCTTATTTGATTATGTAAAAAAAAAAATATCCGAAATTATGTACCATCCGAACTACTATGACAACGCTCTTTTACGGCCCGAAAATTTCACAAACATTCATTCGAGCCCCGAGCATCTGGCTATCCTACTTTTCGAGCACTGTATGTTCCAGTAGATTTCCTGTTGATACACTGTCAGATAATTATTTTTTATTGAATTCCAGAAACACTACATGGGTAAATGCCAAAACATTTGGAATTTTCTTCTTCTTTTTACGGTAATGCAAAGATGGTGTCCCGTGTCCCTTTAAACTATTTGATTTGTTTACCTTGTTGTTTTTGGTAGTAGAACTGAGCACTTCTTGACAAATTCTTTCATCAACTTGTGTATTTATTTGTAGTAGATGCTATACTATTTCTCAAAGTACTAGGCACAATAACTACAATATTTACATGTTCGACATCCGGGTAACTGAAACTTTCCATTCATAAAATATTTATGCGTGTATTATTGCGCATAGTATTTCAGTAATTTTCAAAAAAGACACGAATATGACAGTTATTCACAATCAGTAATTATATTATTCGGTATATATAACGTTCATGTCAGTCACCTTATGAAATTAAGTTATACTTGAGGCAGTTAAAGGAACTACATTCTCGAAGTGAATTCTCGAAGTGGAGCGTAAAGCTCCTCGTCCGAAAACTGGTGTATTAATGCGCATAATATTTCGGTAAATCTACAAAAAAGACACGTTTATACTATATACAATTACAATTATTTCATTATTTCACAATCAGTAGTAATATTACTCAGTATACATAACGTTCATGTCAGTCACCTTATCAAATTAAGTTGTATTTTAGGCAGCTAAAGGGGACTACATTGTCGAAAACGGTAAAGCTCCTCAACCAAAAACACCATATTCAGAAATTGCAGTATACACGACTCCAAAAAGTCAGCCATGCTCACGCATTTCAAAAAACTAATCCACCGAATAACGGACAAATTACACTTAACAACTGTTTATTGAGTCTCTATCAAGGTGTTCAGGTAATATAATAATGTATATGTGCCGATTACAAGTATAGGTTTATTAACATTATCTTAAAATGCCCATTATTGAATAGGCGTAACATTAATTATCTGTTCGTAATTCTGAACACGACGCTCCAGGTTTTGGTTAAAGTCATTTATATAATAGGGTATATTATTATATATCATAAAATATAAGCGTTGTTCATTGATCTAGAAGCAGTCACGTGTGATTAAATAGTTTTGACCATTCTCATTGGAAATATGTCAACCGTTCAATAGTTCATCACGTGACCGTGCAATAGTAAATTTAGCGTGCAATAGTACATCTTTGTCATTGACACGCTTCTTTAAAAACAGCAAAGCGTCACGTGACCGTGCAATAGTCGATCTCTGTCATTGACGCAGCATCATGTGACCATGCAATATTCGATCTTTGTCTGTGACGCAGCATCATGTGACCGTGCAATAGTCGATCTGTGTCAGTGACGCAGTGTCACGTGACCGTACAATAGTCAATAGTCGATCTGTGTCTGTGACGCAGCTTCATGTGACCGTGCAATAGTCAATAGTCGATCTGTGTCAGTGACGCAGTGTCACGTGACCGTACAATAGTCAATAGTCGATCTGTGTCTGTGACGCGCTTGTTGAAATGAACAAAGGAAGCATATACATTGTTAACACGGCTCACACTCCAAATTTTAATTTCATTAGTAAAAAACCAAAACTGTTATATTTTCTGATATATAATAAAAAAAAAAAATATTTAATGCCTTAGGAGTCAATGGATTAGAACTATTTATCCTCGGGAGTGACTACTGACCACTGAAGGATACTTTTGAAGGATACTACCCTTATCGAGTCAGTAGTCACTCCCTCTGATAAATAGTTCTAACCATTGACTTCTAAGGAATTAAATAGTCGTATAATGAATTTGGATTCTCACAATATGTAAGTTATATATATGCATCGTCGGCAGAAGGTTTAGAAACGGTGATCATCTGTTATAAAATGTGACTGTTGTTCGTGGGATAGGGATTTAAAAATTCAACGACGAGACCTGATTTTGTTCTAATTCGGTACAAAGTTTTGGTACTTTTATGTGAGTAAAAATGTGAGTGATTTTTTACAATTTATATTATAAAAGACATTCACAGCGATAATCGATTCTGTGTCGTGGCAATGAAATGAACAGTGCAACAATTACACCAGCATGGTCATAACATGTAACAGGAAAAGAAACACACATATAGCAATTATGTATAATAATATTATTATTGTAAGAAACGAGTACCGTTTCTTCAAGAAACGAATACGGTTTCTTCCTCCCAATAGTAAAGACCTGGAAAAAAAATTAGAACCAAGGGACTTTACAAACTGCCACAAAAATAAATTATGGTATGGCAAGCTGTTTTAACAATCACACGATACCCTAGGTACTCGCTAAAAACTAAGGTTATAACTCGGTTGCTAAGGAGAACCTTATTTCTTACCATATGTGTGCAAATGGCGATCGAAAATAAATCTTAGTTCTCATTTGAGAAAACTACTTTCTTGTTCGTTAACTTAAGTTCTCAGATTAAATCCAGAATTAACGTGTTCCGTGTTCTGTGTAAAACTAATGTTTTCGTTAGAGACAAAGGTTTCGGTTTGAGAACTAAGGTTTTCGTTTGAGAACTTCCGTTTTCGTCCAGAAAGCCATGGTTCGCAATTTGAGATTTGTCCACTGCAAATAGTAATCAGTAGCCTGAAGGAAAAAAAAATTGTGAGTTGTTCATATTTCTATTCGACTAATAGAAACACATGCGATTCCGATCAAATATGCATGTGAGTTTTGGTTAATAAATTTGACTATAAGGAAATATATATCTAATAAAAAATTGAGTAAATGATCAAAAGAAATTAAAACATTTCGTATATATACCTATTTTTGTCTTTGTTTTCCTCTCTTCATGTTTCATCTAGTTAAAATGTCAGAGTTTCCTTTTCGTGGATACATTATGACTGAATGATAAGCATTTCTCATGAGCACATACACAATATATCGACACAATGTTAAGATGTCTATTCGGGAAATTAGCTAGTCATCTGCACTTGATAAACAACGGGAGACTTGTCAAACGCGTTTTCTGCCTAAGACCTATATCTGTATTTCTTGTTTCGTACATGTGACACATATTGTGAATAAAAATTCCTTCTTACACGCACTGCAATGAAAGAGAGGAACGAGCTTTTTTAATATGGTTATATTGCTCCATGCATTCTGAATTTGAACTCGTGTGTGTAGCGTGTATATTTATTGAAATCTAGTCTCCGACATATTTTGAATGCCTCTATTATATTTGCAATTGTTTAACGCGCAATGTAATATAACGGAACTGATTGAGTTAAATCATACGATATAACAAATGAACATAAACGGTAGCATGTACAGAACTCATCCATACCTATATAGCCATTCAAAACAAACAACAATAGCATGGCCAAGCAAAGTAGGCGGCAACGCAAAATGAAAGCTTGACAACAGGAGTACCGCCCTTGATTCTATCAGCGGCAAACAGTCTGATAGAATGCATATTTATTAGCCCTAGTAGTCACTTCTGGTCCGTTTTAAAACCGTATGTAATAAAGCACAACTCAGTATATAATAACGCGCCCATTTTTATCATAATCAATTGGCTCATAGTGATAACATGAACTGTATAATGTTGTTTTCATTGCAAAACATGAAATCAATCAACTTGAAAACACAGAAAAAATTACATACTATCTAACTGACAATGCAACTAAACACGAAAGAAAGAAAGAAAGAAAGAAAGAAAGAACGAAAGAAAGAAAGAAAGAAAGAAAGAAAAAGAAAGAAAGAAAGAAAGAAAGAAAGAAAGAAAGAAAGAAAGAAAGAAAGAAAGAAAGAAAAGTGAAAAAGTGCATCCGCCGGGAAATAAGTGTAACGATACTTGCCTCTCGTTACTTGCCTTTTCTTCAATATATATAGATAAAATATTAGACACCGATCACCTCGGGTTTCTTTACCTCTCTCGGACTTTGATGGAGTGTTACAAAATCATGTTCTGTTCTATTCTTTCATTAACATGGACAGCAACACAGTCTAATAATTCTAATATGTTCACTTCAACAATAACTTCTTAATAATTCATATCATCTAAAATTATCATAATTATAACCGATAATAAGTACAGGTTTGGTTATTGAAATAAATCTTTAGTAAGAATAACTAAATTGTTGTTCGGTCACGTGACTGTTTTCGTGGAAAATTTGAAAGTCCCAGTTCCAATCTGCATTCTCTTTTGCTGTAACTCTTGAACAGAGCGGACGTGTTTTTGCTCCGTCCGCATCGGACAGGTAAAATTGCCTCCCCACCTGCGGCTCTTGGCTCATAACTATGTCTTTCTGATTTATCATCTCTTTGGACTGCGTTAGGAAATATTCTGGTCTTGTATATTTACGCAAACCTGAGTAAGGAATTCTTGGAAATCTTTCGGCTCGCTGATATTTCGAATCCGCCATTTTTTTCACACGTGGTGTTAAAACTATGTCTAGGGTTTAATCATTTGTTCAACTGGAACGAATAACTGAAATGCTTGCATAAACGTATGCCATAAACATGATAAATAGGAGAAACTAACTCCATCTTTATTTTACAATTTGAGTTTTCGAATTGTAATATTTCTTAGAAAAATGTGATTGGAAATTTAGAGCACCTGGTCAGGTTTGGGTAGATGTTTAGATACAGTATAATATTTTTTACAAGACTGGAATAAAATCCCTAACATGCAGTCCTAAACCTCCTTATTACTGAGTGATATCGGTGTCGTGCAGAGTAGTTTTTCCTTCCCCTAGAGTTTAAGATGAATGATTGAATATGTTCTATCTGAGACTTGATTATTGTATTTGTCAGAATATCTACTGAAAAACGTAATTCATGCATCAGGTTAATAAGTTAATATAAATAATGTCATATATTCATGTGTTTGTTCTTCACTGAGTGTCCGGATTTTATAAAATGAGACTTGAATAACAACACTTGGTAAATAATATCACTTATGTTTGAGTGCATGCAGCAGCCGTACAGTCCGATCACACTGGATTGTATCTAAATGAGTTTGTTATTGTAATACGGATCTGAGTGTCCGGATGTATTAAAATGAAACTTTAATAACGCCACTTGGTTAATAATCCCACTGATGTTTTAGTACATACAGCAGCCATACAATTCGCTCATACTGAATTGTATCTAAATGAGTTTATTATTGTAATACGTTTAACGAGTGTCCGGATTTTATAAAACGACACTTGGTGGATAATACAGGTTTCATTTAGGATTTATGCAAATGAAGTGGAGATTGCGAAGTGGGCGCAAGGATACTACACAACGCTTCTAATACTCACTTGACT
Organism: Cyrtodaria siliqua; assembly: GCA_037043455.1. NCBI lineage: Eukaryota > Metazoa > Mollusca > Bivalvia > Adapedonta > Hiatellidae > Cyrtodaria > Cyrtodaria siliqua. The sequence goes on along the minus strand of JAWPHD010000301.1, from coordinate 102,262 downwards.
TCTAGACAAAGGGAGATAATTTTGACAGTATCTTAGGAAGCAGTGGGGATTATCGGGAGTAAATGACTATAAATTCCACAAATCGATATAAAGCATGGCCATGCGCTTTTTGATACTCTGGGTTATTTTTTTTATGTTAAGTGACTTCCCGAGAACCCATGTTCTTCCGTTTCTAGAATGTAGAGTACCAAAAATGTGTTATTGTTATATTAATGCCCAACAATTTTAAAGCGACATGTTCTTCAATTAAAGAAAGATTCATGATTTCGATTTAGTTAGGTACAATTTAGCTTTTGTCAGATTTAAAGGTATTTCGTCTAGGATTTAAGCGAAAAAAGGAAGCGTATGTTCACAACAATGATGACTTGACTACATACTAGAACCGAACTCAGTTATTGTGGTCTGTGATGGTGATTGTTGACTTGTATTGGTTAACGACGGCCATTTCGGATTGACTGATTTAAATTGTGACCAGAGATGAGAGTCTATAAGAGAATTAGCCAGGGCGGAGTTCTAGAACTCCATCTATTGATCAAACATTCTGTCCGGAATGTATATACACTATATATGAAACTTCATGAAACTTTAAAGTATTGTTCACCCCTAACATGTCTTAACATGTCTTAACCACAAATGAAGGTCGTTACATAAGTAACATAAACCCAGTGCTTTTTACATCAAATATCATATGTGATTTGTGAAGATAACACAAATTAATTTATCATTCTGTTTGAGCAATTTGTTGTTTTAATGAGATTTGTTTTTTTCTATGTCTATGCTTTTATAAAGATATATTTTTTAACTATTTAAGGCCTGTAACTGTATGTTTACATGTATTTCAAAAGAACTAATGCTTGGTTGTGAACAGTAGTATTGGGATGTGAGTAAGAATGAGATTTGGTGCACCCTATAACCTGCTTTAAACTCCCAACTCTGTTTTGCCACTGACCGTTCCAAAGGGGTAGCCCTATTGTCAACCATTTTGTGTTTGTTATGTCTAATCTTGCCTTTTATTCATCTTTAAAGTTGTTCTTTGTTTCTGTGTGTGTTTTTGGTTGACTGTCGTCCTTGAATGATACTTTTCCTGTTCAATTTGTATATCTACTTATTATATCTCCGATTGTAATTAAACTTTTTAAATAATACAAAATAAGCTGGCATACTCCTATGATTACTTCAATAAACGAAAGCGTGACACATTTGCCAATATCAGCAAACCTAACTGCCATGAATAGTCTTATGCTTCACAAAACTTCATCTAGAATATATCAATTTACTTTGAAATTAGATTTGTTGTAATTAGTTTTCGAAATATGGAATCGGGCGCATATTTATGAAGCAATGTCTTCAATAGCAATTTCCATTATTAATATCAGAAATGTTATATCTCTGATTGTAATTAAACTTTTTAAATAAGACAAAATAAGTGGGCATACCGCTTTGGTTACTTAAATAAACGAAAGCGTGACACATTTGCCAATATCAGCACCTCTATTGCCCTAACTGCCATGAATAGATTGTCTTATGAGTCAAAAAGCTTCTTCTAGAACATATCAATTTACTTTGAAATTAGATTTGTTGTAATTAATTTTCGAAATATGGAATCGGGCGCATATTTATGAAGCAATGTCTAACAGTTTCCATTATTAATTTCAGAAATTTTAAATGAACTTTTCACTTTCGTCTTGTAGGCTGGAAGTATGGATATCAATTCATGTTTTCAGAGAAATATCATCGGAATGTAAGTTAATTGTGTTAAACGATTATAAGAAAATTGTAAAAACGCAGCAGGCATGTTTAATGCTATATAACGACTACCCTAGATTCACGTTCGTGTGTACCTTTTTGTAGCTTATAACAAACTGTCATAAAGTTTAAGAAATAATTTTGAGGAAATATATTAAATATTTTAATTGTTAGTTTGATGACGACGCGTTAGAGCGACGACTCAGAGTCCTCCTTATAACGATGTTAAATTTCTTCTAACTTTATCGACATCTGAAAATCTTTTCAAATTAAATTAATTTTGCTACTTAGTTACATGTTTAAGAATTTTCACGTGAAACACACCGCTGATTTATGCAACTAATTGATAAGTATTTCAAACACACTCCAAGATACGGCCTTTATTTGGTATGTAAGTTTACTAGTATATTATGCCTAATTATTACTAGTCTTCATATATTGTTCATTGCTAGACTTGTGGAAACCTCGTGTATAAAGATTATTTGTTTTGCTTGTTTTAAATCCCTTATGCTCTACAATGTGGCATATATATATAAGCTAAATTTATCAGTAGGAACATAGTTTAAAAAGATAGCATGTGTTTCCCCCAACAATGAAATGAAATGTACTAAATGAACAATTGTCTTGTCTTTGATCACACACTGTAATATATTATTTGTGATTTTGTTACATTTCCTCTTACTGCATATATGTATGCCTGAGCTGTAAATAAAGTTCTGTTCTTTTCTGTTCTATAACATCCAGAACAATCAATTCGTGGTTCATGTCGTTACATGTACACAGAATATGATACCAAGTACAATAAATACTCAAAAGGGGAGCCGTATATGAAATTGTGTTTGCTTGTATATTAATGTCGTGTATATGTTTACACGATTTACTAAAGAGGTAAAGCATTGATGGCATTATCCATCTGATTTCTCAGAGTATTTATTAATTTTAAATATTAATAAATACTGAAAAGGGAATATTTTATAAGCAACAAACGCAAATAGAGAAAGAGAGAAATATAGCAGACCCGATTTTATTGAGTCTGTTCATGAGAGGTACATAATGTGCATCACCTCTCATGCCCCTATCACCGGTTTGAGTGGTATTCTACTTTAAAGGCACAGAGATTGGGCTGGATGATCCCAAACGGATTACACTATTAGTAAAATATCAACACATGTGTGCGTTTGGTTGGAACTGAACGTATTTCAATTATATCTACTATCTTAAAGAAAACGAAAAACAGATCAAATGTAGTTAAAATGACGAGAAACAATTTACAACAGATTAAATCCGGCCAAAGTTATAGTTGTTTTGTAAACAAAAATAGTGATGTGATGTCTTATTTGGCCTTTTATTCATCTTTAAAAAAATCTTTACTCCTCTGTGTGTTTGTGGCTGACTGTCGTCTTTGAATGCTGCTTTTCCTGTTCGATTTTTATATCTACATTTGTTAGATATGCTAGTAAGAATATGCATGTGTTGCAAAGTTCAAATATGATTCCAATCAATAACGAAACTGTTTCGGCATGTACACAATTCATATACCGACATTATCAAACATTATATCAAAAAATTAAAAAAAAAAAAACATTTATATAATGACTGTGTTAAACAATAGTTAAGTGGGGGAAATATTTACATTTCACGACTGTTGGATTATAATCCGGAAAGAGAAAATGCACATGAGTAAAATATTAACGTTGGAGACATGTCAGTGTTCTGGTATACGTGATATTTTCTCGGCTTTGGAATATTTCAAGTACATTTATACATTTCAGGCTTAAGCTTTATCCTTAATATGTCATTCACATGTTTCATCATCAGTTTTTACGAACTTTGTGTCCAGACATTTGTTGATTAAACAGTTTTTTTTCTGAAATGGGACAACAATGACAGTTACGTGACAACATTATATAAATAAACTTCGGTGTATTTGTTTTGCAGAGTCTCGGTTTCGATAAAAACAATTATACTTCGTGTTGGAATTTCTCTATCTTCACCGGATACCAATGAAAGCTTCTTATATTCTATGCGATTAGTTATCCCGTAGATATGTTACTTTTGGTTATACAAGTACATGCACATATCTGGTTCCTTTCTTTTTCAAAACTATGGCTCCAAATGATAGTAAACACATTAAAAAATAGTATGATAATGGGCTTTGGAAACGGCCGAGCACGACACATACGAAATATTGCAGTTTCGGTTTGATTGAGACTGTTCATGAGCGGTAGTGAATATGCTAGCTACCGCTCACGCCCTCTAGCCCCGGGTTGAGCAGAACTCAATATTCATAAAAATCAACAGTACAAAATGTTAACCATCCCGAAGATGGCATGCATATGACGGTGTTTAAAAAAATATATATTATAACCATTACTGAATATGTAAGATTATCAGAAATGTGTTTAATGGAAGATACAATAATTTATATAATGTTCACAATTCATCAAACGGTATATCCGTTTTGTGGTATGATGTTTATTTTCTAGATGGGTATTACCTTTAAAAAGCCAACTATAGCATACACAACGAAGTACTCGTATTTGTCATTTGCTTAAGTTTCATTATTACACATTTTAGTTGTCTTGTTTATCTTTCATATTTTGTTATTTGTGAACATGGCACCCGTAAAATAATATAGTACATTTACTTTTAACATTTAGCGGTCTCATACATATTTACATTTATCCAATATTTTTCTTCATATTTTAAAATTGCTGAACTCCTTTTTTCCAGAAAGCAGTATAAAAAACACACAAAAAACACAACATAATTACATTACAAGGATATAGCGCATTGTTTGATAGCTATATCATACGGAAAAATGAACAGTTTATGCAGTATGAATATGTGACAGTGCATTAGGTAATATTACAGTTAAGGTATCTTGTTATATGTGCTACAGAACAGAAATGTGTGTACTAACAACATATTCTAATCCTAATACCCTTGCTGGATGATTTTTGTAGAATAATTATTCAACATTTCAATAACGTTGATTCTGAATATCAGAATAGTTGTGATAAATAAAGGATATGCATAAAGTTCAATGGCATGAAACCAAGTCTGCTACTTATCTCTCTTGTCTGTGTGTGTTGCTTCCAAGCGATTCCATTTTTAGTGTGTATTGACATTCACACTAGCGTTTGTGTATTGCGGTGTGGTGGCTGTAAAAGACCGCCCCGACTATAAACAATTAGTGTTAGTACTTACTGGTCATCAAGTTCATTCCCTGTATTTCCCTTTTCATATTTTTAAAGCAGAATACCACTTAAACCGAGTCTGATTCTTGTCTCTCTTGTTTGTGTGTGTTGCTTCCAAGGGATCCCCCTTTCAGTATATATTACGATATGATGAGTACTACCAACCAAGTCGAACATGCAATTTAATTGTTGTTTGTTTCGTATGCATGCTTGTAGTTGATTGTGTTCTGTGAATCCTACATTTCCTGTTCGACTTTTATATCTTTTTTTATTGAATTACGCACTGTGCTTTGTAACAATGATTTAGCAATTCATTTGTTTTCCATTGTCATATTATTTCCGCAGACCTAATTGCTTATGCATCATTTAGTCTTATTTATTCTGGTTCTCCATGTTTGTCTACATTTCTATTTGTGGATATATTTCTGTTTGTGACTGATAATACTTAAAAGAAAACCGAAGTTGATATTATTCATAATTGATATTTAAAGCTACACAGTCCCTATTTTAACTGGTAATAACTGATGAATATGAATGAGTCACGTGTGAAGTAGTTTCAAATCGACGAACACACCAAAAGTCGGTATATAAACTGAAATCGATGCGTAAAATTTCACTTTTTTATTTAATATCCGTACAGGTAACATCGATAAATATACGGCTTCAGAATATATCTGATAAAAAAAACAGTTGCCCGGAACGGGAATTGAACCACAGCCTTGCACTAATAAGTTTTACGGCACGTCGACACATAAATAGGTCATATTGTGCGCAAAAACTGATGAATGATGAAGAAATGAAGGATTAATTAAAAATTAATGTAAATATATAAAGATAAAAATATTTACAAGTAAGGGATAATATGGTAGTAATATAAACTATATATGTAAATCAACAAATGCCCGAAAACGGGTATATAAAGAAGTAAATATATACAAGAACATATTATAATGATTTATATAGTCTTACTTCCTTCAGGAAATCTAAAACTAGACTAAAATCTATAGTATTAAATAACTCGGTCATAGTATTAACATTGTAGTACCTTTGACGCATAGGATCAAAGTCTACACATTCCAGCAATATGTGTTTGACAGTTAACGGTGCAAAGCAGTGTATACATTCTGGTATTTGCTCACTTTGTAATAAATATGAATGAGTATAACGTGTATGCCCTATCCTGCACCGGGCTAGGACAACTTCCTCTCGACGAATGGGTCTACTAGAAGAACGCCATTCTCCGAGTAAGGTTTAATTGAATGGAGTTTATTGTTAACTGACAAATCCCAAGCGGCTTGCCAAGAGTTACGAATATATGTGTTAATACAACTTTTAAAGTCAGTATAAGGTAATTTGGTATTAGATATATGTAAACCTATTGCTGCCTTAGCAGCACTATCAGCTCTATTATTACCACGTATTCCTACATGGCTTGGAAGCCAGCAGAAAATAATAACATTATCAATTATAAGAGAATTGTACATTTCTAAAAGTTGAAGCACAACTGGGTTATTATGTTTCATATTACCCAGTGCTTGAAGAAATGAAAGGGAATCAGAAAAGATTACAATATGGTCATCATGAAGGATGTACGCTGAATCACTAGACCACGGCTATTTATTGGTAAGTTGTATCATGTTAACACCAAATAGGCATTACGTAATGACAAGCGCATTCTAGGACAACATTCAACCACAAACACACACAGAAACAAATAACAACTTTAAAGATGAACAAAATGCCAAATTAGACATCACAAACACAAAATGGTTGACAATAGGGCTACCGCCTTGGAACGGTCAGTGGCACAAAAAGGCCACTGGTGGTTTAAACCAGGTTCTAGGGTGCACCAAACCTCACACTTACCCTACTGTCATCCCACATGTCCCAGTAAAACGGGACAGTGTAAATATAGAAATTCCCGCCATGAACTATTCTCTAACCAACAAGGCAGCATTAATAGGCAATATAAGTAAAACACAAAGATGCTCGTGTATATATAAATATAAATTTGTTTTAATTAATTTTCGAAATATGGAATCGGGCGCATATTTATGAAGCAATGTCTAACAGTTTCCATTATTAATTTCAGAAATTTTAAATGAACTTTTCACTTTCGTCTTGTAGGCTGGAAGTATGGATATCAATTCATGTTTTCAGAGAAATATCATCGGAATGTAAGTTAATTGTGTTAAACGATTATAAGAAAATTGTAAAAACGCAGCAGGCATGTTTAATGCTATATAACGACGACCCTAGATTCACGTTCGTGTGTACCTTTTTGTAGCTTATAACAAACTGTCATAAAGTTTAAGAAATAATTTTGAGGAAATATATTAAATATTTTAATTGTTAGTTTGATGACGACGCGTTAGAGCGACGACTCAGAGTCCTCCTTATAACGATGTTAAATTTCTTCTAACTTTATCGACATCTGAAAATCTTTTCAAATTAAATTAATTTTGCTACTTACATGTTTAAGAATTTTCACGTGAAACACACCGCTGATTTATGCAACTAATTGATAAGTATTTCAAACACACTCCAAGATACGGCCTTTATTTGGTATGTAAGTTTACTAGTATATTATGCCTAATTATTACTAGTCTTCATATATTGTTCATTGCTAGACTTGTGGAAACCTCGTGTATAAAGATTATTTGTTTTGCTTGTTTTAAATCCCTTATGCTCTACAATGTGGCATATATATATAAGCTAAATTTATCAGTAGGAACATAGTTTAAAAAGATAGCATGTGTTTCCCCCAACAATGAAATGAAATGTACTAAATGAACAATTGTCTTGTCTTTGATCACACACTGTAATATATTATTTGTGATTTTGTTACATTTCCTCTTACTGCATATATGTATGCCTGAGCTGTAAATAAAGTTCTGTTCTTTTCTGTTCTATAACATCCAGAACAATCAATTCGTGGTTCATGTCGTTACATGTACACAGAATATGATACCAAGTACAATAAATACTCAAAAGGGGAGCCGTATATGAAATTGTGTTTGCTTGTATATTAATGTCGTGTATATGTTTACACGATTTACTAAAGAGGTAAAGCATTGATGGCATTATCCATCTGATTTCTCAGAGTATTTATTAATTTTAAATATTAATAAATACTGAAAAGGGAATATTTTATAAGCAACAAACGCAAATAGAGAAAGAGAGAAATATAGCAGACCCGATTTTATTGAGTCTGTTCATGAGAGGTACATAATGTGCATCACCTCTCATGCCCCTATCACCGGTTTGAGTGGTATTCTACTTTAAAGGCACAGAGATTGGGCTGGATGATCCCAAACGGATTACACTATTAGTAAAATATCAACACATGTGTGCGTTTGGTTGGAACTGAACGTATTTCAATTATATCTACTATCTTAAAGAAAACGAAAAACAGATCAAATGTAGTTAAAATGACGAGAAACAATTTACAACAGATTAAATCCGGCCAAAGTTATAATTGTTCTGTAAACAAAAATAGTGATGTGATGTCTTATTTGGCCTTTTATTCATCTTTAAAAAAATCTTTACTCCTCTGTGTGTTTGTGGCTGACTGTCGTCTTTGAATGCTGCTTTTCCTGTTCGATTTTTATATCTACATGTGTTAGATATGCTAGTAAGAATATGCATGTGTTGCAAAGTTCAAATATGATTCCAATCAATAACGAAACTGTTTCGGCATGTACACAATTCATATACCGACATTATCAAACATTATATCAAAAAATTTAAAAAAAAAAAACATTTATATAATGACTGTGTTAAACAATAGTTAAGTGGGGGAAATATTTACATTTCACGACTGTTGGATTATAATCCGGAAAGAGAAAATGCACATGAGTAAAATATTAACGTTGGAGACATGTCAGTGTTCTGGAATACGTGATATTTTCTCGGCTTTGGAATATTTCAAGTACATTTATACATTTCAGGCTTAAGCTTTATCCTTAATATGTCATTCACATGTTTCATCATCAGTTTTTACGAACTTTGTGTCCAGACATTTGTTGATTAAACAGTTTTTTTTCTGAAATGGGACAACAATGACAGTTACGTGACAACATTATATAAATAAACTTCGGTGTATTTGTTTTGCAGAGTCTCGGTTTCGATAAAAACAATTATACTTCGTGTTGGAATTTCTCTATCTTCACCGGATACCAATGAAAGCTTCTTATATTCTATGCGATTAGTTATCCCGTATATATGTTACTTTTGGTTATACAAGTACATGCACATATCTGGTTCCTTTCTTTTTCAAAACTATGGCTCCAAATGATAGTAAACACATTAAAAAATAGTATGATAATGGGCTTTGGAAACGGCCGAGCACGACACATACGAAATATTGCAGTTTCGGTTTGATTGAGACTGTTCATGAGCGGTAGTGAATATGCTAGCTACCGCTCACGCCCTCTAGCCCCGGGTTGAGCAGAACTCAATATTCATAAAAATCAACAGTACAAAATGTTAACCATCCCGAAGATGGCATGCATATGACGGTGTTTAAAAAAATATATATTATAACCATTACTGAATATGTAAGATTATCAGAAATGTGTTTAATGGAAGATACAATAATTTATATAATGTTCACAATTCATTAAACGGTATATCCGTTATGTGGTATGATGTTTATTTTCTAGATGGGTATTACCTCTAAAAAGCCAACTATAGCATACACAACGAAGTACTCGTATTTGTCATTTGCTTAAGTTTCATTATTACACATTTTAGTTGTCTTGTTTATCTTTCATATTTTGTTATTTGTGAACATGGCACCCGTAAAATAATATAGTACATTTACTTTTAACATTTAGCGGTCTCATACATATTTACATTTATCCAATATTTTTTTTCATATTTTAAAATTGCTGAACTCCTTTTTTCCAGAAAGCAGTATAAAAAACACACAAAAAACACAACATAATTACATTACAAGGATATAGCGCATTGTATGATAGCTATATCATACGGAAAAATGAACAGTTTATGCAGTATGAATATGTGACAGTGCATTAGGTAATATTACAGTTAAGGTATCTTGTTATATGTGCTACAGAACAGAAATGTGTGTACTAACAACATATTCTAATCCTAATACCCTTGCTGGATGATTTTTGTAGAATAATTATTCAACATTTCAATAACGTTGATTCTGAATATCAGAATAGTTGTGATAAATAAAGGATATGCATAAAGTTCAATGGCATGAAACCAAGTCTGCTACTTATCTCTCTTGTCTGTGTGTGTTGCTTCCAAGCGATGCCATTTTTAGTGTGTATTGACATTCACACTAGCGTTTGTGTAGTGCGGTGTGGTGGCTGTAAAAGACCGCCCCGACTATAAACAATTAGTGTTAGTACTTACTGGTCATCAAGTTCATTCCCTGTATTTCCCTTTTCATATTTTTAAAGCAGAATACCACTTCAACCGAGTCTGATTCTTGTCTCTCTTGTTTGTGTGTGTTGCTTCCAAGGGATCCCCCTTTCAGTATATATTACGATATGATGAGTACTGCCAACCAAGTCGAACATGCAATTTAATTGTTGTTTGTTTCGTATGCATGCTTGTAGTTGATTGTGTTCTGTGAATCCTACATTTCCTGTTCGACTTTTATATCTTTTTTTATTGAATTACGCACTGTGCTTTGTAACAATGATTTAGCAATTCATTTGTTTTCCATTGTCATATTATTTCCGCAGACCTAATTGCTTATGCATCATTTAGTCTTATTTATTCTGGTTCTCCATGTTTGTCTACATTTCTATTTGTGGATATATTTCTGTTTGTGACTGATAATACTTAAAAGAAAACCGAAGTTGATATTATTCATAATTGATATTTAAAGATACACAGTCCCTATTTTAACTGGTAATAACTGATGAATATGAATGAGTCACGTGTGAAGTAGTTTCAAATCGACGAACACACCAAAAGTCGGTATATAAACTGAAATCGATGCGTAAAATTTCACTTTTTTATTTAATATCCGTACAGGTAACATCGATAAATATACGGCTTCAGAATATATCTGATAAAAAAAACAGTTGCCCGGAACGGGAATTGAACCACAGCCTTGCACTAATAAGTTTTACGGCACGTCGACACATAAATAGGTCATATTGTGCGCAAAAACTGATGAATGATGAAGAAATGAAGGATTAATTAAAAATTAATGTAAATATATAAAGATAAAACTATTTACAAGTAAGGGATAATATGGTAGTAATATAAACTATATATGTAAATCAACAAATGCCCGAAAACGGGTATATAAAGAAGTAAATATATACAAGAACATATTATAATGATTTATATAGTCTTACTTCCTTCAGGAAATCTAAAACTAGACTAAAATCTATAGTATTAAATAACTCGGTCATAGTATTAACATTGTAGTACCTTTGACGCATAGGATCAAAGTCTACACATTCCAGCAATATGTGTTTGACAGTTAACGGTGCAAAGCAGTGTATACATTCTGGTATTTGCTCACTTTGTAATAAAAATGAATGAGTATAACGTGTATGCCCTATCCTGCACCGGGCTAGGACAACTTCCTCTCGACGAATGGGTCTACTAGAAGAACGCCATTCTCCGAGTAAGGTTTAATTGAATGGAGTTTATTGTTAACTGACAAATCCCAAGCGGCTTGCCAAGAGTTACGAATATATGTGTTAATACAACTTTTAAAGTCAGTATAAGGTAATTTGGTATTAGATATATGTAAACCTATTGCTGCCTTAGCAGCACTATCAGCTCTATTATTACCACGTATTCCTACATGGCTTGGAAGCCAGCAGAAAATAATAACATTATCAATTATAAGAGAATTGTACATTTCTAAAAGTTGAAGCACAACTGGGTTATTATGTTTCATATTACCCAGTGCTTGAAGAAATGAAAGGGAATCAGAAAAGATTACAATATGGTCATCATGAAGGATGTACGCTGAATCACTAGACCACGGCTATTTATTGGTAAGTTGTATCATGTTAACACCAAATAGGCATTACGTAATGACAAGCGCATTCTAGGACAACATTCAACCACAAACACACACAGAAACAAATAACAACTTTAAAGATGAACAAAATGCCAAATTAGACATCACAAACACAAAATGGTTGACAATAGGGCTACCGCCTTGGAACGGTCAGTGGCACAAAAAGGCCACTGGTGGTTTAAACCAGGTTCTAGGGTGCACCAAACCTCACACTTACCCTACTGTCATCCCACATGTCCCAGTAAAACGGGACAGTGTAAATATAGAAATTCCCGCCATGAACTATTCTCTAACCAACAAGGCAGCATTAATAGGCAATATAAGTAAAACACAAAGATGCTCGTGTATATATAAATACAAAAAAAACTATAGCCTAGAAAGCCACAAAGAAGGTACTCAGTGACTTTGCAGAAGCCAGAGCAACAAGAAAACAAACCATTGAGGGCAAGACAAGACAAGATTGCAGACAAACATCAAACGTCACCGTCCTTTTGAAGATAGTATGGAAATGATCATGACCAAGGAGCTTACCTAGTTTGTAAGTCACGTCACCATGCAAGTCAGGTTGTGATAGACCTTGTCGCAGAAGAGTTCTTAAATTACTTTTATATTTGGAAAGAAGATCAGGGTTACGATAATAAAATTGTGCAAAGGTTTTAGGCAGTTTATGATAACGGTAGCCCTGATGGAGTAGCTTTTTAGTAATGCAAAGATTACGAATATTAAAGTCCTCAACTCGAGTACATATTATTAACCATAGTAGAAAAAAAAAAGTTGTCAATGTTCAATATATCATCCAGATACCGAGAGGTGTTATTAAAGGCTTCAATAACATCTGCCTGGGTATCTGGTGAAAGACTCGACATGAAATCTCTTTCATAGCATCTGCGACAAGTGGTGCACAGTTCGTACCCATAGGGATACCAACAATTTGTCTATAAACGGTCGTTCCATACCTGACGAAAATAGTATATAATAGGAAGATGAGTGCTTCAAAAACTTCTTGACACATAGTGTAATTGTTTAAACTGCCGTTAGTAAAAGCGCTTTAATATTATTACAAACTCATCAAGCGCTAAATATCAAGTCGAGATATGGTTGTTTTGAGGCGAAGTATTAGTTTCATATTGATAACATACGGTATTACACCAGGCAATGTTAATTTACACGTGCGACAAGATGGACTACATGTGTTGCCTCATAATAAATGGTAGTTAGTATACTATTTTCTCAAGTAGCGGTATAGTTTAGAGAATAGAGCACCGGACTTTAACTCAGAAGGTCGTGTGTGCAAGCCCCGAAAGAGGCTATCCTTTTTTTCTTGAAAACTACTGTTACCTGCGTATAGATACAATATGCACTGGTCGATGTATATACAGTAAATGATTCCTGCGCATTATTTGCTCGCTTAAATACCCGATTTCAACAAGAGCTGGTGAACATGAAGTTACAAATAAAGACACGCCTACAAAGAAGAAATCGATTGATATAGAGACTCTGTAGCTTTAAACATGTTTTATATATTCCTGAAATGTGTAGTGCAGTGTCTCGTTTTTATTCAATAGGGACATTTGAAACGGGGATAGTTAACTTCAGCTGCTGGGATAGTTAAATTCAGATCTAACGTTAAATTTGTTCTATATATACAATATGAATATACTGAAGACACAAATCTAATTTCTTTTTTCAGCATTTAGGGAGCCATCATTTAATGTCCTCTACCTTCGCTCATTGCTTATAATTGCCTTCATTACGGATTCAGTTAAATGTTGTATTTGCAAATACTTCAAACCAGTCTGGGTTTTTTTTCAATGTAACAATGCATATTGCATCATTAATACTTGCTAAATTATACCATAATGACAAATACATCTGGAATCAGGGAATATTCATTTTGATTAAAACCATTATGGTATTTATCTTTTGTAATTTTGCTTATTGTTTCTTGCAATGTTTGCGCTTTTATTTTAATCACGCCTTTGGTTTCGAACCAGTCATTTTATACAGAGCAATAGTTTGACTGAATACAATGTTATTAGGGTTTAAGTGGAAAAAAATATGTTCATATTGTGTCATTTTCCTAATAAATGACAATTTGAATTTCGTATCATGTTCTGATTTATTTCATTTTCCCCAAAGACAAAGATATCTCACATCAAACAGATCATAACCTAATGCTCGTGTAAACTAATAATGTGTACATAAACACTTTTTTCTCGAAACGTGGCACACCGATATGTCTTTTTAATACGATGTTTAACGTCCACTTGATCGTAAAGCTGTCGGCGTCGTGGTTGTAGACTGAGTTATGATCCTTCAGATAAAAGCACGTTATAACGTAATAATTATCCACTGTTTGATAACTTTCCTTTGCAGCATGATTTACTCGGGAATTAATATTGCTGAGATCGTGTGCAGAAGTCAATATAGGGAGATGATACATGTACGTAAGACTATCATGTCTTTAAAAAGTTTTAAAAGTTTTGTCGTAATATTTACATTCGCCTGATACTTTTAGTTGAAATATAGCGTCTAATGTCGAATAAACTTTTGTTCAAGTAATAGGCGGAGCTAATTCGCATGCATCTAATGTGCTTCAAGACATTTATTATTACCAGCCTCCCAGTGCACGTTATTGTTGGTACAATAAAACGGAAATGTACTGTACATACTATAGATATAAGAACTGCAAAATAAACAGTGATATTCTTTAAACTTCAAGCCCCGTTTTTGTTAATTAGATTAGAGCTAATTGCGCATGCATCTAATGTACTTCAATAAGAAATTTATTATTACATGTCTCCCAGTGCACGTTATTCTTGGTACTATAAAACGGAAATGTATTGTACATACTATAGATATAAGTACTGCAAAATAAACAGTGAAATTCTTTAAACTTTAAGATCCGTTTTAGATATGTTAAATAGCACACATTGAAGAAAGCCAACAGCTCAGATACCATAGCAGCATTCCTCGTTCATCGATTTCAAATGATTACATACGTATTAAAATATATTAACTATCCATATTTAGATGGGCACATACGTCGTGTTACATCCTACGGAGTTTATATCTCCCAGCTAATTCGTTTTCTAGGGCATGTAGCGATGTTAAGGATTTCAGTTATCGAAATCAAGTTATTACAAGTAAACTTCTTAATCAAGGCTTTCTTTATCATTGACTACGTAGATCTTTCTCAAAGTTCGATCACCGCAAAGAAAACATGTTGGTGAAGTACAACACCAACCGAAAAGCCTCTCTGCGACAAGGAATATCACAACCGTTATTCTATGGAGATGTGATCTATAAACTTCGGAAATTAAATGGGTCTTACGGATTTCCTGATCACTTTAGAAAATTTATCAGGAAATTCGTCAGAAAAGGATACGACCCTTTAGTATTACAGCGCATTTCTATTTTGGTGATTGACACCTCTACTGTCAGTCACTATTCTTCACTTTCTCTTAATCATGGGCGTCCGTGGCCGAGTGGTTAGAGTCTCTAACTTGAAATCACTTGACCCTCATGGGTCTAGAAATCTTAAGGTGAGGAAGCTATCCAGCTGGCTTGGGGACCGTTGGTGGTTCGACCCAGCTAACAGAATACAGGCAACCAAAAACCAAACATTCAAAACAAACAACAATCGTAGGAAAACAATATAGAAACAAACAATGTGACAAAACAAACACAAAAAGGTTCACAATACCACCTTAGAATAGTCTTTTGCTAAAGGGCCACTGGGTGTTTTGATATTAACTGAGATCGATGAGCCCGATATTAATATACATATATCGTTGGTACATTGTACAGTTTCAAATCCTTTTGTTTTCTTACTTTAATTCCAAAAAAATGGTTCCACTAATCAGTCATTAAAATGTCTGTGTATTATTTAATCACACAACTGTTGTCTGCATTTAATCTATTATTTTGAGTGTTACATCTGATATTGTTTATTTCGCTTATTATTTGCTCGTTTAGGGAATAGCATTCTGTCAGATACTGGGCCATGGAATGGTATAAAAGTATCTCACTGAAAGTTCCAAGTTCACCGTCATATGCATATATTTTATGGATGGTTCAAATATGTATACTATTCACATTTTAATAATTGAGTTCTGCTCAACCCGGGGCTAGTGGGCGTGAACGGTAGCAAACAGTTTCCCCTACTGTTAGTAAATAGTCTCAATGAATGCGGGCTGCAATATTTGTTTGTATTTATTGTGTTCGGCGATTTCCAAATCTCTCAATTCCTACTCTTTTTAAACCAGGCTTAACTCTTTGATTATGGGTTTGAAATCACGCAGGTTTGCCAGAACAAAAGTATTAATGCTTCTAGTCATCACACTGGATATGGTGTTTTTCTTCAAAATGGTTTTATGTGTTGTTATTGAAGATGGGCTATGAAAGAGACTCAATACTGAACTTAGTTTATATTTATTGGAATAACAAGGCCATAATCCCATTATGTATATACAATGAAAATGTTAACCAAGATGTTTAGGAGCTTCGTGCACAAAACCGAGAAACATTTTCGATTAACTTTGATAGATTTACGGCCAGTGACAATTATTAAGGGATTCTAAGGGAAATGAACAACGATTTATTATTCTTCAAAAGGTACAGTTTGAACTAGTATACAATATCTGCGTTACATATTATAGAAAAGAAAAATTTGTATGACATGAGCTTGTAGATTTATAAATGTTGAACAACAAAACAATAATATTATTTGGAAACTTAACGAAGAATGCAATCTGATCATTGTGCAGGTCAACAACCTCGAAAATGGAAGGTGAGTGTGTACCAGCTTTTTCAGTTAATTGACTGTCGTCTTTGAATGCTACTTTTTCTTTTCGATTTTTATATCTATTTTTACTATGTCAATACATATGTTTTCTAGCAATGCAAATATATACATGTATATATGGTAACATTTAAGAATCAAAGGACTAAAGGTAATGAGAGTCGCCAAGATTGAACAGTGTCTGTCTTCATGGTCAGGTTAAAGGTTATGTTAAATTTGACAGGTGTGGCGTATTAAAATGAAACGTTGCTGCCTAGAACATGAGATCTTTTTTGGAGTAAGCGAGCTGATGCAAAGGACAGTACTAGCACTTTTGCCAACCGATAATAATCAGAGCCGACTTGGTGAAACTTGAGCGAAACTTGGAGCCAAATTTTTAATCAGGTTTTATTAGACTATCGGGGCCTCCTCTTGCTGTATTTTTTTTTGTGACCACTTTCTACAAGTTAAAGAATTAGGAGCCTAGACTAGAATGCATTTAAAAGTAGAATTCCAGGAACTCCTTACACCTTAAATAATGAATAGAAATATACTTTATATCTGTATCTATACATATATATATATATATATTCCACTAACATGTATTTGTAAAGGACAGTTTTTCTTATTTGATTAAGTAAAAAAAAAATAATAATAATTATCCGAAATTATGTACCATCCGAACTACAATGACACCGCTCTTTTACGGCCCTAAAATTTCACAAACATTCATTCGAGCCGCGGGCATCGGGCTATCCTACTTTTCGAGCACTGTATGTTCCAATAGATTTCCTGTTGATACACTGTGAGATAATTATTTTTTATTGAATTCCAGCAAGGAAATAAACACTACATGGGTAAATGCCAAAACATTTGGATTTTTCTTCTTCTTTTTACTGTAGTGCAAAGATTGCCGTGTGTCCCTTTAAACTATTTGATTTGTTTACCTTGTTGTTGTTGGTAGTAGAACTGAGCACTTCTTGACAAATTCTTTCATCAACTTGTGTATTTATTTGTAGTAGATGCTATACTATTTCTCAAATTACTAGGCACAATAACTACACTATTTACATGTTCGACATCCGGGTAACTACGCTATTGAAACTTTCCATTCATAAAATATTTATGCGTGTATATTGCGCATAGTATTTCAGTAATTTTCAAAACAGACACGTATATACTGTATACAATGACAATTATTCACAATCAGTAGTTATATTATTCGTTATATATAACGTTCATGTCAGTCACCTTATGGAATTAAGTTATACTTGAGGCAGTTAAAGGAACTACATTCTCGAAGTGCATTCTCGAAGTGAGTAAAGCTCCTCGTCCGAAAACTGTCGGTAAATCTACAAAAAGACACGTTTATACTGTATACAATTACAATTATTTCATTATTTCACAATCAGTAGTTATATTACTCAGTATACGTCACGCTCATGTCAGTCACCTTATCAAATTAAGTTGTATTTGAGGCAGTTAAAGGGGACTACATTGTCGAAAACGGTAAAGCTCCTCAACCAAAAACACCATATTCAGAAATTGCAGTATACACGACTCCATGAGTCAGCCATGCTCACGCATTTCAAGAAACTAATCCACCGAATAACGGACAAATTACACTTAAAAACTGTTTATTGAATCTCTATCAAGGTGTTCAGTTAATATAATAATGTATATGTGCCGATTACAAGTATAGGTTTATTAACATTATCTTAAAATGCCCGTTATTGAATAGGCGTAACATTAATTATCTGTTCGTAATTCTGAACACGACGCTCCAGGTTTTGGTTAAAGTCATTTATATAATAGGGTCTATTTGTATATATCATAAAATATAAGCGTTGTTCATTGATCTAGAAGCAGTCACGTGTGATTAAATAGTTCTGACCATTCTCATTGGAAATATGTCAACCGTTCAATAGTTCATCACGTGACCGTGCAATAGTAAATTTAGCGTGCAATAGTACAGCTTTGTCATTGACACGCTTCTTTAGAAACAGCAAAGCGTCAGGTGACCGTGCAATAGTCGATATGTGTCAGTGACGCAGCATCATGTGACTGTGCAATAGTCGATCTCTGTCAGTGACGCAGCATCATGTGACCGTGCAATAGTCGATCTGTATCAGTGACGCAGCATCATGTGACCGTGCAATAGTCGATCTGTGTCAGTGACGCAGCATCATGTGACCGTGCAATAGTCGATTTGTGTCAGTGACGCAGCATCATGTGACCGTGCAATGGTTGATCTCTGTCAGTGACGCAGCAGCATGTGACCGTGCAATAGTCGATCTGTGTCAGTGACGCAGCATCATGTGACCGTGCAATAGTCGATCTGTGTCAGATCTGTGTCAGTGACGCAGCATCATGTGACCGTGCAATAGTCGATCTGTGTCAGTGACGCGCTTCTTGAAATGAACAAAGGAAGCATATACATCGTTTACACGGCTCACACTCCAAATTTTAATTTCATTAGTAAAAAATCAAAACTGTTATATTTTCTGATATATAATATAAAAAAACACTATTTAATGCCTTAGGAGTCAATGGATTAGAACTATTTATCCTCGGGAGTGACTACTGACCACTTAAGGATACTATTTTAGGATACTACCCTTATCGGGTCAGTAGTCAATCCCTCTGATAAATAGTTCTAACCATTGACTTCTAAGGAATTAAATAGTTGTATAATGAGTTTGGATTCTCACAATATGTAAGTTATATATATGGTCGGCAGAAGGATTAGAAACGGTGATCATCTGTTATAAAATGTGACTGTTGTTGGCGGGATAGGGACTTTAAAATTCAACGACGAGACCGGTTTTTGTTATAATTCGGTACAAAGTTTTGGTACTTTTATGTGAGTAAGATGTGAATGATTTTTTACAATATTATAAAAAGCATACACAGCGATAATCGATTCTGTGTCGTGGCAATGAAATGAACAGTGTAACCATTACACCAGCATGGTCATAACATGTAACAGGAAAAGAAACACACATATAGCAATTATGTATAATAATATTATTATTGTAAGAAACGAGTACCGTTTCTTCAAGAAACGAATACGGTTTCTTCCTCCCAATAGTAAAGAGCTCGACGAAATGTTCAGAACCAAGGGATATTACAAACTGCCACAAAAATAAATACTGGTATGGCAAGCTGTTTTAACAATCACCCGATACCCTAGATACCCTATGGAGTAGCTTTTTAGTAATGCAAATATTACGACTATTAAATTCCTCAACTCGAGTACATATTATTAACCATAGTAGAAAAGAAAAGGTTGTCAATGTTCAATATATCATCCAGATACCGAGAGGTGTTATTAAAGGCTTCAATATCATCTGCCTGGGTATCTGGTGAGACTCAACATGAAGTCTTTTTCATAGCAATATAGAAACAAATCTGCGACAAGTGGTGCACATTTCGTACCCATAGGGATACCAACAATTTGTCTATAAACGGTCGTTCCATATGTGACAAAAATATTATCTAATAGGAAGATGAGTGCTTCACAAACTTCTTGACATAGTGTAATTGTCTAAACTGCCGTTAGTAAATAACGCCTATTTAGTATTACAAACTCATCAAGCGCTAAATAACAAGTCGATATATGGTTGTTTTGAGGCGAAGTATTAGTCTTTTTGAGTTGCCGAAAATACCACTTTGTAGGCGTGTCTTTATTTGTAACTTCATGTTCACCAGTTCATGTCGAAATCGGGTATTTAAGCGAGCAAATAATGCGTAGGAAATCAGTTACTGTATATACATCGACCAGTGCATATCGTACCTATACACAGGTAACAGTAGTTTTCACAGAAAAAAAGGCTAGCCTCTTTCGGGGCTCGAACACACGACCTTCTGATTTAAAGTCCGCTGCTCTATATATATGTAAATTGGGCCTCCTGTGGTATTTTTGAGTTGCCGAAAATACCACAGGAATTTTTTAATTTTTTCAAACACACCTATCTACAAATCAGCATGAAATGCTGATTTTGCTGGTTATATTGTTTTACTTGATTTATTAAAACTTTTTTAAAATAGGGGTAGTGAAGATTGCAAGTTTAATTTTTTTTATAAGTTATCAAAATTATAAAATGTTTATTTAATACAAAACATATTTGTTGATTTGTTATTAAAATTACATTTAAATTAACAATTTTCTGACCTTGAATACAAAGGTGGTGGATCGTACTCATACACATTACTAAAACAATTTATTACACACTTTTTAGACTTTTTTGTAATGTTGCCATTGCTTCCTATATTCCCTGCTCTACTAGTTCTTTTTTTTGAACTTCACTTATTTTAGCCTTTTTTTGTTTGGTGTCTTCTTTTAAACTATAATATTTATCTAACTCATCTAAAATCATCTTAAACTCTTGATCAGATATTTGTGCATCACTCAACGCTTTTGATATTAACTGCTTTATGCTATTTAACTTAGCCTCTGCCAAAGTTTTTATTTCATGATGTTTTTGAGCTTTTACATTAAGCTTGCGTCTGATAAAATTAACACAAACACCTGTAGCTCCACATACTATTGCTGCTATTTCCAAAGGTAACAAAACTGGAATAACAAATCCAATCCCAGCCATAATAACACCTGCTGATATCAAGGTAGTGTCAATTCCATCTGTAATATTAATACCACGTTTATATTTTTTATAAAGTGACTGACGTATATCTCGTTCTGTAATTAACTTTTTTTCAATTTCTGAAATCTTTTGTAATCTATAATTTTGTCCGTCTTCCACTGGCAACTCAGGATATATACTTGGTGCTGTTGGTTGCTTCATTTTTTTTATTAATAAATAAAATATTAAAATAATTCAATTAATAATGATGCCACCGTATTTACAGCTGTAGCGTTGGCACTCTTGCATACAAAGTTAACAACAAAACCAGGACCAATCTCTAAAGGTTCATCAAAGTTATCATGATTGCGTGGGATGATATGAAGCGTTATGCCATAATTTGGTTGTTCAACACCATTGACAGAAACTATTACAGATACGTCACCAACTAATCGTTCACATGCTAAACCTATTCCCATAATCCATCCACGGCGTGTCATTACATGCCCCACATTTTTTTCTGCCCCGCCGTTACCAAATGAGAGTATTCTGTTTGATACAAGTGGGCCCTTAGCCTCTGCAAATATTGTTATAATCCCATATTTAAGATTATCAAACTTGTCATCAAAAGTATAAACTCGCCTTTGTAAATCTGAAACAATCTCTATCAAAGCATTCAAGTCTCCTTCTCTTGGTTCAGGTCTTGCTGGTCCAAATATACTCATTGTTTTTTTTATAAAAATATATTTTTTAAATAATTTCTAAAACACAACTCATAGGCAAACCGTGATTATTTATCTTGTTGCCATACTCATCTTTGACTTCTATTTTCAATTCAGTAATTGCACCATTCATAAGACAGTGATATTCAGGATAAAAACTTGTATATACTATATCTCCCAACTGCTTATTTACTACAGGTACAACACCTATAATAGTGCTTGGTGCACCATTGAAATAATTACTACTCGTATTAACTTGTTTCAGATGAACATATAGCTGTTTATAAGGAGCTAAATCAATTGGGTAATCTCCGTAATGAATACCTTTTAACCATTTTCTGTCCTCAAATCCCAGCATTTTTGAAAGACCGCTTGACATTCGTGTCTCTATTGATGTATCTAAAAAGGCTTCAGCATCTTGGACAATAATGTTCAGGATAATCTTTTCATTTAGAATTTTAAAAACTCTCATCAAGTCTTTAAAGTTATAGAGTCCATCTGGTAAACGATAAGTTTTATCTGGGTTTTTTGTCTTTATGACTTCATGATTAATATTAAACCAACCAATAGTGTATGTAAAACTTTTTAATCCAACGCGCTTAGTTCCATCTCTATTATCGATATACTGTTGTAAGTTAATAGAGTTGTCTATGTTTGAAATTGTATGAAACATTTTTTTTTAATATATATATATAAAAACACAAATAAAAATGATTTCTAAAGAATTCAAATATAACCCAGATGCTCAATATTTAAATACTTTTAGCAAGAAAGTGATAGATATAATAAATCAAAACATAGTCATTACATCAGACGGTAAAGACTTTAAAGCATCATTTCCCAATGTCTTTGAAAAATACAAACTTTCATACGTCAAATCAGATGCTATAGTCCAACGCTGGGAAACAGATTGGATGTTATTTTGGCAGAATCAGTTAAACTTTGCTATTTGGTGTGCGACAACTGGATGTGGCATTGATTTCAACAACCATCTAAAAGGAACAATTTATAATTACTGGACACATATTGGTTATCATCCTTTGATAAATACTGTATACGACAACAAAACGATGAGTTTTACAGTCTATGAGAGTGATAAAACATATCACATTGATTACATTGCACAAAGATCTGAAGCAGACAACAGCTGGTCTACTTTTATACTAGATAGTTCATCTGGATTTACAAGAGCAGGAGTAGAAATAATCAATGACAGCATAAGAACATACTGCTGGGCAATTCTTGGTTCACAATCACAAACAAGAACTGATATACTTGGAACTGGAACGGCATTTGATGCTCAAAAACAATTTTTAGCAAATGTAAAGGACGCAATAAATAGTCCCATTGACTTGCCCAGTAAAATTTCAAGATATGAAAACACTCTAAAATATGCAAGAAGTAAAGTAAATTTTGTCTATGGAAGTGGATTGTACATGTCTCCGAGTGACATGGAATTAAGAATCGGAATAATACAAGACTACAATAATGAAATTGTAATAGCAACCGATGCACAAGCATTAGGATTGAATAATGATGTAAATGTAAAACCAGTGCCACCAAAAATTATTCAACCTTTTCAAGGCACCACAACAAAGAAATTTTTACCGGAACATTCTGACTTTGATAAATCATCAATACATAAAACTGTGGAGCATAACTCACCAGAAATACAAAAAATAGCGATTGAACACGAAGATAACAAAACAACTATAATTGTTGGTACTATAGTCATAGGTCTTGCTGCATTACTTATTTACGAGATTTACTGAACCACTCTTTGGCTGCCACATACAACAACCCGGAAACAAACACAAGCAAAGCCCATAGATTGTTACCAAGCCAATTAATAACATTACCTGTTGCAGATAAAAGCCATGATACTATTGCACCAATAACTCCTGGAAGTGCTGCAGCAGCTTTACCAGCCAGGTTGGCAAGAAGCTTACCAAGATTACTTAGCTGTTTTTTTATCCAGTCCTTGACACTTGATGGATCAGGTTTTGGAGTTGGAATTGGTGCAGTCCCTCCTCCCGTTGTAGGAATAATGGTCTCAACTAATACCCCTATAATCATACCAAAGGCAGTCAAAATACTAACAATAGTAATACCTTGCTCCCTAAACAAGGTTTTGATTCTCTCACCCAATGTTGTGTCTTTTTTTAACACCCTATTCATAGTTTCTTTTCTCCTGTTTATTTGACTGCGTAATGCTTCTGTGTTTTCACTCGCCGCTTCAAGTCGTGTACTTCTTTCATCTTCTAAGTTTTTTATTCTGTCACGTATGCGCTCTTGTTGAAACTCATCCTCCTGCCCGGGGGTGCTAACCTGTTCTAATTTTTGTTTTTGTTTTGTTATATCTTTATCAAGCTCAGTGAGCTTTGAGAGATTATTAGTAAGTTCTCCACGGAAGCTTTGCAATCTCTTATCTAAACCTCGTATCTCTCGCAGTGTTAGACTTTCTGGTTGAACAGCAGTTTTAGGATGAGTTTCATCTATTATATTACTCAAATCACTCTCAATTGTATTTACAGCATCTACTGTATTTTGCACATCTCCAGTTGTTGAAAAAGTTTGCATTGGTATATTTTCTCCTCCTTTTGTGAGGGTATCTCTTGTTTTTACTAAGGTTGCACATTCTTTTCTACCTTGAGCCAGTCTAGCAGCCGGAACTAAATAATCATACATTTTTAAAGTGTTTTTGATAAAGCCGACACCATATTTTCCAGCGCATACAATTTGACTGCACTATTTCCCCTATGATAAGTAAGTGGAACATCATCTGTTCCCAACTGAACTGCATATAACATTATTCTACCGTTTTTGTCCTTATCCATTTTGAAATTTTTATAATCAATTTCGCTGATATCCTCGTTAAATTCTTACAAAATTCATCTACTAACCACTGTTTATGTTTAAGCTGTTCTTCCGTTTTATCTTCCCCTTCAAGCTGATCAATATAGTTATTTTCATTTACAATTTGTCTCTGAAATTCTGAGTCAGGTTGTATAAATTCTGGTTCGTCAGAAAGTAATTCATTTAGCCAGGCATCTTCATCTTCAACATCTGGATCGAACAAATAAAAACAATGTCGGCTTACGGAAACAAACTCAACCCTCATAGAAAACTAAGAGAACCTCATGGTGCCAAAGGCATCCGCACAAGTGTAGTAATAACTAATAATCCATCAACAATAGACCAAAACCAGCAACTGCTTGTAAGATTTCCCAATCTAAGTACTAATGATGTGAAAGTTCCTCGTACTGCTCGTCTTGCCTTTGAAATGACTTAAAAGCAGAACAGACGCCAACGCTACTCTATTTCAAAATCTGGGTAGAACAATTGTGAAAAAAATGACAATAAGAATAAGTGGCAATGAAGTCATGTCAATAGATGACAGTGATATATATCATTGTTATGTAGATTTATGGAAAAGCCCTACCGAACGATTAAACACAGCTTACCAAGGTATTGGTAAATCAAACATGTTAAAACATAGAGTTGGTGCGGGAGATGCTTCCTCAGACACCGGAGATGAAGCCATAGCAGCAGCTTATGGAAAAAGATTTTGTATTCCACTGGACTTTGAAATGTTAGAAAGTCATATGCCATTTTATCAAGCGGGGCTTGGTGATAGGTTAGAATATGAATTAACGTTTAACGATTATAACAAAGTTATCAAAAGCACTGATGCTGATGCATCTTATGTAATAAAAAATATCTGCTTGGAATTTGATACAGTTAGTGATGTTGAATTAGCCAGACAAATAAGACAGCAAATCAATGGTAAGATGTCATTTATGTATGATCGTATCTTGCGACATAGAAAAATAATAGCAAACAAATCTGAAACCCTTTGGAACATCAACATTAATGTACCAGCACGGAGCATGAAAGGTATTCTAATGCTGTTTGAAGACCCAGAAAGAACAAGCGCAGAAACCTATTACAACCCAATGATTGAAAAGGTTGAAATGACAATAGAGGGAGTACCAAATCAGTTGTATAGTCAGGGCATGAGGGCATATCAACATTGGGATGAAATTAACAAATATTTTGCCTTGACATCAAAAAGAAACAAAGAGACAGAAATAGCAGCGAGGGACTTAAACTTTACCAGTGTTTCTCTTGAGACCTATCTGACAAAATCATATGCTTTGTGGCTTGACCTTAGAACATGTGATGACAATTTATTACACGGCAGTGGAAGAAGAATAGAAAACGGCAGTGAAGGCATAACGATATTAATAAATAAAAAAGCAGATGCAGATCAAACTTTAAATATTTATATATATATAATAATAGATGCGCAAATCAATTTCGAAGATGGAAGATTCAAAGAAGCAGGATACTAGTTTGCAACAAAAATATCCTAAATATTCACACAGTGCCATTATTTGTGGTCAGACAGGCTGTGGTAAAACAGAGTTTGTTCTTGACATACTTGAACAAAAGTATGTTGGAGTTTTTAAACATATAATTATATTGTGTCCAACCATAGAGTGGAACGAGGCTTATAAAAATAGATCCTGGATAGGAGATGTGAAAAACCCAAAAGATAAAAAAAATAATAATTGTCAATCCCGTGAGCAACGGTAAAGAAATGTTACAAGAACTGTTGCGTTTCTTTTTTAAACAATATGCTGGCCAGCCCACATTATACATTATTGACGATTGCTCAGCCACAAAAGAATTAACAAAGAAAAAAGATATGTTATCAGAGTTGGCATTCTCTGGTCGTCACGCTAAACAATCAGTGTGGGTTATTTCACAAAGATATAATTCTGTATTGAAAGATTTGAGAGAGCAAGCAAAATGGTTGTGTATGTTTTACACCAAGGACAGAGATAGTTATGAAAATTGTTTGAGAGAAAATGATGTTATTCCAACGCTGGAAGAGAGAACCAGAATAAGAAAAGCTTTAGCAAAGACTAAATATTCGAAGTTAATTTTGAGGACTGACCAACCAACTGGTTATTGGGTTGAATAATTTTTTCAAAAATAAAAACTAGAGTGTCCCATATAACCCATACACTCAATGCACTAGCCAATATCGGTACAACAGCACTACTCATGTTTTCCGGGGCTTGTAAAACATACCCTCTTGGCTCACATATAAAATATTCTACGCCATCCTTTGTCACAGAAATTACAGGCGTTTCCTGTGCACCTTTTTCGTACGTTTGTAAAAAATCACTTTCTGAAACACATATACAACATTTTACGTCATCTCTTGTCATAACATCCAGTGCTATTTTATTTTTGTTATAATCACTATTCTCACCGTCTGTTATTTTCAAATCCATTTTTTCTTATATAATATTTTTTTATTATTACAAAATATATTTATTTTACGCAGGTATAATACCTTTTTTTACAACTGTTGCTAATAGTAATACTAACAGCAAAGTAGCAATGTTAATAGCAATACTGACCATGAATATAGTATTGCTAATAGCATTGCTCATAGCAAAGTAGCAATGTTAATAGCAATGCTTGCAGCAAATTAATAATGTTAATAGAAAAAATAGCAATGTTAATAACAATGCTATTAACAATACTAACAATTACTAGTTGCATGAATATCGCAGCTAGTTGTTTTGTATTTTATATTTATTTCAAGATAAAAAATAAGATTAATAATATAAAAATGAATGCGGAAGAACTATTACAAAATATATCGGAACAGACGGAACCAGATGAATCAAAGCAACAAGAAACAAAAAAAGAAAGATTATCAGCCATAGTGGCTGGCGGTGGTAGTCGTCAATATTTGTGTAAGGACATACAACTCACAAACATAGATGGCATGCCACCGGATGAAATTAACAAACTTTACTGCAGATATGAAGCAAGGCTTGGGGCAAGTCTCACCAAGACTTTAGGCAATTCTTTTATTAACTTGTATGTGATGGGAGTATCAAAATATTTTAATGTAACCAGTCCACCAAAGCTGATAGAAGATTTGGATTAAGACCCATTTATTAATCATGCTTTGACAAGTGCTTGTTGTGAGTTGTATTATAGGTATGGGATGTGCTTAGCGCCATTTACAGCAATACTGACAACTGTTAGACATTTTGATTTTAATAAAAAATAAAATTATAGATAATATAAATGGGAACCAAGAGAGTGAAGTTATACCTGTTGTTACACAACCTGTTGAACAACAAAAAGTAAAAAATCCAAAAAGAATAGAAGCTGGAAAAAAAGGAGCAGCGGCAAGAAAGGCAAAGCGTTTGTTTCAAGATGTTACAAATCAAAATGCTGCAAAGCAAGATGCTGCAAATCAAATAACAAAAATAACAATAGGTGAAGAAGAACCAGAAAAAATCAAAATAAACGTATACAAAAATTATATTCCACCGTGTCTGGTTTTATTAGGCATTGCTGGGTTGGGTTTGTATATTTATAACAAGAAATCTACTATGCAACCTGTAGCTGTGCAACCTGTTCATGTTGCACCAAAAGACCCGTTTGATTTTTAATAATTTATTTTAAAAAAATAATCATATAAAAAAAAAATGGCAGCAAGTATTGACGGAAAACAAATTGTAAATATGATGTATCATGCTGGAGTGGAAACACTTCTAACTGTTGGATATTCTGAGATTGGCAGAAAACTACTAAAAAGACCAGCACCTAAAGTGGATTTTAATATGGTAGATTTTGGTATGCTGTCTGTGGATATAATGTTAGCAATGGCTACAAAGGATATGCTGATTAAGCAAGGTATTATTCCTGCGGATATTATGAAATAATTTTTAAAAATATATATATAAAAAAAATGGCAAGTGCAGTACCAATGATGATAGGTGGCGCATTAACAAATGCATTAGCGTTTAGTGGTTCAAATTATTTCTTTTCAAAAATGGGAAGTCATTCAGATGAGGAAAGACAAAGACATGACAAAGCAGTGGAACAATTAAACGCAGCACAAGCGGAGTGGAATAAAAAAAGAACAGAGAGATTAGATTTTATTAATAAGCAACTGCAAAAAGAGCATCATGCAGAGCAGACTTTTGATGATGTAGACCAAGCTATGAAGGAGTATTATTACATAACTGGTAAACATTTACTTTTGGAACCGGAGCCTAAGTTGAGTGATTTTTATACACCATCTCCAGATCAACAGAATAGAGAAATTACGTTTAATGTGGTGGGTATGGCTGCAACTGGATTTGTGGCATACAAATTGATTTCATAAAAAAAAAAATAGTTTAAAACTATAATTACTTTGGACTTTTTTGGATTTGAAATGACTAAGTTTACTTTGAAAAGACTAAGTCATATGCATGATACCTATTTTTTTTTTTTTTTTACATGGTTTCAATCCAAGTGGTCGAATATAATATGGTGGTTTAGCACTCTTCTCTAATTTATTTTTGAGATGATCAGGCGCCCATACTTCACCGTTGTCTAATAATGTCAATACCATGGATGGACCATATTCAGTTTCTACTATTTTCGTATCTGTAATAGTGTATATTTTATTTAGTTCCAAGTCTGTCCATTTCTTTGTGCTATTTTGATATTGCTCTTCGAGCAGTTCATCAAATTGTGCAGTTGTGATATCCATTTTTTCTTTATAGTTATATAAAGTTTAATCTTTAGTAGAAAAAAATGGAAAAGATTTATTACAGCCCAAAAGGATTTTGGAGAGGTTACACAGCAGTTAAAAAATTAGCAAAAGAGGCTGGTGTCAGTGAAAAAAAGGCATTAGAATTTTTAAAGAAACAAGCTGTGTGGCAGATTTATTTACCTGCGCCAAAGAAAATAGTTACACCCAGGTTTGATGTTTCTACTAAGAATGGAGTGCATCAAGCTGATTTGTTATTTTTACAGCATGATACTTTTGGCTTTGGTCGTGGACGCAAGACATATAAATATGCGTTGACTGTGGTTGATATTGCGAGCAGATACAAAGAAGCAGAGCCACTGACTTCCAAGGATAGTAAAGAAGTTGCTAAAGCATTTGAAAATATATACAGTCGGCATTTGAAATATCCAAAGTTATTACAAGTAGATCCAGGCAGAGAATTTATGGGTGCAGTATCACAGTTGATGTCAAAACACAAAGTAAATATCAGACGAGGCAGAACAGAAATACACAGAGACCAAGCTTAAGTGGAAAGATTTAACAGAACATTAGCTGAAAGATTGTTTGGCTATCAGTATGCTAAGGAAATAGATTCGCAAAAACGTAATAGAGAATGGGTAAAGAGATTACCAGAAGTTGTTAAAGCCATAAAATTAATGCGGAGACAAAAAAGCCTCCTCCTGTTGAAACAAAAATATTAAAAGATGATCCTATCTGTATGAATGCAAGTGTAAGATATTAATATCAACCAGGGGAACAAGAAGGTGGAAGACGCAGAGCAACTGATCCAATGTGGAGTGTAGATATTCACAAGATTAAAAGTTATATGGTGACGCAAGGTATAAGAGTTTATTATTTGAAATTACCAGCACCGCAGAGAGGATTTGTCAAAGAAGAATTACTTATTGTTCCGGCTGATACCCAAATTCATAAGTTTTTATAGAAACCATGTGCATCAGTTGTAATTCCATCTTCTCGGATGTATCTTTTTGAGTAAAATGGTGATAGTGTTACTTTGTTTACTTTTATGCTGTATATCTCATGCTTTATTGATCGAAACATATTCATTTCATGGTTATATCTTTTCTTGTTAAATAGTGCATCCTTGTAGTTTTCAAAATTTATATGTTTTTTTACTACGTATTCTTTTACACCCTTTGCTTTCTAATAATCTGCTCATTCACTTTCAAAATAGAATCTTGTTTGGATCTTAATCCAATATCCTCAACTGTAGAAACACCAGCACATTCATCTTTCATTTTACCTATTGCTTTAATAATCTTCTCATCCGCTTTCAAAATAGAAGATAGTCCGGATCTTAGCTCATCCGGTTTAGAATATAGTTCAGGTCTTGATTCAATATACTCAATTATGGAAACACCAGTACATTCATCTTTCATTTTATCTATTACTTTTTCAATAACCTGCTCATCCGCTCTCAAAACAGAATATAGTTTGGGTCTTAATCCAACATACTCAGCTATAGCAACACCATTACATTCGTCTTTCATTTTACCCAATACTTTTTTGTTTGTATCATCATGCATTGGGTTATTTTGAGGATAATCACTTAGATCATAATCATCTTTCATATCAGACATATCTTTATATGCATCTTCCGTTTTATATCCACAAGCAAGCTGTCAGTATCTGTGTATAATAAAGTACAGTTATTTCCATACCTTTTTTTCAAAGTATTATAATACCAATCATACATCATATGCTTTGATAAATCCAATACTGACATCCCAACATAAATTGGTTTGTTTAAAGTTAATTTTGTTTTGTTTGTATGCACTGCTGATAACTCATCTGAAAATTTTATTCGGCGGTTAAAGTTTGGTTTAGCTATTATTTTTCTTATTTTTTCATTTTCAGAACCATCAGTTCTGACTAGTTTTATATCAGTCCGCTTGCGGAGATTTTCCATTGTTTTTCCGAATACAGAGTTATTCATAAGTTTGTAAAAGTCTTTTTCAAAGTTTGATTTAGCTTTTTTTCTAAGTTCTGTGTTTAGATTTATGTATGATTTCATCCATGTTTTTTCATTAAATTCTAATACTCTATGTACTTTTTTTAGTTTCATACCTAAAGATAAGTACAGTTGCAGGTTTTTGTAATGTATTACATACTTTTTCTTGTCCATAAGATTAGGAACTAGTTGTTCTGTCATAGTATTATTTTCCAGCAAATCTGTTTGATAACCAGACAGCCATTCTTTTTTTACTACTAACTTCTCTGGCGCAAGTGGATAGCCATTATGCAATTCATGAAGTTCTTTCGGATATTCTAAATCGACTTCAAGTATTTGTCCTTTATCAGTACCAGGTTTAGAGAAATAACCACGCTTGTTTCTATTTTTCCAAACAAATCCAGAATACGGAAGTGCTTGACTCATTGCCCAACCATATAAATTATTTGCATCAAAATACATTAAGAAATTATTTTGATCTTCAGGTTTGTAATTAGCAACAAGTGGATTATTCGCTTTGGCATATCTTTTTGACACCATGCTGATTCCACCTCGCATTCCCTTTTCTAAAAACAAATGCATATCAATGTCTGATAAAAGTTCTAATTCTATTTCTGAGTATTTAAGTAGTGCATCCCAAGATAATCCTGGTGCGGTATAGTAATGTAAAGGATCAAGTTTGTATGTACTCATACATGTATTTCTGAAAGTTTGAAATACATCCGCTAGCAAAGTTACATCAGTTTTTACATATAAATCATGATAATCACCAATATTTTTACAGTTAAACTCTTTCCATATTTTTTGAGCATATTCATAATCTTCTAAACTTACATTTTCATCTAACAAATTATTGTAAAATTTTTCTATGTGTGGTAATGTTGTTTCTTTAAATTTTTCCATGTTATCCATATATTCGTATGGATAAACACCTTTTCGTAAAACCAGATCTGTTTGTTTTCCAAACTGATTTTTGGAAATTTTAAAATCAGATTTGTTAGTTGCTTTAACCAATTTTTCTAAAGATGAATTCGTAAATTGTAAAGTGTCTAAAAATCTAAGCTGTCCGGCACTAAATGAAATATACTTTTCAGCGTTGTTTGGGATGCAAGTAATATTACCTGTAATTTAGTTATTTTTTGCATGATAAGATGACTATCATATCCTTTAAGGTTGTGAATTGCAACAGGAATGTTTGTTTTGTTTGGTTTTATTTTTAGTTTTAGGTTGCAGTTTTTATGTGCTGCACCTCTGTATTCTCCTGTAAAATGACAATGATCTTTTACTTTATCATTGTTTGTTATTTTTTTGCATATCCAGCAGTGGGTTGCTTTTTCATAATCTATTTCATTCTGCTGTGTCATTATTAATGGTTTAGGATGAGCAAATATATTATTGATGTTGCTCTTTTCACATTCCAAATAATTTATAAATTTTTCAACAGCATCTTCACCTCTGTAAATAACAGGGTTTTCTGCTTTACCATCATATCTAACAACTTGATACCCAAATCCACAAGCTTCATGCACATTTGTGATTTCTGATTTTTTTCCAAATTTTAAAGATTGGGGTTTAAGTATGCTTTCAAAGTCAGCATATATTACATAAGGCACATGCATTTGTTTTTGATGATTTTTAAATTTCGTAATTGTACCTTTTTTTGGCATCTCGATTCGGCAAGAGTTTTTGTTAATACCTTCACAGTCTATTTTGTGTTTTTCAAGTAGTTTTTCATCGGAGTAGCCATGAAGGCAACGATCACAAAAGTAAGTTTTACCATGATGTTTGTTCTGATCATAAAGTAATTTGTTTAGGTCTTTAATCCAGCACCAATGATATTTTGTTTCTTTTTTAACTTTTTCGTGATTATCATCAGGGTTATAATTATCATCTATGATCCCTTCTTCGTTGTTTGGATCATCTTTGTT
Source organism: Cyrtodaria siliqua (assembly GCA_037043455.1). Classification (NCBI taxonomy): domain Eukaryota; kingdom Metazoa; phylum Mollusca; class Bivalvia; order Adapedonta; family Hiatellidae; genus Cyrtodaria; species Cyrtodaria siliqua. The sequence goes on along the minus strand of JAWPHD010000301.1, from coordinate 68,701 downwards.
TTCTGGTTCAATTTCAGTATCTTCGGAGATTAACATCAAATTAATTCTTTTTATGTCCTTCGGCTGCTCTGATATTTTATATGGAAAAACAGATGCCTTTTTATTTTTTTCTGATACTGTATACCCGTAAGCATTAATGGCAAGATTGTTTTGTTTTTCTACTTTTGAAATTTGTGAAATCGGAGTTGGACAATCAATACCATCCATGTTTAACTTACCCATGTGTTTGTTGTAACTAGACATCTTGATTGGATTTTTTTTATTAGGCCACAAAGCAGAAACCAATGACACTTCCAAGCATCTATCATCTTTATTGATAACATTTATAATTGCTTTCTTATCAGATACTGCTTTATGTAAAGGAATATATGAAGAACCTTTTAGTGGCTCATACTTTGCAAAATTTAAATAAAGTGTAACACAGTAATCAACCTCTAATCCTGATGCTGTGTTTGTAAATCTTTCCAAATTTTCTTGTATGTCATCAGATGATTTATCATACAACTCATCTATTTTTTCAGAAGATAAAATTGTATTTTGTTCACTATGTAATACTGCTGTGGTGTATTTTTTTGTAGCACCATCATCTTTAAATAATTCTACAGTGAGACCTAACTGAAATTTTATTCCATTCATTTTTGTCAGCTCTTTGGTTATTTGTTTCGTAATGATAGATTTTTTATCATGGAGTAGTTTCCGAGGATCTTTATATTTTTTGGCAGATATTTCGTATGCTTTGAAATAACCACACATTGGCTTGTCAACCAGTTTTAATTCTGAAATACTTTCTTTAGATTTTCTATCATTAAACTCTTTCAGTTCATTTATAACATTTTCCTGTAATTTAGCATAATTCTGCTTTTGTTCATTTATAACATTTTCCTGTAATTTAACATAATTCTGCTTTTCTCGTTTACGTTGTTTTTTAGCGTGTCTCTTAAGTAAATTTTCTAATGTTTGAGATTTAACCTCTTTTAGAGTTTCCTTTGGAACTTCTTTTAATGCATTTATACCGTTAGATAGTGTTTGCTTATCTATTACACCTGTATCAAACAGGCCTATTAAATTTTCTATAATCTCTTCAGTCTTCATTATTTCTTTTTGATATACTTATATTATTTTTTTTTATTTAATATATCAAAAAGAAACAATGGAAATTAATGTTTGCAAATTTCTTAAAATTGGATTACACAATCCATGTAAAAATAAGACTACAAAAGATTCTAATTATTGCAGTTTGCATAAGTATAGATTAAAAACAAGTCATGTATTGCCGTGCTCAATATGTAAAAAAGGCACAAAAGCAAAATATAACATTTGTGCTGATTGTGGTGGAGTTTCAGTCAGAATAATGGCAAGTTATTGGAAATATAAAGATTATAATGCTGAGTGCTTAAAATTTAGACGTATTGATGTTTAATCATATAAAAAAAATATGTTGTAATTTTGATAACTATAAAAATTTAAACTTGCAATCTTCACTACCCCCATTTTAAAAAAGTTTTAATAAATCAAGTAAAACAATATAACCAGCAAAATCAGCATTTCATGCTGATTTGTAGATAGGTGTGTTTGAAAAAATTAAAAAATTCCTGTGGTATTTTCGGCAACTCAAAAATACCACAGGAGGCCCAATTTACATATATATAGAGCAGCGGACTTTAAATCAGAAGGTCGTGTGTTCGAGCCCCGAAAGAGGCTAGCCTTTTTTTCTGTGAAAACTACTGTTACCTGTGTATAGGTACGATATGCACTGGTCGATGTATATACAGTAACTGATTTCCTACGCATTATTTCTACGCATTATTTCGACATGAACTGGTGAACATGAAGTTACAAATAAAGACACGCCTACAAAGAAGAAATCGATTGATATAGAGACTCTGTAGTTTTAAACATGTTTTATATATTGAAGAAATGTTTAGTGCAGTGTCTCTGTTTTATTCAATAGGGACATTTGAAATTGGGATAGTCAATTTCAGCTCTAACCGTATTAAGCTGGGATAGTTAAATTCAGATCTAACGTTAAATTTGTACTATATATACAATATGAATATACTGAAGACACAAATCAATTTCTTTTTCAACATTTAGGGAGCCATCATTTAATCCTCTATCTTCGCTAATTGCTTATAATTGCCTTCATTACGGATTCATTTAAATGTTGTATTTGCAAGTACTTCAAACCAGTCTGGGGTTTTTCCAATGTATCAATGCATATTTCATCATTAATGCTTGCTAAATTATACCATAATGACAAATACATCTGGTATCTCAGGGAATATTTATTTTGATTGAAACCATTATGGTATTTATCTATTGTAATTTTGTTTATTGCTTTTTGCAATGTTTGCGCTTTTATTTTAATCACGCCTTTGATTACGAACTAGTCATCTCATACACAGCAATTGTTTGACTGAATACAATGTTATTAGGATTTAAGTGGGAAAAAATATGTTCATCTTCTGTCTTTTCTCTAATAAATGACAATTTCAAATTCGTATCATGTTCTGATTTACTTCATTTTCCCTAAAGACAAAGATATCTCACATCAAACAGATCATAACCTAATGCTCGTGTAAACTAATAATGTGTACATAAATACTTTGTTCTCGAAACGTGGCACACCGATATGTCTTTTTAATAGGATGTTTAACGTCCACTTGATCGTAAAGCTGTCGGCGCCGTGGTTGTAGACTGAGTTATGATCCTTCAGATAAAAGCACGTTATAACTTTATCATTATCCGCTGTTTGATAACTTTCCTTTGCCGCATGATTTACTCGGGAATTAATATTTTTGAGACCGTGTGCAGAAGTCAATACAGGGAGATGATACATGTACGGTAGACTATCCTGTCTTTAAAAAGTTTTAAAAGTTATGTCGTAATATTTACATTCGCCTGATACTTTTAGTTGAAACATAGCGTCTAATGTCGAATAAACTTATGTTCAAGTAATAGGCGGAGCTAATTCGCATGCATCTAATGTGCTTCAAGAAATTTATTATTACCAGCCTCCCAGTGCACGTTATTGTTGGTACAATAAAACGGAAATGTACTGTACATACTATAGATATAAGAACTGCAAAATAAACAGTGATATTCTTTAAACTTCAAGCCCCGTTTTTGTTAATTAGATCACATTTAATAAAGCCAACAGTTCAGACACCTTAGCAGCATTCCTCGTTCTTCATCTCGATTTCAAATGATTACATACATATTAAAATATATTCTAAGAGAGATGACTTTAACATTGACAGGGTTAACTATCTACATTTAGATGGGCACATACGTCGTGCTACATCCTACGGAGTTTATATCTCCCAGCTAATTCGTTTTCTAGTGCATGTAACGATGTTAAGGATTTCAGTAATCGAAATCAAGTTATTACAAGTAAACTTCTTCATCAAGGTTTTCTTTATCATTGGCTACGTAGATAATTCTCAAAGTTCGATCACCGCAACGAAAACCTGTTGGTGAAGTACAACACCAACCGAAAAGCCTCTCTGCGACAAGGAATATCACAACCGTTATTCTATAGATATGTGATCTATAAAATTCGGAAATTAAATGGGTCTTATGGATTACCTGACCACTTTAGAAAATTTATCAGGAAATTCGTCAGAATAGGATACGACCCTTTAGTATTATAGCGCATTTCATGTTTGGTGACTGTCATTCACTATGCTCCACATGTGCGTCCGTGGCCGAGTCTCTAACTTGAAATCACTACTTGCCCCTCACCGCTGTGGGTTCGATCCCTCATGGGCCTAGACATTTTTATGTGAGGAAGCTATCCAGCTGGCTTCGGGACCGTTGGTGGTTCGACCCAGGTGCCCTCTCGTGCACGAAACATGCCCGCAGGGGCACTTGGGGTCTTCCTCCACCAATGGTAGCTGGAAAGTCACCATATGACCTTAGTTGATGCGACTATAAAATCCAATTCAAATCACTTTGCTCTTGTGCGATAGGGGAACTAGATATACAGTTATTTCTATTTGACATGTTATATAAGTATGCTCGTACAAGAGTTGATTGAGATTGTGGTGGATAGTACATCTGTAATTTATTTGTTCAATATACACGTTATAGGTATGTCTTTGCATGTTTGTTTGAGGGACGATGGTGTTGAACACTTGATAACGGACATCGACCAAAAGTAAAAATGTCTTTCAATGTGAGTTAGATAAATTTATGCCTAACATAACATTAATGCCTTAACAATAAATCAATGAAGAACAAACGGAGCACGGATTATGCATGATAAGGCAATCATAAAGAAAACTGGTGGACGAAGTCTGAGAATTGCAGACACATCTCGACAGAACATGCTAAAGAACCGTCGAAATCTATTCGTTATAAAGATTAGGAACGGGTCCCAGATTTGTATGTATCCTTCCCCCTGTCTTTTGGGCGGCTCTGAATAGCATATGTTTTGATGAACCGTTATACAACAGTCAATTCAATTCGTCGAAGGTGAAAAAGATCACAGCGTAGAGTCAAATACATTGTATATGTACATTGTACAGATATGTAAGCTTCATCGGTAAACTGATAGTTTCCAATACAAGAGTAACGCAAGAGTTAAAAAGGATTAAAAATGTATGCGAGCATATGTTGTCTGATTTAACCGTATGTATGCTTATGTTTCGTTTTCGACACATAATCTTAACGGAATGTAGTTGGATTATTAAAGATTACATATGTTTGAATAAAGAATTTAAAATAATGTGACCAAATAAACATACAACCCCTTTATGTTTGTGATGTCACGTATTTAGCTTCTTTTATTTTCCTTGCAAGCGTTCATTGTTTCGAATATGTTTGATTTACTGCATTATGTGAATGCTCCATTCTGGAATTTGTTTTCTATCTACCTTTATGACATTGATAGGGTAAAACAGAAAAATATCATTCACATGTGCGCGTTTTAATTTATGTCCTTCGCTATATGCTCGTCAATTAACCGAATGTTTTTTAAATCTTTATATTTACATACTACAGGGAATACTGTTTGCCTTACTATCACACATAACTCAAACAGTAACAGGACGTTTCAATCTAATGTTGGCAATGCGAACTGACATGAATAATGGACGAGAATGATCACTAGTGTCGTTAACATCTCCCAGTAAACAAATAAACCTACACTTCTTAAAGTTTAGCTACAAGGTAATATCTGCTGAAGTGTAAACCTAATTATTCAGAACGCTCTAAAACTGAAGAGTTAATTAACTATACGGTTGCAACATGTGATGCCGTTTCGGAGTATAACATGTTACAGTTAATGTATCCTTTTAGTAAAATATATCTATTTGGGTCATTTGCAATTGATTTTGTTCGCAACTTATATGTTCGTGTGAAGCAAAACATTGCAAAGCTTCCCGTGAAAGTTGCCACTTGCGATTACGCTTGATTCAATCTTACTAATAATATATAATCGTATGTTCACTTCAAATACTGAAAAATGGATCCCATGGAATAACAAACATAAACAAGAGATAAATGTAGCAGACTCGGTTGTATTGAGTATTCAAGGACGACAGTCAACCACAAACACACACAAAAACAAAGAACAAATTTCAAGATGAATAAAATGCCAAATAAGACATCACAAACACAAAAGGGTTGACAATAGGGCTACCACCTTGGAACGGTCAGTGGCAAATAAATCCGCTGGGGGTTTAAACCAGGTTCTATGGTGCACCAAACCTCACACTTACCCTACTGTCAACCCAATAAAACTGGACTTTGTATATAACGAAATCCCCGCCATGAACTATTCTCTAACCAACAAGGCAGCATTAATAGGCAATATAAGTAAAACACAAAAAAAACAATAGCCTAGAAAGCAGTCGAACAGGAAATGTTGCATTCACGGAAAACAGTCAACCAAAAACATGCGTGCAAAAAACAAACAATTCCGAAGTGTGTGATACCACAAACATGATAGAAGTATCAACAAGGGTACCGATTTGGAACAATCAGTGGCAAAAATGCTGTCGTGGGTTTAAAACAGGTTCGGGTGCGCACAAAACCTCAGTATTAAATGTACCCTATTGTGAATATTTTAAAACAGAATTTTTTTCATTGCAGGACTTGCGTTTGTTGATTTTGTTTTCTGCATTATATTTTGTTATAACACATCATACATTAAAGGACTGGATGTCCTTGTAAAGTAGAAACATTATTAGCTGAAACCGTCATCCTAGATTGCACGGGAATTTAAACTGCTATGATTCCATCTAGAAAATTTGAAAATGTTTTATTTTTATTTCACAAACACCCACCAGACAGTTGATGAGATGTAGTGCTAAAACCATATTCATATATAAGTATTTGTAAGCAAATATGGCGGCCGCTTACATGAAGGTGACGTTGTACACTCGATTTTCCTTCTTTATTGTATACAGAAATGATGTCAAGGTAAACCCAAAATTATTTTTTCTCCGTAGAAAGTTTGTAAACGATCTATCAAAATATTTACCTTGATACAATAGAAACAAACAATACAAACGGGGTCATGTATCATGCAATAAAATTTCCTTCCATTCCATACTATTCTGTCAATGCTACGCATGCTCAAAAAGGTTGCGGACCAAGTTTCTACTTTCACTTACATAGCTAGTTCAATTTTACTGAAACAACTCAAATAAAGAAATGTTGCAAATACATCAGTCCTCGTATAACACGTTAAAATGATCAAAAGTAATCAAAACTTGCATTTCTTATAAAAATTTAGGCAGGGAAACTTTGAATCTACACCACGGCGGCTCAAGTGTAATGGTGAGATCATTCCTCAAACTTTCTGTGCAACCAATTACACGTCATGCAGATTTAATTGTGATAATCTCGTATCAAGTTCTAGCGGAATAGCGACAAAGGACTGTCCTATTTAAGCTGTGTTGAATATCTTTCATGAGGCAATCTTATGAAATCAAGGTTGTTGTGGGTTTTCCTCAAATACAGTTTTCCGATAAGATTTAACGGCTTCTCATATTTTAAAAAAATCGAATAGATTTACCTCAATTAGTAAATTGTTTTATCGATACATGTTTTAATTGCATATATATCTCAGTATTAATGCAGCTTTAGAAGGCGTTTTAATAAAACGATAAGTTTCCGATACAATCGGCCATAATTGGAATTTCCTTGTTGATTGCCATTATACGCAATCGGCACTGATTTTGACTCGTCAGGATTCCCGCACATTTACTGACTACGGAAATTGTCGAAGAGCTGCGAAAGCAACATTTCAATTAGGTTTTAATAAAAATGATTTCAGCGAGTATGCACTCATTTAACGCTTCAAGACATTGTTTATTAAAAAAAAAAAGAGCAGTAAAAATAAATTGTGTAAAATGTATAAAAATGCGCTTACGTGGGTAGCGCATCTAAAAAAGTGTTATATTGATGTCGTCCTCTTAAATCCTGAGAAGACAGTAATGTTTAATGTTTGCCACTAATATTGTTTTGTCGTACCCTTAACGGTTTATTCTCTTGTTGTTCTGGCTTCTGCTAAGTCGCGGAGTAATTGTCTTATGACTTTCTAAGCTTTATCTTATATTCATATATACATGATCAGCTTTGTCTATTGATGCTGCCTAGTTTGTAAGAGAACATAGCTTGGCGATGATTTCTTTATCTACACTGTCCCGTGTTATTGGGATGAAAATAGAAGAGTGAGGTTTGGTGCACCCATAACCTTGTTTGAAACCCCAACGACCTTGTTTGCCACTGACCGTTCCAAGACGTTATTAATATAGTCAACCCGTTTGTATTTGTAATGTTATATAAGTTTTCTGGTATTTATCCTTTTAATTGTTGGTTGTTTCTGTGCTTATTTTTGGTTGATTGTGGTCGTTAAATTCTGCATTTCCTGTTCGACTTGTATAATTATCTACTTTTCTCTATGGAAGAACTATCTTCTTTGGCCAAATGACACATTATAAGGAGCGATAAATCGTTATTTTCCAGAAGGAAACAAAACAAAAGAAATGAAAATTAATATAATTCAGGGCACGACAAGAAATGTGCGTAGATGGAAATACATAACTGTTTTTACAAACATCGGGTTCCATGGTTACAGTCAACTATGGCGCTAATTATCTTTAAATTTAATTACATTCTGTAAATGTGCGCCTTTTGGACTCTGGGGAAAACGTTTTTCGCGATGGATCCCAAATTATACAAACACACATGAGATGGAGGAAAGCCAATACTATACTAGATTACAGTAATATTTACATACGCAAGTGTTATATTGTTCAGTTTAGAACCAAAAATTTATCTCGAACTAAGACATATATAAATGTAGGAACGAATACAAACAAATACTAAATAAAAGTCCAAGTATATAATGGTTTCACTACAATTAAATATTTGACCATGTGCACGATTTTGTACATATGAATGTAGTTAAGGTCTAGAAACTCAATGATTTCAATTTGTACTTCTCTGCTTTCTTTGAACTTAATTCAAGCACAATAATGGCTCTTCAGCGTCTCAGCAACAAAGCGTATTGTGTTGCTGGTTTTTAAATAGAGAATATTATGTCAGTGCCTTTTACTATCAAGTTTATAAGGCGAGGCTTAGTAAACGAAGAATGGCGAGGCTCTCGTTTTCGTGCCGAGCCTAATAAACTTGATAGTAAAAGGCACTGACATAATATTCTATTTATCATGTAGATTATCCATATTTTCTGTATGAATTATTATTATTACCTATTTCTTAGAATGGTACGCTTATCGAGGACGTCGCCATGTTGTTGTTTTTTGTTTGTTTTATGACGTTAGGCAAAGTTACGTGCATGACGTCAGATAACGTTACGTTCAATAAACGCCGAGGGATTCCGCATTGATTTGCTTTATTGGCCAGTGCCTAATTAAAGCAAAATGTAATAGGTCACCCCTTTATTAGGCAGAAAAGTGCATGATAAATACAAATATACACTGAAAAAGACAAGTGATGATTATATCAAATAACATACATATACGTACAAATATAAATACAATACACACTAATGAGAGATTAGTAAGGAAACGTTCTCCTAGAAAAATTTGAGGGAAAGGGCCATACTATACACTATCACGTTATATTACATATTTCGCTGTGATTTGTATAAGAAATACTGGGAATAGAAAAGCTATATCTACTCGTTTGCTCTACTGTTCCGTCAGTGGCGGGAATGCCAAATGACGCGCCGATTGTATTACGGTCGTCTTCATCAGATTCCGCAACTAGGAAATAGCGAGTACGGAAACTAACGAAGAGTTCCGGTTCCACTTGTTTTGTTTGTATGACGTAATGTCGCCTTGGCGTTCTCGTGCAAACTGATGTAAAAAGGCGTGAATCATTAGAAATATTAATAAAATATCATTTTAAATTATGTAATATATAGTTTAATAACCAGTGTTTTAATATATAGTTTAATAACCAGTGTTTCTTAGATACTGAAAATATCTACCTCGGGAGATATTTCCCGTATCTCAAAAACACTGGTTATTAAACTCTATATATTTGTTCTAGAAGTATACATTATCACCGAAGTATTGATATTTAATCGAGGGATGACCTCAGATGTGATATGGCAAAAGGAGAGCTATCATTTATGTATCACTAAACGACACACAATCTTGTTTTATATATATTCAGGTGTGAACAGGGTGAATCGGAAATACAGTTGTCATTTATTCATAATAAACTACTAAAATTTTGTTTGATTTATAAGTTTTTATAATGATACACATACCGTAGATCTATTTGGATTCTTTTTCAATTCATAACACATTCATACATTTATAAATTATATTAGCCAGAGATTCCAACGTCTTTTTCCCTGCATCCATTTTACTTAAGTGTTAAAGGCGTTACTTACGTAGGGTTTATCATCGCGAGAGATATCTCCCGTATACCCGTCCCATCAACGCAATAACTCTTTAAGCGACATATTTTCAGAAAATCACTTTTTTGCATAAAAGGGTCTCTCATATTGAGATATATGTTCTATCAAAAGATTAAAGTTTATTTGACACGTTTCGGGATTTTATATCATTTGATGCATAACTCACTATCTGCAGTAACGAAAAAGTTCAATGCAACAACTCAATAAGTGCACTTACGGAGTTGTTGCATTGAACGTTTCAATGCAAAATCTCTGTAAGTGTGCTAACAATAACTCTATAAGTGCACTTACAGAGTTATTGCATTCAATTAATTTGAGTATCATCCGTTATGCCAAGACAGTGATGTCACTAGATTAACATGATGTCATAAGTTTTTTATAAAATATATGTTATTTATACAAAAAAGGAAACATTTTACAGTTTTCCTCCAGTATAAAACTTAAATCACTGATCAGCACAGGTTGATATTTAACTCTATAACCATAGATTAAGAAGAAGAAAAAATGCTAAATTTTAGTTCGATTATTAAGATTAAGTTACATTTGAACAATTTACATCTTTACAACAGAACTGTTAATTAGAAATTGACAAAAATAGTCATTTTGTTTCATTAGAAATATGACTGCTATTGTTTTATCTTTCCTAATAGAATATAGTTATAAAACTCGAACTGGAAAAAGCAGCATTCAAGGACGACAGTCAACCACAAACACACACAGAAACAAAGAATAATGTAAAGATGAATAAAAGGCCAAATAGGACATCAGGAACACAAAAGGTTTGACACTTGGGACGGTAAGTGGCAAAAAAAGTCCGCTGGGGGTTTAAACCAGGTTCTAGGGTGCACCAAACCTCACACTTACCCTACTGTCAACACAATAAAACGGGACAGTTTAAATAAAGAAATCTCTAATTCTCTAACCAACAAGGCAGCATTAATAGGCAATATAAGAAAAACACAAATATGCTCGTGTATAATACAAAAACAACAATATCCTAGAAAGCCACAAAGAAGGTACTCAGTGACTTGACAGAAGCCAGAGCAACAAAAGAATAAACCATTGAGGGCACGACAAGACAAGACTGCAGACAAACATCAAACGTCACCGTCCTTTTGGGCTTTAGATAGACGGTATATTTGAGGAGCAATTTACATATTTACAACTTGTTAGATATTTGTTTATCCTTATTGAATAATGGAATATAATTCCATATTTGATGTAATTTTATCCTAGTATAAAATAATTACCTATATATTATGTCAATGATATCCAGATTATTACATTTCTGTGAGGGTGAATATTACCCCAGAAAAATAATGACGACAAAAGTGGAGCCGAGGTAGACAATTTCTTTCTGAAGGTTGAAAATATTCACTCACCCGCACAAAAATATAATATTTATTTTATTATACTGAAAAATACATTTGAAAAAACAATGATTTTGCTGAATAATCTTTTGAAATAAAACATTACAAAAATTGTTTAACAATTAATCAAAAGTAAAAGCAAAGATGTATTATTGTATATGTATACATTGAGTTTTTCGAAACGAGCGCTCATCATTTGTGTGCATTTAACAGTGTATTAAGGGGGCAATAGTGCAATCGTTTCATGGTCCGTCTATGGAATTTCATCATATTCAACATTGTGCTTAAGACTTTTTGATTAATTTGTGTGCATGCAGTGGTGAAACAGGTAATAGGGGTAAATGTTTCAGTGTCCGTTTATGGAAATCTAAAAAGGTTACTTGAGGTAGGTAATAAAAGAAAATAATTAACAACGTGTTTTAATATCTACTTCCCAGAAAAGAATTACCTGTATGCTATCCAATCTAGTAGAACATAAATGTGCAAGTGTTTATTGTGTCTGTGTAATTTAATTAAACCTGTTACAAACAAATTGTAATTTAAATGGTTTAGTGCATCAAACTTTGTACAGGTGATGATGAGGACTATGCTTGATTGTGAAAAGCTACTCAAGATTTGTTGCATCTTATAATTACCGCTCATGAACAGACTCAATGAAACTGAGTCTGCTACTTTTCTCTCTTGTTTGTGTTTGTTGCTTCCAAGGGATCACCTTTTCAGTATTTATTGACATTCACACTATCGTTTGTTTAGTGCTGTGTGGCGGACGTAAAAAGTCGCCCCGACTACAAATCAGTAGTGTTATTATTTACTGGTCCGTTGGGATCATCAAGCCTATTCTGTGATGCTTTAAAGTAGAATATCGCTTAAGCCGGTGCTAGGAGGCGTGAGAGGTGTTGCATCTTATAATTACCTCTCTTCAGACTCAATAAAACCTAGTCTGCTACTTTTCTCTCTTGTGTGTTGCTTTTAAGGGATCGACTTTACAGTATTTATTAGGAACTGAGGTCAAATTATTTATTATTGATAAACCAATTACTCAGACATTAGACAAGTCATGTAAGTATTTGTTTTGACCTGCAACAAGTGTTGTGTCTACCCCCATGATGATATGCATCAAGTTTATACTCCACCATGGGGTCAGGTGACGGCTTTTTACATATTTATAATGAAATAATTGCAAACAGGAATCCTGTGAGGTGTTTATATGCTTTTCGAAGCTGATACCGGAACAAAGACTGTTACTCTGTACTCTTATAACTGTTTTGTGGAGCGCTGTGGTCTAGTTGTAGACGTTGAACCCATGATCGAAAAGTCATGTGTTCGATTCCTGCCATAACCATATGTGTTGTGTCCCTGAGCAAGACACTTTATCTGCATTTGCTTAGTACTGGTTCTACCCAGAAAGATATCAAGCGTGGTTCAAATTTCATAGCGCTTTTGTTACAACTGATATAAAATAAATACTTTTAAACTGACTGTTCAGTTCATAATATGAATATATACTATGTGACCATGCTGTGGTATGCCATAAACACTTGCTGTGTATAACAGTGTCATTCATATTTGAAAAATCCACACTCAAAACATTATTATTTTGTTCATTCCACCATTGAATGTGCAACCAAAAATACAAACTGCAGAGAGAACTTTGCCATAAAAGCTTTGTTAGTGAAGAAATGTCAATTCTTATGGATGGCATAAGGTGTACAGTACTGATTCTACCCTGTAAACGTGGGTGGTCTGCCTCCACCACCAAACATTAAAATTGTCCGTCACATATAACCTTACATGTGTTGAAAATGATGTAAAACACCATGCAAACAAACAGGTAAATCATGTAATAAAACCTACAATGTTACTCAGTGGGCAATGAACTGTCTTCAGTGATTTAAGAACTTAGACACTGCCACTGATGGCATGAACTTCAAATGGACATCCACTAGAAACTTGGACAATTGATCCAACTGACATGATGACCATCAAGTAAGACCTTGATGGTATTCCCCAATGGTAATACTGATGCCTTGCGTAAGTAAACATTCAAAGCTATCAGAACCTATAAATAAAAGATAGCCATTCTAATACTGAATTTATTAAACAAAATGGATAAAAATGGTTAGTAAATAAGTTTAGTGAATTCAGTATTAAATAGGCATGAAAGTGAGATTCTATTTATCACATATTCCAAAAATGCCACATGAAATGCACATTTATTAATGTAGCTGCTTTTGTCTTCTCTGTAAGACTCTGAACAGTCAGAACTGCTTCACTGATTTCGTAACCCCGGAATTACCAGATTCTGAAATCTATACCCACTGACCTGAACAGAAAAGGCCAAGATGTGATGATTTGGCCTTATATGTTTTTCATGTTTATTACACTCAACTGTATTATGATATTTTTATCATGGTTTTATTATACTCCCACATCGCAAGTTATGTAATGGAATGATACCCCACCAATTTCTGTAAACTTTGTACCAAAATGATTATTTCAATCGTGTATCATGACTTTTAAAAATGTATAACGTGAAAGTCTTGCAATAATGATGCTAATCAGTTTGTACAAGCTGTAATGAGTGCCATGCTATAACATCATATAACTATGCTGAACTGTGTCTAAAAAAACTTATAGAAAACCTTTCTGGTGTGAAATGCGAATACCTCTTTCACCCGCATTTTTAGAAAAAGAAATATACATCTATGAGTGAAGTGATTGCAATACTAATCCTTCTGAAATATTGCTTAATTAAGAACTGATTCAAAACCTCTCAGCGTTTATACAATTTCAAACGCTGGTAGTGAATTGCAAATTCCATGTGAGCAGTAGCTCGTCCTACTTGACAAATGAAGTTTACTCGAACTTGGACGTTCTTTCCCTTCAGAATGTATGTAAATTTACATTTTTAACAAGGAGTTAACGATGATTCATTATTTACCAGCCCCTTTAGATGTTATAATTGCCAATATCCGATTATCAAGTTACATGGCATAGTAAAATATCTTACAATAAGTGGATTCACAGGGCTTTTTCCTTGTGTCCCAGGGGGCCGAACATCGGACACGTTCCCAATCCAAAATAATGTATTTTTTACATGTAATGTACTGATACATCCCATATGTTAAATACTAATTAATATAAGTAGTATGTTATTGAAGTAATAATGTTCCTAATTGTACCTTTCATGCTATTACCTCATCCCAACTTACAAAATGTTGAGGTAAACAATTCTCAATTGGCCATTTTATCGATGTCAAAAATCGGAGTTGTTGCGTTAAACTCAACTCATTTAAAATAGTTTTAAATTAAATATCATAGAAAAGTAACCATAGTACATGTATATTACTCTTAAATCTAAGGCAGTGTCTTTATATGTACTATTATTAAGAAGAAAACAGTTTTTTGTCTCACCTGAACAATTTACCAAAGTGCAAGTACGGAGTTATTCCGTTGAGGAGACGATATCATCTCTGTGGTATAACATGGATTTGACATCACGTGTCATATCAGGTTGTACAAACTCGACATATTAGGGACAATAACACTATAGTTTAATCATGATATGCAGTTATAGCACGGAATCAAGACGTAACCGTAAATATTTGGGAAGGTAGAATTTAGACGCAGAAGTTTTTTTTTTATTAAAAACTCATTAAGCACTATTAATGTACACTATCTGCGGAAGCATTATAATACAATATCTGCTGTGTTTGACAGTAAAGTTGCTGTGTTTGACAGTAAAGTAAGTCAATTGTGTATTGATCCTGAGTTTGAACAACTGAGATCACAACTTCATGATTTTCCACGATGGTTTCATGAACAGACTCAATAAAACTTCTCATGAGCGGACTCAATAAAACCGAGTCTGTAATTTTATTCTCTTGGTTTTGTTTGTTGTTTCCAGAATTTGTTAATATTCATACTAGCGTTCTTTTGATGCAATGTGGCGGCTGTAACAAGGATTCCCGTGCTACGAATCAGTAGCGTTAGTTTTACTGATCATTTCTGACCAACGAGTCCAATATAGGTGACGTTGAAATAGAATATCGCTTAATACGGTGATATGGGGGCGATAGAGGTGTAATACTATATTTCCTTTGGTCAGACAAATATACTGTAAGCAGTATTCGATCGATTGTAGACAAAGACTTCCCACTCAAAACATGTTTGACAGTTTTGAATGGAGATGACTGATTCTAGAGCTGTGAATCATCATCAATCTGTGTTAACCATGTTTGACAAAACGGACACGGGTTGCAAAGTTCAAATATGCTGATCTACATTATTTATGGAAATGTTGCACTATTGTAAGAATGACAATCACAAAAACTTTGTTCCCGGATATTAGGATATTATTTTGATTGGAAATGTTATTTTAGGATATTCTGAAGAATATATGTATCACCTAAAAAAACGGTATACTTTTTGCAATTATGTTCTATAGTTATCGTTAAGTTCAGATTGTCCTGTATCTTATAAAATTACAATCCCTTGACAATGAGGCTCAAAAGGAAATTTAAGGCTATATGTCATGTATGTGCAAATTGGTCGTAATTCAATTAGCCTAGTCATTAAAAATGCCTTCACTGCAATATAGAATACGAGAGAATATAACATGGCGGGGATATCTTTATTACACTGTCCCGTTTTATTGGGATTGACAAGAGGGTAAGAGTGATGTATCTGAAATAAAGATATTAACCAAGATATTTAGGAGCTCTCTACTTAAAACCGAATAGCGTTTTAGATCTAACGTTGACTGATTTACGACCAGAGGCCATTATTTTATGTAATACTAAGGGAAATAAACAACGATTGATGATTTATTATTTCACAATGGCAGTCTGAAATAGTGTTCAATAGTTAAGTAAATGTTATAGAAAATAAATGTTTGGATGACATATTATGCATATTGTTAATATGTATACCCTTTATACAATATATATATGTTATGCCTTTGCAAATACTGCAACGCTATATTTCATGTGGTACCATTTAAGAATTTCGATTTGTGTAAAATATATCCCATTCGTTACTTTAACTTTCTAATAGACAGTGTTCTGGACATTGAATGGAGAATTAACTTCGCTGGATGGCATCACATTTATCATATTTCAGAGCAGTGTATAATTATTTCATAATATAATATGCCATGCATACTCTCATAACAAGGCACTTCCTATATTAAAATTATGATGGTATCACGTAACATACGTGTTTGCCATCTGAAAGTGTTTCAGTAGTTTGAACACTCTTTTAAAAAATTTCTGTAACTCCCACGTTAAAAGTGCGTATTATAGTTGAACAGAACATGAGGCATTCACAGAATACAGGCAACCAAAAACCAAACATTCAGAACAAACAACAATCAGAAGGAAAACCACATAGAAACAACATATAGGAGACATCAAGCACAAATGGGTTCAAAATAGAGCTAGCACCTTAGAATAATCTGTTGCTAAAGGGCCACTGGGTGTTTTGATATTAACTGAGATCGATGAGCCGGATATTAATATACAGATATCGTTGGTACATTGTCAATTTTAAATCCTTTTGTTTTCTTACTTTAATTCCGAATAGATGGTTCCACTAATCAGCCTTTAAAAGTTCTCAGTATTGTTTAATCACTCTTAGAAATGGTGTCTTATTTAATTAAATGTTTTGAATGTCACTTGTGATACGCATGCTTCATAACCTCTGCTCCCAAATAAATTCCATTTTGTTTCTTTGGCCCAATGATTTCTCGTTTAGGGAAAAACATTCTGTCAGATACTGGGCCATTGAATGGTATGAAAATACCTCAATGAAGGTTCCAAGTTCACCGTTATATGCATATAGTTTAGAGATGGTTCAAATATGTGTACTATTTACATTTTATTAATTGAATTCTGTTCAACTCGGGGCTAGAGGGCGTGAATGGTAGCAAGCATTATTCATGAATAGTCTCTATGAATCCGGACTGCAATATGTTTCTGTATTTATCATGTTCGGCGATTTCCAAATCTCTCAATTCATACTCTTTTAAAATCAGGCTTATCTCTTTGACTACGTGTGAACTTGCATTGTTCGACATTTACTTTGTAGGAGTACTTATTTACGTTGTCTTGCCAATTAGTGCTGAAGTTCTTCGAACCTACGGTGCCATTGCGTTGTATACTGTGCTTTCGATTGGATCTTGTTCTCAGTTGTCTGTATTAAAAATATGATGGTATCATACAACCATATTTTTGGCATAAAAAAAGTGTTTTACCACTATGAGTACTGTTTTTAAAATGTATTTATAATTCCCAAATTAAAAGTAGGTAAAAAACAGAACGGAAAAATGCAGCATTCACAGATCACAGTCATCCCAATTAAACCATCTTGTTAGTATTTGACAATATATATGAATAGATTAATATACCAGTTTTTGGTCTCCTAAGGACGCGCTTGTTGTGTTAAATTTTCCGCGTTTACCACTGTTTACAGGTTCTAATTATTATTGTTAAGAAGCACTAAACGAGGGCATTGCTGTTGTGAGTATACTAGTTAAAATTCTTAAAAGTGTCATTTCCGTATAGTCGGAACATCTGCAATAAATAGGTCAAACCTTTATTTGTTATAATAGAATATCAACACATTTCATGTTTTCATATAAAAGTTGTGTAACTCTCAAAAGATGTAACAATTTAAACATTTTTTTTAACAAAACTATTGCTCGAAAAAAAAAAAAAAAAAGCATGAATATATCATGACTGTTCAGGTGCATATCTACTTTCCACAAATATGAAAATGTGTGATTTGAAAAAAAGGAAAAGTGAAATTTTAGAAATCTTCATTTCTTAATTAATTATCCGTCTCTGTAATTACGGCGTGCAGGGGCAATATTTGTTTGGCTCCGAGCCCAGGGGCCCTCAGGGGGCGTCAAAAGCACTAAAAATTCAATTACACTGTAATTTTTTATATTTTTGCACATAACTTGGTATATGTAATCGCCTTTGAAAAATAAACAACTTACGATTTTATTATTTCGCAAACTCAGACGTCTGTGCGGGGACCCAGGTGTTTTTGGGCGGGTGGATTTTTTTTTGTAATTATGTCTCAAATTGCACTGTATACATTTGTTTCCTCCTACGTCATCGGTGGGGTCTGGGGGAAGGGGCATCAAATACACTAGTAATTCAATTACAGTGTAATTTTTCCATATCTTTGTAAATTAATTGGTATAATATTCGTCTATAAAAGAGATAAACAGCATGTCAAATGATTTATTATTTAAAACTCGGACGTTTTCCCTGGGGTTGGAGGGGGTGGGTGGTTGGGAGAGGGTAACAGGAGGTCGATTATTCTTTTAATTATGTCCCAAACGAACATTTTGATGAAGGGATTACAGTGTATAATAATATGTTTTTCTCCTGAATGTATGTGTGTGTGTTGTGGTGGTGGTTTTGTCGGGTAGGGAGTGAAAGTTGTAACGAGCGTCGTAAGGTCCAAAATACACAAAATGCAGTTGCAGTGTCATTAATCGTCTATTAAGAGCCGAAAGGGCTCAACTACAGTTTGGGCAAAAAAAAATGACTTTTTTACATATTTCAGGTTGTCTGTGTGTGATTTACCTATGGAATAATTATTGGAGACAGTTTCCCATATCAAATGGCTGTAATGATATTGCATGTTTAGGGCTCATCAGCAAACACCCCAAACATTAAGATCCACAAGGACTCATCACCTACCTTAATCCTACCAAAATGAATCAGCAGTGTGACAATGCGCTGATAAGCCCTATCATTGTGTTATTTTCCAGATCCCTTACACTAATTACCTGATAAGCCAGTATTCATGGTTTTGACACCCTTTATCTACTTAACACACCAGAGTGCTAACAATTTCAGCCTAGATGTATTCATATTGAAAACTAGAATGTCTTAAGTATTGCTGAATTTCAGATTTTTATTGTTGTTGTTTTTTTAAATGTAAAGCTGCGAAAGTAGTTTGCTGTTGGACTATAGTGTTATAGGTAAGTTAGAATTTATATTACCATCTTATTTGATAATGTTTAGTTAATTTGTTTGATACGATACTAATTATAATTTGTCATATAAATTGTAGGGCTGATGAGCCCTTATGGCCGGAAAGACATTAATATTTCGTCTTTAAATATATTTTGGATGTAGACTGCAGTTTAACTATTTATTACAATTACTGAATTAACACACATCAGGAAAAAATGTTAATATGGGAATATGTTGCCATTAAAACAATTTCATTTTGATTTGTTCTGCTGATGAGTCCTTTTGCCTCTAACAGTTGTTGTAATTTCAGACATGGACATAGAATGGTCTGACGAAAAACTTTACACCGCCACCCCACTTGACACTGACAGCCTGCTGTCAACATTAGATAATCGAAATACGCAAGAACTTCAAGGCAACATCATTTTTCCTCGCATAAATTACTTTAAAGCATAATTGTAAATCACTACTGACAAAAAAATATTAATGTTAAAACTACCTTAATTTGATTGTTAAAGGATATATTGAATAACAACATCTAATGCATGTGATATGATAATTAATGAAAAACTTTTTTCTGTGACCATTGCAATATTTTAGGCTAATTTTGAAATATTTTGAATCATATCAAAGCCATTATTTTGATTACGGTTTCATAATGCAGAACCTACTCTTAAGGGCGACCAGTCAGACAGACCTGTGGAAAACAATGTGCAAGATACTGAGAAGTTGAGACAGTCAGAAGGACCTCAAGAAGACAAACAAACTACTTGTGAGACAGCACAGTCAGTGGGGTTATTGGAAAACATTACACAAGCCGCTGATAAGGCAGAACAGCAAAATGACCTTTTTAAAAATGAATCTTCTGATGATAATATTCCCTTGATTCAAATTCAGGACAAACTGCGTGGAAAGAAAAGAAAGAAACGGGTACAGAGATCTGCAGTGCATGTATCCCCTGTGTCCTCAGATCATGAGGACAGTGATTTCGACAAAACGTATGTACCCTCAGATGAATACACTTCAGATGATGCCATTTGTGACACTGTGTCCATGGAGAAACGGAGAAGAAAGTGGGTGAGAAAAGGAATACGGCCGCTTAAACGGGAAGAGGGAAGGAGACACGCAAAGAAAATTAAATCAAATAAACACTTCCATGGTTGGTCTAATGAAAACAAGCCAGAAGCACCTGATAGACAATTACAAAGTGTTTTGAAGAAAAGTAGGGTGGAACATAATGTGAATTCTATATTAACGATTTGCTAAAAGTAGACTTTCCAACTTGCTTAGTAGTAATGTGTTAGAAAGACGAGTAATACAAGCTGATGGAAACTTTTCATCAGTGCTGTAATTCAACAGATTACTGCAACAGAACTTTCAGTAACTGAACTTCGATCAAAACTATGTGAGCATCTGTTGGAAAATGAACAACATTACAGCGGATATTTTTCAAGAAACAAAGCCCTGGATGGACAAAAAATGTCTCGATATTATTGCGAAATGGTCAACACTTTGAAACAAGATGGTGTTTGGAATGTTGAAATGTCTGATGTCTTTCCACTTAAAGCTGCAAATCTGCTAAATAATAACATTACTATATACACTAGGAGACTGAACTGTCCATTTATTCATGTCACCCCTGACTTAAACACGGATTTACTTGCTGACACAACAGATATCACATTGGCGTATTTGGCTGTGCGTGGATTTGAGCACTATGATACTTGTGTGCGAAGCATGCGCTTCAACAAACAGAATATCAATGCCGACCATATGCATCCAACTGCAAAAGGCATATCAGATGGTAATAGACAAGCACATCCCATGCCAAAAACACCATCAAAATATCCAAGATCTACAAATAGTTGTGCTACACCCAGAAAGAAGGCAGATTATATCTCTCCCAAAAAAGTAAAGCTAGCCAGAAAAAGAACACCAAACATTCAAAAGTGGAAAAAGACCATAAGGAAAAACAACAGAAATACTGGAAAATCGTACATTTCTGTTAAAAGCAAACATTCAGGAAATTGGCCAAAAATCTGTACAAGCATCAAACTGCAGAAATTGTAAAAACAAGTGCATTGAAAGAGTCACTGAGGAAATAACTTTTAAATCACACTATGACACAATGACACTTGAAAGAAAATGAGACTTCATCTGTCAGCACGTAGAGATAAATGCAACAAGTAAGAGGTATGGACGCACATACAAACATAATACGAGAAAGTTTTATTTACCAGTCGGTACACAAAAAGTCAGAGTATGCAAGTAATTTTTTCTCAGAACCCTAAGCTGATCAGATGTAAATTGCAAAGAAAACTGCATGGCACCTATTGCGGAACTGATCAGAGAGGAAAACATACGCCTGCAAATAAAACTGAAAATGATAAAATCATTCGTGTGAAACGACACACTTAGTCCTTTCCAGTGGTGGAATCACATTATATAAGAAAATAAACAACAAAACAATTTTTTGAACAAGACTTATCTATTCGTAAAATGGATGAATTGAATAAAACCAAATGTCAAGAAGATGGGGTGTTGCTAGTTTCAGAATCTGTGTACAGGAAAGTGTTTTGCAATGAATACAAGTGTTCATTCCATAGACCTAAAAATGATACCTGTCAGACCTGTAACACATTTTTTGAAAAGATAAAAGCAGGAAAGCTATCTCCAGGAGATGAAGCTGAAAATACTGCCTACATTCAAAGAAAGGACCAAGCAAGGGTTAAGAAGGAGAGTGGTAAGAAAAGGGCAAAAGTGGACAAATCAGTCTATGCAGCTACATTTGATCTGCAGGCAGTCTTGCAAACTCCATGCTCTAATGTAAGTCAAACATACTACACAAGGAAACTAAACAGCTACAACCTCACATTATATTCATTGTCTGACAATAAGGGGACATGGTATGTATGGAATGAAACTCATGGACAAAGAGGATCGTCGGAAGTCGGCACATGTGTCATGACACATCTAAACTCACTTCCATCAACAGTAAAACATGTTGTTCTTCATTCAGACTGTTGCTCAGGACAAAACATAAATCAATTCCTCGCATCTGGGTTACTATACACCGTTTGTAAACACCCGAACATTGATGTAATCGAGCAGAAATTTCTGGAATCTGGTCATACACAAATGGAGTGCGATTCGATGCATTCTGCAATCGAACATGCAAAGAAGCGAACAACACTGTGCCAGACCAATGGGACACTATCTGCCAGATGGCACGGTGAAACAATCCGTACATTGTGGTGCCCATGAGATACGATAGCTTTTATGATTTAAAGAAATACACGAAAACATGTTACAAAAATTTCAAGACTGACACTGAAGGAAACAAGATTAACTGGCTCAAAATCAAAGTTCTCAAAGTGTCCAAAGAAAGTCCCGACCTGATCCTGGTAAAGTATCACTTTGATGAAAGTGAGTTCAGATCAGTCAATTTTTCTAGGGCTGCCAGAGGGCGACCTACAACTTAATGTGACTTGTCAATGAAGTACCAACAAAAAATACCAATTTCTGTTGCAAAGAAGAGGGATCTGCTTTACTTATGCAAAAGCCACATTATTCCTGAAGTGTACTGGACATTTTATGAAGTTTTACCGACCAGTAACAAAATTAAGGACAGACTTGCCTGTCCTGATGTCCTAGAAGAAGACTCAGACACTGACAATGAGTGACGGCGTGTTTACATGTGTTAAAAATGTGTTAACTGTAAAGGATTAACCATATAAAACATAAACTTAAGTTAATATGCTAACTTGTTTGCTTTTGTTCTTAATACAAATTATGTGGTGCTGTTGAGCCCTTTAAGCTCTTAAAAATGCATAAAACGCAATGTAAGTGTAAAGGCTCAACAGCAAAAAATGAGATATAGGGTCCTAGAGAAACCACAGCGTCCGAACGCAATGGCCTGCCAAATAAGGTATTTTATATTAACAATCAGGCATCATGTTTTTTTTGTAAGCTCCCTTAGCTAACTCCAAAGTGTGTATATTTTTATTCAGATAGGAATAAATACTGATTTTGTATGCCTGTTCGAATCTTTAAACGTCATTTTCTTTCAAAATGCTGTTGAGCCATTATGACTCTCAATGGATGATTTTTCTATTTACTTTGTTTTAACTTGGCAAATATACAAGTTTACTCCTCTGAAAATACAAAGCATATCAAACAATTTCAGTGTTTCCACCTTAGAGATGTGCCCATGTGGAGGAAGGGGGTGGGGATTGAGGGTGGGGGAAGAGAGGTAAATTGGGTCAAATATCTATTTCTCTTTCACAATACAATGTAATGATTTTAGGAATATCAATATAATTTGCTCCAGGGTCACCATGGGACTCCGTGATAACGGTCAAACGTTACACAAATACCCTAAAGATATTTATTCATTTACAGTGTCGTACATGTATACAGAAAGCATAAATAGTACTAAATAGTACTATTTCTGATCTGAGTATCAAAGAACGATCAAAACGATTACATGTAAAATGGATACAGGGTTAAAGGTAATTGACCTGTATGAAGAAAACATAGGTATTTGCGATGGCGCGCCGTCGAATTCCTTTTAGTGTATTATTTATATATACTAATGAATTGTTCCGAATAAACATTTGATTGTCTTCTTAGAAAAATTTACATATACATAATCCGAGCTTTATTTCCATGTAGAGTATGAGAAATGTTTGAAAGAAATATAAAAAGATCGGACAGGGAAAGTAGCATTCAAGGAGGACAGAAGTTTAAAGAAACTAACCCATCATATAACGGCAAAATTACACCACAAAACCGGTTTATCAAAACTCTATCCTGGTGCTTATATCATAAAGTAATATATATATTCCGATTTAAAGTCTAGGTTTATTCACATGTTCTCAAAAAACGTGAATGAATATGCGTCAAATGAATTTTGAGTTGGTAACTTAATTCGACTCTCCAGATTTTGGTTTGGTCTGGCTGGTTATAGCCGTCTATCGAGTTTAAATTCTCAAAATGTGTACGTTATATATAAACCTCGTCGTCAGAAGGTTAAGGAACGGTGTACATCTGTTGTACGTGCATGTTGATGGCGGGCTAGGGACTTACAAATCCACGACGAAACATGTCTTTGTTAAAATTTGGCATACGAATATTGCGATTGTAATTTTAAATATAAAGTTTCGGCACTTTTTTGTGAGTAAAAATGAGAATGTTTTTTACAATTTATATTACAAAAGACATTCACAGCGAGAATCGCATCTCTGTTGTGGCAATGAAATGAAAGGTTTAACCATTACACCACAATGGACGTAAAACAAAAAGGACAAACATATAACAATACTTCATAGTAATAATAGCATTGTAAGAAACGAATACCGTTCTTCCTTCCAATAGTAAAGAGCTCGACAAATGTCCAGAACCAAGGGAGATTATAAACTGCCATAAAAAAAAGACTAGTATACCCAGCCGTTTAAACAATTACCCAAGACCCTAGGTTCTCGCTGAGAATGAAGGTTATAACTCGGTTACTGAGGAGAACCTTGATTCTTAACCTATGTGTGCATACTGCGCTCGAAAACAATAGCTCTCATTCGATAACCCTATGTTCTCGTCTATTAACATGATTAACTTAAACTTTTTCAGATTAAATCCAAACTAAGAGTTCCTACTTGACAACTAAGGTTTTCGTTAGAGAACTAAGGTTTCCGTTTGAGGACTAAGGTTTTCTGCCTGAAGTTATTGTTTGTGAACTTCTCCTTTCGTCCGTGAAGCCATGGTTCTCAATTTGAAACATGTCCACAGCAAACGTGTTGGGAGTCGACATAAGAAAAATTGTCTTTGCGAGTTTTAATATGCTCATGTTTCTATTTGACCAATACAAATAGAAACACATGCAATTCCAAGTAAATATGCATTTGAGATTTGGTTTATATCCTCACCACATAACAAGACAAACATAGACAGTAGGTTTATCATCACCACGTAACAAGACACTAATACACATAGACAGTAGGTAGATCATAACCACGTAACAAGACACTACTACACATAGAGAGTAGGATTATCCTCACCACATAACAATACACACATAGACAGTAGGTATAAATTTGACTATAAGAAAATAGATATCTAACAAAAAAATCGAGTAATTGGTCAAAAGAACTTAAAACATTAAGTATAGTTACCCATTTTTATCTTTGTTTTAGCTTTCTTCATATTTCAGCTTGTCAAAATATCAGGTTCTTCTTTCGTAGATACATTATGATTGAATTGTATGCAATTTCCCAAAGTACCTAAAGAAAACATAACTACACAATATTAAGATGTTTATTCCGGAAAATTAGATAGTCAACTGCACTTGATAAACATTGGGAGACGTGAAGATTTGTCAAATGCGTTTTCTGTCTATGACTTGTATTTATTTCTTGTTACTTACTACATATTATCTCCATACACGTGCAATCTATGAAACGCACGAGTATTGCTCTTTTGCCGTTCATGGTAACTTGATTTTGATCCAGACTACGTCATATATTGAAAGTCTCTCTTACATTTGCAATTATTTAATTATTTAGCATATTATGGATTCTAATGGACCTGCGTGAGTGAAAGCATATGATATAATAGTTGAACAGGAAATGTACAATGTACAGAACCCAACTATCCTAAAAAAATAGGCATCAAACCAAACAACAATTGCATGGAAAGGCAAAGTATGTGGCAACACAAAAATAACATGTTTGACAAAAGGGATACCGCCCTGGATCTGCTCATTAGAAAAAAAGAAACATCATTCTGTTTGAGCAATTTGTTGTTCTTCAGAGATTTTACTTTTTCCATGTCTGTACTTTTAAAAAGACATCAATGAAATCATAGAAGGCTTGTAATGGTATGTGTGCGTATGATCCCAAAGGCATAATGCTAAGTTTAAAATCAGCAGCATTGTTTGTTGTATTTAAACGTTTTGTAAATTAGACAAAAGACATGGACATGCACACACTCTCAAAATAAATGGTTGAACTTTCAAATAAAAAAGGGACTAATATTATTTTAATATTTCTAAATACTTCACAATTCTGCATGACTGGAATTCAGCTGTAGATTTGAGGCTGGTCTTAGGTTTCGCATACTTTTTTTTGTGTACATCTGAAACTGAGTAATTGTAATTCTAAGATGACCCGAAGCCGGATCATAAAATGTTTTAAACATTAAAATTGAGTTTTTAAATAAACCAGAACAAGTAAGCATTCTAAATGCAATAAAGCGTCCCTGGTACGTATTTATAATCACGCAATCTACTGAGTAAAGAGCATCATTTGAATAGATTGTCTTATTTAAGTTCGAGAACCTTAATGTTGCCTATACTAAAATGTCGCATAATTTGTGGAGATAACACAATTATTTTTTATTCTGTGTGCAATTTGTTGTTTTTATGAGTTTTTCTTTTTCTGTGTCTTTTATAAAGATATCATTTGAAATTATTTAGGGCTTGTAATATGTATACAGAGCAAAACAAATAACGATTAGGTTGTGAACAGTATTATAGATTATTGTAATTAAACGTTTTGTAAATAAGACAAACGACATGTGCTTGTGGCTATGATTACTTAAAAAAAAAGAAAACATGACCCATTTGCCAATATCAGCACGCCCTCTTGCCCTAACTTACATGAACAGATTGCCTTATGAGTCGAAAACTCCATCTACAACATATCAATTTACTTTGAAATTAGATTTACTACAATTAATTTTAGAAATATGGAATCGGGCGGATATCTTTGGCGCCATGCCTTCTATAACAATTTCAATAATTAATATCTGAAATGTTTAATGAACTTTTGACTTTCGTCTTGGGCGTATGGATATCAATTTATGTTTTTAGAGAAATATCATCGGAATGTTATTTCCGATTATCATCGGAATGTTATTACCGATATTTAATTACTTCGGTTTAAAAGACAATAAGACGTGTATAGACGCACAAAACATGGTAATGCAAGCCATATAACAACGACCATAGATTCACGTTAATGTCCTTTATGTAGTTACATGTACTAGATCTAGTATACTAAAATGTCGTATATTTTGTTAAAGAAATAATTGTTGGGAAAATATATTAAATACTTTGTGTGATGACGTCGAGTAAGGGCGAGAGGCGTCTATATCAGTTGCATTTGATTGGAATTAAACGTGATGAAATGCTATCTTAAAGAAAACAAAAGATGAATGTGTTGTTAGGTGAATGTATTGTTACACTGTTTGATACAGGTTCCAGAGCAGCACATCAAATCCTGATCGCCGCGGTGGGCAGCATGACACGTTACCACTAGACCACGATGATCATCACAAATAAAAGTAGTTATAAAAGTCGAACTGGAAATGTAGCATTCAAGGACGACAGTCAACCAAAAGCACACATAGAAACAAACAACAATTACAAAGATGAATAAAAGGCAAGATATGACATCACAAACATAAAATGGTTAACAATAGGGCTACCACCTTGGAACGACCAGTGGCAGAAGAAACCGTTGGGTTTAATCCAGGTTCTAGGGTGCACCAAGCCCACTCTTACCGTATCGTCACCCAATAAAACGGGACGGTGTAAATAAAGAATTCCCCACCATGTCATGTTCTAACAAACAATGCAGCATTAATAGGCAATATTAGTATAACACACGCATGATCATGTACATATGAATATAAAAAGCCTAGAAAATCACGAAGTAAGTACTCAATGACTTGGCAGACGCCAGAGCAACAAGAGAACAGACCATTAAGGGTAGGACAAGACAATATTTAAGACAAGCATCAGACACTGCCGTCCTATGAATATTTACGTAGACGTCATCATAAGGCCCCAATATGTCCTGTTATCGCACAATCAAAGAGGAAAGCGGTAAGTAGGTCAAGCACTAAACATGCAGTACGTTGCAAAATGATAGGGTCATAACCTCTTTTGATAAACTGTTTACCAAATTTAATAAAGATTGTATATAAAATAATTATAAAAACCGAACAGGAAATGCAGCTTTCATAGAACAAAGTAAACCAAAAACAAACGAGACAGTGTAAATAAAGAAATTCCCGCCATGAACTATTCTCTAACCAACAAGGCAGCATTACTAGGCTATATAAGCAAAACACAAAGATACTCGTGTCTATATAAATACAAAACAACAATAGCCTAGAAAGCCACAAAGAAGGTGTTCAATGACCTGGCGGAAGCCAGGGCAACAAGAGAATAAACCATTGAGGGCACGACAAGACAAGATTGCAGACAAACATCAAACGTCACCGTCGTGTTTGGGCTTTAGGTAGACGTCATCATAGGGTCCACAGTCTGTACGGTCATCGCACAATTAATGCGGAACGCATAAATGGCGAACTGTAAATGAGTACACCACCAAGCATGTAGTGCATTGCAAAATGATAAGGGCCATAACCTCTTTTGATAAATTAACACAGATAGTATGAAAGTGATCATGACCAAGGATCTTACGAAGTTTGTAAATCACGTCACCATAGAAGTCAGGTTGTGGTAGTCCTTGTCGCAGAAGAGTTCTTAAATTCAGGGTTATGATTCAAGATCAGGGTTCTGATAATAAACTTTTACAAAGGTTTTACGAAGTTTATGGTAACGGTAACCCTGATGGAATAGCTTTTTAGTTATACAAAGATTACGAACATTAAAGTCCTCAACTCGAGTACAAGCTCTAGAAAAACGAATACGTTGAGACACATATACCCCATAAGATGTTGCTCGGGGAACATCCCCATCTTATTGGTGATAATTAACCATATCAAAATTAAAATCATCCAACTTTTCATAGATCTTGCTAATTATTTCACCATTTTCAATAGAGAGATGTAAATCGAGAAAAGAAGCGTTAATATCAGTAATATTAGCTTTGTTAAGTTTAAGTATTTTAGGATATATATTATTAACCATTGGAGAAAAGAAAGGGTTGTCAATGTTCAATATGTCATCCAGATAACGAGAGATGTCATTAAAGGCTTCAAATTAAAGGTCCTGTTTTAATGGGATGACGGTAGGGTAAGTGTGAGGTTTGGTGCATCCTAGAACCGGTTTAAAACCCCAGTGACCTACTTTGCCGCTGACCGTTCCAAGACGGTAGCCCTATTGTCAACCCTTTTGTGTTTGTCATGTCGTTTGTATTTATTATTACTTTAGCCTTCTTGTTTGTCTGTTTGCGTGTTTGTTTTTGTGTTTTGTGGTTGACTGTCGTCCTTGAATGCTGCTTTCCCTGTCCGATATTTTCAGCCTTCTTTGATGCATATTAGGCCAGGTATAATATACATGTAATTTAATAATTGTTATCCAAATACTATCCAAATTGTTATCCAAATAAATCCAAAGGTCCATTATCATACTCTTTTTTAATAATTGTTATACAATATAGACTAAGGCCCTAGATGCTTGTATTCCTATTTCTCGTATTCGGTTGCCAAAATAAGATCATTTTCATTACAGATTTCACTTTGCCGGACCTTTTTCTCAATATTTTGCTATGGAAGTTATATCGTTAGAATGGAAATAAGTTATTTAGGAAAATGAGTGTAGTTTATTAAAATCTGTAATGTATTTGTGCAGTTATGGTGAGTTACAAATAGCAATTTACCCATGCTGAGCCGATGACGTCACCGAAGCAGTATATGCACACTGGCGTGAACAAAAGCTGCATATGGGATACTAGTTTACAATCACCCTGTTATATCACCCTCGCGTCAGATAGTAAGAAATTACACATTATTTTCTGACAAAAAATATTATTTTAATTTCGATATCGTTCAGTATCCTTGCTTAGACAAGGATATTCCCAGAGTAACATCTTATGGCGTATGTTTCTCATATTATTCGTTTTTCTAGAGCTTGTAGTCGAGTTGAGAACTTTAATATGCGTAACCTTTGTATAATTACAATGCTACTCGATCAGGGCTACCGGTACAATAAACTTCTAAAACCTTTGCAAACTATTATTATCTTAAACTGATCTGCTTTTAAAATATAACAGTATTTTGAGAACTCTTTTGCGACAATGACTATCACAACCTGACTAGTATTAAGTATATAAAATCATGTTTGCTTCTATATGAATGTCGTGTAAACTTTTTATAGGATTTACTAAAGAGGTAAAGCATTGATAACATTTTCCCTCCGACTTCTCAGATTTTTTATTATTTTTTATATATGAATAAATACTGAAAATGGAATCTCTTATAGCAACAAACACAAACAAAACATCAACGTAGCACACTCGGTTTTATTCAGTCTGCTCAAGAGAGTAATCATTTTATCATACAAATTATTTTAATTTTCAGACTAAAATACGGACGGGAATAGCATTTCAAGAATAAGTAAAAACACTGTCAAGCAACAATTAAATATGCCATGGCAGAGTAGATAACATTTTCAAAGAAATTTCCTTTGCGAATAAGCCATAGCAATTAGCAAGTAACCCATACCGTTGGGACGTTTTATGCTTGGATATAAATTGCTCGATAGTTCCAGAAACCGTTGCGTGTGGAACTGTGAACTTATTAGCACTAACTACGATTGGTTTTGTTTTATCGCTAGCTTTGGACGTCAGGTAAACCAGAAGCACGCAATCTACGTCATTAAGAAACGACTTTAAAATCAGATATCATTCATGTATTTAAATGTACGGATATGTTCGCATAGGGTTGTACAGATATGTTCGTACATGGTTGTACAGATATGTTCGCACAGGTTGTACAGATATGTTCGCACAGCGTCCAAGATTGCCAAACAAACAAATGTTTCTAATGTTGCGCATGCGTATATAAACAAACAAATGTCACACCTTAATTAGAATGTCTACCGTCCTCTGTTTGTTTATTCAGTTTAAGACTGCTCTAATTATAAGGAAACTGAAATGTTTAATTAACTGACATTTTTAATTAAGTCCCCTATGAATCGCTGGTTTCAAACATCAGTGGTTGGAACGTTTCAGAAAAGGATGTGTTGTAATTTAATTCGGATCGCATCAACAGAAAACTATAACCACTGAAATGGCTCCCAGTATATCCCTAAATGGTTATGTGTCATAGATAGACACATTGTGTACATTTCGGTATAGTTGTCCGCGTAAAATGACCTACTGGCGTTATCTGTCCTTGGCTATACTTTTAGAAAATAATTAAAAACACATTACATGTTCCCGCCTTAATTCCATTAAGCGATGGGAAAGCTTATTTTACCAGGATTTTATAAAGGATATTTCGACAATAAAACACATTTAAAAACATTTTTTACTGAAAAAATACGATTATCTGTTTAAAAATACCTATTAAATGTTTCAATTTTACAATATGCAAACTTTTAAGCCGAAATTAAGGTTTTATATCATACCCCAGCCAACCCTGTTTTCGCTTCTTGTCGAAGGGGTTGGATGGGGTATGAAAGTTATTTCTCGGACCACGTAATGTTAATGAGAATTTCAAAAATATACGTAACAAGTATATCGGAGACACCTCTAAGTATAGATTGGAAATAAAATAAATAATATTATTTCCCCAGGTTCAAAACGGTATAAACACATATAAAGATAAGTGACTTATCTACATTAATTTGGCTTCAAATCACAAGAAATAAATGAGCGACATTACGTATAAGGACAAATGCAAAAGAAATAAGCATCGATTAGACCCACACAAACACAAATCTGTGCAGATAATTAGGGAAAGACGGTGAGTCAATGCGAACTGCGAAATGCAAATTTCAAATGTCAAAAGTGCAAGTTTTATCAAAATTAGAACCTTAAATAGTCTGATTCCGCTGTCGCACATTTCCTATGTTATGGTTTATTCTCTTGTTGCTCTGGCTTCTGTCAAGTCATTGAGTACCTTCTTTGTGGCTTTCTATGCTATTGTTTTATTGTATTTATATATACACGAGCATATTTGTGTTTTACTTATATTGCCTATTAATGTTGCCTTGTTGGTTAGAGAATAGTTCATGGCGGGATTTCTTTATTTACACTGTTCCGTTTTATTGGGATGACAGTAGGGTAAGTGTGAGGTTTGGTGCACCCTAGAACCTGGTTTAAACACCCGGCCTTATTTTGCCTTTGACCGTTTGAATGCGGTAGCCCTATTGTCAACTATGTTTGTGTTTGTGACGTCATATGCCTTTATTTCTTTGTTAACATTGCCATTCATGTGTGTCCTTTTGCGTGGTTTGGGGTTTACTGTGTTCTGTGAAAGCTGCATTTCCTGTTCGACTTCTATACTTATGTTATTGTTTTTGTGTGGGTACTTTTGTGTGGCTTGTTTCCTGCGAATGCTACATTTGCTGGTTTAACCAATATCTATATCGATTTGTATACTGACGGTCAATGAAAACTCACAGGCCACACTCAGATAGATTTACAAGTGACGTTATCTTGATGGAATAACTTGACGTCGGGATCAATAAAACGGTTGTTCATAACCGGTAATAAGACGGTTGGTCATACCCGTTACTGAGATGTGTGACTTGTTTTCTATCCATGTGACTTTAATTGACCGCTATGAATTTTGAGACAATCAGTTTTAGCAGTTCTTTAATTTCAAACTATGCACTTATTATTATAAATTACTTTAGCAATACAATTTAACGCCCATGTACTCAACTGTTGCGTTTTCATTGACCGTCAGTATATTTCTTGAAATTGAACTATTGTTTGGGGCGCTTGTTTCAGCCAAAGGTTTTTTGGACTACAACCTAAAAAGTTGTAAATCAGTGAAACATACACTTTTAGTGGTAAATAAAAATACCTTACTTTTAAAAATCGGTTGAGAAATAAAGATTTCATGTGCGAAAGCTGTTTTTGATGGGTCAAATTAATACACACTGAAAGTTTTGTAGCAAAATATGAAGGATTACTGGAGTTATTTGAAATGTCTTAATTTTCTGCTGTCCCACCAACAAGGAATTTACATGGGAAAAGGCCCATCAAAAAAACATTTTTATTTACCACTAAAAATGCCAGTTCTAATGATATATAACTGATGTACGTATTATTTAAATTGCTAAATTTCTCAAGTTACTGCAGAAAAACCTTTGGCTGAAACAAGCGCCCAAATGCAAAATTCTGCTGCATGAAAAATTTAAAAAAAAAAAAAATAGAATTTGTATCCAAAAATGGTTTTAAATTCTTGGATATTAGTAAATTAATATACATTGAAAGTTTTATAGCAAAATATGAAGGATTACTGGAGTTATTTGAAATGTCTTAATTTTCTGCTGTCCCACCAACAAGGAATTTACATGGGAAAAGGCCCATCAGAAAAACACTGGTTGTAAAATATTAATTCTCAACCGATTTTCAAAAGTAAAGTATTTTTATTTACCACTAAAAATGCCAGTTCTAATGATATATAACTGATTTACGTATTATTTAAATTGCTAAATTGCTCAAGTTACTGCAGAAAAACCTTTGGCTGAAACAAGCGCCCCAAGCAAGTGTCAAAGCCTCTGTCTGATGCCTGGGTTCTTTGCCATAGATGTATGTCTTATATCATATGTTGCCATGTCCTATTAAATGTGCATATAATGCGGTGACTATAAGTCAAGTCTGACAATTAGTCAAGTCAAATATAAAGAAGAGACAATCTACCATATGTCAATTATAAGAAATATAGTGTAAGGCCATTGCATATAAACTGCAAAGAAAAAGAAACGCGTAATGAGTATTTCCGCTATATACCGTATGTTTAATATGCTACAGTTAATCGAATGGTACACGGCGACATTAGGCCTGTCCTTTCGGAAAGAAGGTTTAAACAGCACAGAACACAACAATTGTAGCGCTTTTAAAGTTTCAGTATCGACAAAATGCGCATTTGGCTCAAGCAGTAAGCAAACTTAGGCTTTAAACGTTGCAATCTCTTAACATTAAACACAATGAAATTGATTGACTTTTTTTTCAAAAGAAACTTCAACATTTTTGAATTTCATGTAACAAAGTATACTTTGTTCGATTTTTATATCTATATTTGATTAAGGTCTATTATATGACAGAGTTGTCCTTTCTGTAATTGGTTGTAGCCCCATAAAGCACGTTGAGATATATCTGGAATATTACGTGGAATTATGTGTATATAATAGTGTAGTATAGGCAATTTTTTGATTATGTCTTTCTTGTTCCCTTCAGTATATAAAGGAGTTATAAGCATTACGAAATTGAATTGAACTGTCGTAAAACGACTATCCTTTCCAGAGCTTTCCCCTATTGCGAATCCTTTTGTGTTGTTATGTTTCGCTTATCTTTTATTCAAATGTGTTTTTGTTGTATCTTTATGAATACCTAAGGTTCAGAAATATCCCTGAGGTAAACAAAAATCAAATGTTGTGCTAAAGCACAATCTAAACGCATGGGCATTCATTTAAGGTATTCATCGCAATATTCAAGTATTTGTCAAGTTTTAAATTAGCACCAATTTGTAATAATCTAGTAGCATTTTGACTACAAACCTGATTGTATATTATTTAATAATTGTTAATTGTTAATCAAATTTGCGTTTTAAATGTATCTTCCTTATTCTACCAACGTTTAACTATATTATTGGTGCAACAATCAGAAATACGCAAAACGTATGTGTTTCAAACTATTCCATTAATTATCAATACACCCGATTGAGCATGGGATTACATCGATTGCGTCAATGGATGTTTGACGCGTCAGACATATAAACAACCGATGACGCCGTCGAATAAAATGGAGTAAATTGAAACTAGTTGACACCTCCCACTCGCCTACAAGTCTCACGTGACAAAAATCCATATCATAACATAACACTGAATACAATACACCTTTTCGCTATTATATAGATGCTGTGTACTGTGAAAATAACTTCGGGCTTCCAACTTACTACTTTGTTATAATAGCATATTCAATATATATCTCTCGAGCAATTATACAGTAATGCTGGCTGGTTTATATGCCTAAAGCACTTCTCAGCCGGATTCAAATCTAGATTTATTTTCACACTTGTTGACATTCAGCCAGCGAGGAAGGGGCGGAGTTGAGCACGCGATGACATTGCGTCAGAATCACCGTAATTCCATGCTCAATCGTGAACGCCTGTAATGTTTCAATTTGCAAATATTCAAAGTAGATATAAAAGACGAACAGGAAAAGTAGCATTCAAGGACGATGGTCAACCACAAATACACACAGAAACAAACAACAACTATAAAGATGACATCGCAAATACAAAAGGGTTGACAATATGCCTCAAGTTATGTAAACAAAAACAAGGGTGGGGAGGGATTTGATTGTTTTCTTGCTTCTTGGGGCGCTTATATCAGCCAACGGTTTTTACGCATTTACGTGAACAATATTGACACTACTTATACATTATATATTATCAGCATTGGAACTTTGGTGGTAAATAGAAATACCTCATTTTTGAAAATCATTGAGAAATAAATATTTTAAAGTTAAAATACTTTTTAACTGACGTTTTCCAATGTTCATTGTTGCTGGGGCAGCAGAAAATTAGAAATCGGAACTAAATTTAGTTAGCTTCAACATTTTGCAATACAACCTTCAAGTTGTATGAAATTATAACTATTCAATACAATAAAACCAGCTTTAGAAAGAAATTCAAAAAAACGCACAATTTTTATAAAATAGAACTTTGCATTGAAAATGCCGTATCAAAAACAAATGTTGTATGTGTTTTTCATGTCTCAACCGAATTTGTAAGGTATTTAATTAACACACAAAACTTGTTCCACTGATTTACTCCCAAACAGTAACTCAATACCTATCCTGTAAGAACTCTAGTTGAAGTGGCGTTGAATGACCGAGTTAATAAATAGGTGCACAGCATATGGACATCTCATATGATAACCATGATAACACACTGCAAAGGCACGGTGCTATATTGTATTCATTACGTGGTCCCGCCTTAATTCCGTTAAGCGATAGGAAAAATTATATTAGCAGGATTTTATAACGGATATTTCGACAATAAACATATGTGATAACCTGTTTAAAATTACCTATTAACTGTTTTAAGTTTACAAGTTGTGCACTTTTTAAGTCAAAATTAAGGTTATTTCATTCCCCCTGGAGTATGAACGTTAATACTCGGACCACGTAATGGTTCCGCTGATAGTTTATTATTAAACAGACACTATCTAAACGGAATATTTTAAATACACATCCTACTCATGTCGTCTTCAGTCGTCAGGCAGTTGGTTATAAAAGGGGAGGTACACATCAATCATAATTCTTTTCGACACACGTGCTGAACATTTGCTTCTGGGATGAAATTAACCCTTCAAACCAAGAACGAAAATTATGAATGAGAAACATTCTTTGACACGTATACCCCAGAGGTCAGACCTTCCTTTAACCATTAAGAAGAATAGCCCGTTCGATGTGGCATAAGCAGCAGTGAATGGTTAATGTCCTATATTAATGACGATTTTGGATTTCTAAGATGTTTTACACGTAATTTGTATATTACAAACCACTAAACAATTCCATATAACGAAAGGGTATCCTTTTAAAATAAACGTGTTACCTGTTCCACAGGAATTTCTGACAAATCCCGCAGTTCCAATATGCATTATTGTTGTGTGTGCAGTAATTATAGAGGTAAACTCGTGAACGATCAAATAATTACCCTACATCGCTGTCCAGCGAAAATACGTGGTTGAAACGAATCCGTGTTGTCACTCTAAGTTCGTCTTCATTGAATGAAATGATCGTTTATGTTCAGCCCACTTCATACATGAGATTTACAACAGAAAATCGAGAGAAAACAACGTACTATCAATATTCATCCTACAAGATGGCAGAGTTAAACATTTTGAATTAACTTCGGTAAGATTTGTTTCAGGGACTGGGTGGGGGTGGAGGGGACTTAGAAACAACAATTAAAAAAATACTTTCTTACTTTCTTTCCATTAATTCATCCTAGGAATATCCAGTTTCTCTTATGGTGGAAGAAAGATCACCCGCATTTCACTTTATAACCAGTACTCCCTCCAACATACGCAAGTGAAGTGACTTTTTCACATACTACACATTTTGCTCCGACCTACGAAGTCTCTACCCAGCATGATGGTGGTGGAGGGCGAGTGTCACGGTCAGCGTACTAGACCACTCGGCCATGAAAGCTCTATTTGACATTAAACTTTCGTCATGGAGAGCCAAAATTATCATTACTCACATACAAATATCCCCCATCCCCACGCCCCGACCCCCCCCCCCCCCGCCCCACCCACCCAACAACCATCAACACCACCCCACCACCACCCCACCACCACGACATTAACATTATAACGATAATTATTATTTATTTTTTATTTTATATTTTTTTTACTTAATAATCATGATAATGGGTTTAACATTTATATGAATAATATAGATCTACATCGTATTTTATTTTTAATATATATATGTATTGTGAAGTTGTAACTTATCATGAGAGAAATTATTATAAGGAATCCCTACATGTATGTAGTGATTATCTGTCAGAGTCACAATCAAATTTAAGTTTTATGCGTTAACTTTTAACTAGCATTTAGGTAGGTTTAACTTTTCTAATTTCAGGTCTGCAATGCTACTTTACCGGATCAGTCAATGGAAATTGACTCAAATGCAGCAGTCGAGGAGCCGTATAAGAAAGAAGAGGATTACATGAATACAACAGTCACATCAGTGAGTTTTAATGAGAATGTTTCCGTTACGTCACTTGATTATAATGGAAATGTTGATGTTAGCTTTAATGAAGTGCTCAGTAAGGAAACTCAAACAATATTCAGTACAGTTAGTTGTTCTGCACAATCTGAATGTTCATGTGAAGTAAGAATAATTAAGACAATTAAGGACACTTGGCACACAAACTGAATTTAGTACTCAGTAAAAACAGTCAACATTGGTGTGCAAGTAAAGAATCCGGATTTGACCATAGAAAACATGAACATTTATGAAATTTGCATGTTCTATACCGGATTGCCAAATGTTGACACACTGTCAATAGCGTATTTGATGAATTAGATGATGCAGAAGTAACTACAAATCGCCATGGCAATGGAGAAAACCAAGGTCGCCACAGGAAGCTAAGACTTATAGATTATTGCTGGACGATTTTGCCAGGCGGTTCCATGTTTCAAAATCAACACGTAGTAACATTACAAGCCAATGGACGTCCTATCTGGCTGTGAAGTTGTCTAGCCTGATACCTTGTATACCAAAGCACGAGATCTTAGAGACAAAAGGAATTATCCAAATTGTAGAGTGATCATTGATTGAACTGAATTTTACACTTTTACCACAATCATCATGATCATTAGCAAATAAATATGTAATGTGATCACATTACAAGTCTCATATGACACGAAAAGCCCTAGTGGGCATAAGTCCATCAGGGGTGATCACATTTTGCTCTGACATGGGCTGGTAGTGTAAGTGACAAACAGTTAACATTAAAGTCTGGTTTGCTTGATATGTGTCAATCTGGAGACGCAATTATGGCCGATAAAGGATTTTTAATATCCGATCTAACAACGCCAAGGGGGATGCATCTAATTATTCCTCCACTTAAAATGCAAATATTTAACCGCCGCCAGGTAGAGGAAATTATCTCAGAATAGACGTTGAGCGTGCAATGGAGAGAGTTAAAAACTTTATATTTCTTCAAGGCGTTATGCCAATTACTCTTTCTCAACAGGCAACTAAAATATTAAAAATATGTGTTGGTCTTTCAAACACCTCTCACTCATGACAGTGATGATTAAGAACTTTATCATATTGTACTGTGTAGCATTTGTTTCTTTTGAATTAATAAACATTTAGCATTTAGCTTGGAAGTTTAACGTGGGAATGAGTAAAATCATCTATGCGTTCAGTGAAACTGATTATTGTGGTTTTGAGTTGAGTAGGAAGTTGACTGGGAATCAATTTGTTTGCTTGACGTTTGGATTGTTTTGTTATGGAGGCAGTCTATGCACTTATTCATGGGTAGAACCAGTACTGTATACCTCCCGCCCACCGTTAAAATCGACACTTTCTCACAAGTCGAGCTCCCAGTGGGATTCAAACCCGTATCGGTGAGAGGCGAGAAGGTTTACAACGCAACGTCGTTAACCCCTCGACCAGAAGGTATTCAGCATTTCACTACTCTAACCCGATTTGCCGATATGATAAATTGTATAAAAGCATTCAGGCGAAATAAAAGTATATGTGTTGTTCCTATTACATGCTCACAAAAAAACAGGGTATGTAGGTCGGAAAAATATTTTAATTTATATAATATTTTGGGGGGGGGGGGGGGGTTTACACTATACTTTTATACCCAATAAATACATAAATTTAACTATTTCTTTTATGCTTTGCAATGAAAAAGTAGATTTTAGCATTGAAATAAACGTGGTATTTCATACGTGTGAAATATCGAGTTTTATTTTTTCACTGCCGGAATTATTTTTTTTCAGAAAACATTTTTTTTTAGAAAATGATTGTTTAATTGTTATCATTCGAACGTACGTGATCGACTTAACACGAGGTGGTTATATAAATCTTCTGTTCTAAATAAAGGAACGTTCTTCAAATCTTCATCTCAGCCGTCTTTTAAAGTCCATGGCTCGGCTATTATTTCTCCAAACGGAGTTAAAAACAGTTCAGAATGACGCTGTTTATCTTGTGCGCTGTCCTCTATTTGTATTTCCTTCAGCGTTCGTTTCCCCAATTCACACACTCCTTTAACGATTTTTAGAAGATCCGACTTAGTAGGTGATACGAGCGCCCCTCTATCTCTTAATAAATTCTTCAGTTCGCGCACTGATAACTTTTCAAAAGTGTACGACTGAGAAATTCCTTTGTTCGATTCCATTTGTTTACTCACCGGAAGTGAATGGGGAAAAAGATCGATAACTGGCTCAAGGGAGGTAAGAACCTTATTGAACAGGACTATATTTTTTATATTTGTCGAAGAAAACGTAAAATTTCATGTAATTAAATGTTTTAAAAAGTTAAAGCTGAAATTTCTACCCTCTAGAGGTAAAATTAAATCGAGATAATGTTCCTGTTTTGATTGGAGGTCTTTTGTTTCCCATTTGTAAGTGAAAAAGAGAACGACACGCACCCGCGTGCTTTTGGGGCGCGTGTTCAGCTATTGCTCGAAAGCAAGGCTATATTTTATAAAGTTCTAATGTTGTTGTTTTCTTTAGATGAGATATTTATTTGGCTATTTTCCAATTTTGTAAACAAGAAACACTCAAACAAGAGACAGTCAAACGCCAATTTCTTCTGATCTGTTCTAAAACCAGATAATGGAAATTTGGGCTTTTCCTCAATATTGATCACACAATGCACGCGCGTGAC
This sequence comes from Cyrtodaria siliqua, assembly GCA_037043455.1. NCBI lineage: Eukaryota > Metazoa > Mollusca > Bivalvia > Adapedonta > Hiatellidae > Cyrtodaria > Cyrtodaria siliqua. The sequence continues at coordinate 28,083 of JAWPHD010000301.1, read as the reverse complement.
ATACATATCTTGAATAGAGGATATTTGTTGATTTGGAGTGAATAAATATAGGATATTTGTTTGTTGCGAGTGAATATAGGATTTAACCCACTATTTCACTGGAAAGTATATAATAAATGTATATATATCATGTATATATAAGTTACAATTACTGCGAAAGTGTACGCGCAATATTCACAATCACGTATGTCTTATTCCCAAGTGTAGACCCCATGTTGGTACGTATATACCATACAAAGTACTGTACCCGGTGCCCTCCTAAGAAAGTGGGAGCTGGTGGGGGAGGAGGGGGAGCTTTCGGGTTGGGGTGTGTGAACAATTATCTTTTTCAAAGGTGTGGTATTTTAGAGGATTTGTGAGAATGTGGTAAGGAAGTGTGGTTTTTTAGTGGGAGGGTGGGGGCGGGAGATATGGGGATGGGGATGGGGATGGTGGTGGTGGGGCTACAAACAATGCATGATAGAAGTGTGTGTGTGTGTGTGTGTGTGTGTGTGTATGGTGGGGTGGGGTGGGGGTGAGTAACGAGAAAAAAACGGAGGTTTGGTTGCTCGAGAATGTTTCCAGGTGTTTTTTTACCTACACTTTTTTTTATAAGGAGGGGGTAAGCCACGTATTTTCAAATCTTGGTGACATTTCGAAAATGTTCCTGGGGTGAACACTGCTTTCAGGCTTTTTTGTTTGTGTTTATGCGGAGGTGGGGGTATTTTGGAGATTCTTTTATGGGGAGGGGGTTAGAAATGGATTTCCAGGGGATCTGGGATCGTATTTTGCTGATTTTTCCATGTGGCACGGTAAACGCTTTTTCATTTTATTTTTACTTTTGTTTTTGATGCTGCTGTTGTTGTTGTTGTTTATTTTTATTTAAACTAGATGTGTATTCTGCGCTGTACAATTCATTTCCAAAAGCGGGGGCGTGGATGGTGATAATGGATATTATCTGGAATAGCCCATCCCCGCCTAACAGAAATTCGTTAGTCTAATCCTCGGGTTATGCCCCGCCGCACTCTTCCCACATCCACGCACCCGCCCCATGGCCCCGGAGAATATACAACAAGCGAATTAAAGATTAAAGTTTGCTTAGTGACAAAGAGTTCAGTACCCAAGAGATATACACTCGTCAACATCAAAAAATGCTTAAAAGATTCAAAGACAGGGGTGTATCTATATGTACGCAGAGTAAGCAACTGCGTACACATTGTCTGCAAAACAAAGCAGAACTTGAGAAGAAGAAGAAGAAGAAGAAGAAGAAGAAGAAGAAGAAGAAGAAGAAGAAGAAGAAGAAGAAGAAGAAGTAATTCATAAATGCAATAAAACTAGGTGGGAAGAAGGAATAAGGGATCGCCATCCTTATTTAGTTTTACATTAACAAATATTCAGACTAATTCATCAACATTTCAGCCTCAGAATATTGTTATTTAACATTTTAGGGAAATCTCCCAAAATGCATCACTAAGGGGCGTATCTGGACGATTTTAATTTATAGACCCAATCAATAGAGGTCCACAGATGCGAAGTTTCTATGGGTATTGGGACAAACACTCCCACATTATTTTTTAAAATAAAATCAGGGTTTGTATATATAAAAAATGATGCATTCTAACGAGTTTGGGAACAACTTTTTGGGTATAAATAGAATTCCAAATCGTTCATTGGACGGATTTCGAGATTTTTTTCCAAAATATTATTCAGAACGGTATTACATAGTCCACTTTCTGAATATTTCCAACAAAACCCTCCATTCCCACCCCAACCCCCTTACACCCCATCCCCATCAAAAACAAAAGTCCTATCCTGGAAAAAGTAGTGGGATATCAGTGATATACGCAAAAGAATGATATACCTATCAATTATATCAGTTCTGTCTGAAGTCCCTACGCCACTGTCAACGTTGTAGGTCTAATTGGGATTTTCCATGCAATATCCTACCACCTAACGAAGGAAAACATGTTGAAGGGGATGGTGGAGGAGGGGGATCCATGGGGGATGTTTTCGAGATTTTCCAGAGGACTGAGTGACAGGATTTTATAAAGGATATTTTGACAATAAAACACGTTTAAAAACATTTTTTTACTGGAAAATGCGATAGCCCGTTTAAAATTACCTATTAAATGTTTTAATTTTACAATATGCAAAATGTTAAACCGAAATTAACGTTTTATTTTATACCCCAGCCAACCCCGTTTTCGCGTCTTGGAGAAGGGGTTGGATGGGGTATGAAAGTTAATACTCGGACCACGATAGTGAAATTTATTGGTAAGATAAACATTGTATTAAGGTCTTCGATCAGATCAGATTGAAACTTAAAGATATTGGTCAATTTTTATATAAAATGTACCGCATATTTTAGATTTTTTGTATTTTGACCACAGAAATGAAATTAGTGAAATAAATAAACTTCGGAAAATGTCTTAATTCCCTAGTTTAAAGTTTAAAAAAATGACTTATTAGATAAAAATGCAATAAAACATTAAATTAATTGTCAGCTTGGGCCTAAATAACCTAAACAATAATAGGGTATCGAACTCTACAGATTGTGGTATTCGATTTTATCGTTAATCAAATAGTGATCGGTAAAACTCGACGACTCGACTGTTTGTTGTTTTTTGTTGTTGTTTTTTGTATAATTCATACGATGCTTTAATGCTACACGTAATTCTTAAATACTTTATTCTTAATAATACTTTAACATAACATTTCACAATGTTAAAAAACAAAATTGCGACCGGAAATGACGTCATTAACATTTTTCAACCTCTCAACCGGTACTGTCGGATAGATCTTGCGAGAGGATTCCAGCTGCTGCTACTATTAGTTCTGTATTTAATAATGTAAAAATGAGGAGGAGAAGGATTGAGGAGGAGGAGGAGGATTGAGTATGAGGAGGAGGGTAGAGGGGCGGAGCATTGATGAGGGGGAAGAGGATTGAGGAGGAGGTGGAGGAGAAGGAGGAGGGTTGAGGATGCGGAGCATTGAGGAGGGGGAAGAGGATTGAGAAGGAGGAGAAGGATTGAGGAGAAGAATGGAGGAGGAGGATATGAGGAAGAGGATGAGGCAAAGGAGGAGGGAGGATGATGATAAAGAGGAGGATTGAGGAGGAGGAGAAGGATTGAGGAGGAGGAGGAGGGTTGAGGAGGAGGATTGGGAAGAAGGAGGAGGGTTGAGGATTAGGAGGATTGAGGAGGAAGATTGAGGAGGATGAGGAGGAGTATTGAGGGACGGAGCATTGAGGAGGGGAAGATTATTGAGGAGGAGGAGGAGGAGGATTGAGGAGAAGAAAGGAGGAGGAGGAGGATATGAGGAAGAGGATGAGACAAAGGAGGAGGGAGGATGATGATAAAGAGGAGGATTGAGGAGGAGGAGAAGGATTGAGTTATTGTAGCTTTTTTTTTAATGCGAAACTATTGTAATTCAGCTTTAAATCATTTAAAATAGTTCTGCATTTGTTTTTGATTAAATCTTCATATATGTGATTGTTTATAGCCAACAAAATCATGTTGTTTCTTGCAAATGTATTTAAGATTATAATAATTTACATTAGTTTGCTTTCAAAAATAATTTGGAGCGAAACTATTGTAAGTCAAATTTGATTTTAATTAAACTTTAAAATATTTACGTAATAATTATTTCAAATGAAGGTAATAATAACTGCTCTATGTTTCTTATGTGAAATATAAGTTAAATTAAAGATTGAAGAACTTTAAGGAGTTTTATTGCATACCATTCTTAGAACATACCATTCTTAGAACATTAAAGGTAATTATGAACAGTATAGTTATCATTTTGTAAATTGTAGTCTATACCTAGAAGTTTGAACGAACCCATCTGATTCCATCTTACAGGTTTGCATGTATTTAATATTTCATTGCATCCTTTCTTTGATCCAATACAAACAATTTCAGTTTTTTCCAAATTCGTCTTAAGTCCGGAACATAACGAAAACTTATCTACTGTTTCTAGTCTTATTCAATGATTTGTCGTCGTCTTTCAGGAAAAGGGATGAATCATCGGCGTATTGATTTATTAAATATTCCGAATCATTGATTGTGATAACTTTAATATCCGAATTATTTTTTAACGTTGCACTTAAGATTTCTACACAAATTATGAAAATATATGGTGATAGAGGGTCTTCCTGTCGTACACCACGTTGTGTTGAAAAGTATTCAGAACAGTGACCATTATTTAAAACACAGCTTGTGATAGTATCATAGAAAGTGTGAAACCATTGCTGTATAGAATCACCAAAATTAAAAAACCTAAGCGTTTTTTCTATATAATACCATTCCAGTGAATCAAACGCCTTTTCAAAGTCTAGTAAAACAACTAAACCAGATAAATCTAGTTCTTCATATTTTGCAATATGTCTAAAATGAATCTGTTTGATTCACCTATGTATCTGTCTTTCTTAAAACCAAACTGAGTTTCAGAAATGATAACTGGAAGTATCGTTTTCAGACGCCCAGCAATGGCTGCCGAAGCAATATTACTGTCAACATTTAAAGCGAAATAGGTCTCCAATTCTTAAGATATAGTTTCGATTTTCCTTCTTCTGGCAAACACGTAATTATACCTTGTTTTGTGTAATAAATATTTTTTTTTAATCATATCCGAAATTTAATGAATTAACAAGATAATTGCCGAAGCCGTTCCAGCAAAACAAATGTAAAATTCAACTGAAAAACCATCTGTCAAACTAATTAGTCTAGATATATGCGACGCTTGCTTGTTTTCAAGACAAACGCCTAGAACAGTCCACCTGAACAAAGCTTGATTTTTGCCGTTACACTGGTAACATTTCTGATTGGCTGAGACTATCCAAGTTACACAGAAAGTCAAAAAGACAATAAATGCATATATAAACAAATGCGGATGGTCAGAAATACTTTAATAAAAAAAATTAAACAAATTATGGTTACGTGGTTCCCGACCAGTTTCAAATTTGTTTCTACACAACCGGTCAAGATGTTTGTATTTACAATCAAGCGTGGAAGATGATCAAGACTACAAACTAATACAATAACGCAAATAATGCACGCTACACTCGCCTGATATTCTGATAATGTGCAAATAAGTAAAGTTTGCAAAAAAACACCAAAAACAACAACAAAAAAAAAAACACTGAAAACCTCTGAAAATGGACCAGCAATAGTTTGAATCATTTATTTAATTAAATAAGTTATTTATTTTTTATTTTTGAATGTAAGTGAATTAATTTGATCGAGCCCATCCACAGTGCGAAGCGAAAGTTAATTTTTAAGTTCACTTGCTCCTAAATATTTAAACTTTGGCTTACCTATAGTTTGCCCTTTTACTTACGTAAACTTTTAAAACAAGAAGCCCAAGAGGGCATGTACTCGCACTATTGGAAAATAGACACCCAGATATCATTTACATGAATATATTTTGAAATCTGGCCAGCGATTTTAGACGAGAAGATATTTTAATATACTTGAAAGATTTTTTCTAAATAACCATAAAGAAAACGGTTAGAACAAATTTGGTGGAGGGTCACAAAGCGACATTTATATAAAGTTATTTTGAAATCGGACTAGTGGCTTTACACGAGAACATTATTAATTTTTAAAAAGTTTTTTCTATAAAGCCATATAGGAAAATAGCCATACAGGAAAACTAATCGTCGTAACTGGCGGTCAAAGTTTTTAGTGAATCAACCCAGTTTGAACAATATTAGTAAATGGTTACCAAATCACCATTTCTATAAATGGCAATTGGTTTTAGACGAGAATATGTTTAAAGTTTTCTGTAATAATATAGACATATATGGAAAATACACACCGCCCTAGCGGAGATGTTTTTTGACGGATCGACTTGAACAATCTTGGTAGAAGATCGCTTCAGCATTATTATGTTTAGTAAGGCTTTATAATGGACTTTTCTGGAATATAAAACTGCAGGACTATATCCCACCTTCCTATATTTTCCTTCTGTTGGCATGACAACCCGAGTTCTGGGTTAATTGCCAGATTTTGAATAGCATTTAAGTTGAAAGATAACCACCCAGAAATCGTTCCTGTGAAGCCATATGAAATTTCGCCTAGTGGTTTCAGAGATGTTTAAATGTTTACGATGACGACGGAAGACAACAACGAAGTCGGACAAAGTCTGACGACGGACAAAATAGCGATAAAAACATAGGTTCTATAAAGGTTTAGAAAATTGACAACACTAATCAACTTCACGGATTAGCATAATTTAAAAATTCATTAATTCTCCCGAACTAGTTCTTTGACCCAAAACCCTTACGTTTACCTGATGTGAAATAATATTGTGGTAGTTTTCGTGATAAAAACGGGGTATATGCATGGATTTTGTTCATAATATGCGCAAAATTAAAGGACGCTTCAAGGATTAGCAAATTTGTTCTGGTGCATTTTCAGAAGTTTTCCAAAGTGTTTTCCAAAAGTACAAACTTTCACACAAAAATAATATCAGTCGAGGGTAGCGTACATTTTTTGTGTTCGAATGCGCTTTCTTTGGTAGAAAATGGTTAAGAAATAAAAATCTTATCGCACTCTGAAGCTTTCAATGTGGGCGAATGTTTACAATTTTTTTCTTCAAGAATTAGCAATAATGACGTCATAGGTCATGTGGTATAGTCACCCTGTTAACGTAAGTCGGGCTTATAAATTGCGCGGATATATGTTGTCCTTCGACTTTTCTCAGCACGGGTGCCGAAATAGTGTTGATGTACGATTGTTCTATGGTAACCGTGTTCTTTTTCGCCTTTTGGACATAATTTTGCACGTACCGAGAAGAATAAGAAAATGTGGCCTTCTTTAGATACCAATAAGGCAGGCCGAGGAACATCTGTCTAGTTTAACGTCCAACGAATAGCTGCTGTTAATATGTTAATATAAATGGCTATCCTTAGAGAAAAGGTAGATATAAAATCGAAGAGGAAATATAGCATTCAAGGACACAGTCAACCAGAAACACACACAGAAACAAACAACAACTACAAAGATGTATAAAAATGCAAGATATGACATCACGAACATAACAGTCTTGACAATAGGGCTGTCGCCTTGGAACGGTCGGTGGCCAAAAGGCCGCTTGGTGTTTAAACCAGGTTCTAGAGTGCAATAAACCTCAACAAAATTGTCTGAAGTATGTAATGGTATGAACTATGTTGCTATAATCAACTCAATTGCTTGTGATTATAAAACCATTATAAAAGAAATATTATTTTAAATGCTTTTCTTTGCAGGATCGTTTTCTTTGCATTTATACGCTTATACAACTTTAATGACTTTTAACATGTAGTATTGTTTACCATTTAGTGCAAGATTTATAACATTTTGCGGAAGATTTAACATTTAACGGTGCTACAGCAAGGCATGTTATCTAATCCCATTCATTACTGGAATACAATAGTGTTTTAAGGGACACACGACAATCTTGATTTTTGTAACCTGTTAGTTTTTCTACATAAATTGTATTTGCTTAATCATTTATATTAATTATAAGAATAGGTTAAAGGAAACTGTCTTTGCATATAAGTAACTGTTGATTATATTTCACCAATAATATATCCAAACCTATGGTAGAATAACGAAGAAAAGTATGTAAATATATGCAAGCAGGTTTAAAGTCAAAATGATACGGATTAATAAATCGAGAGGCTAATTGTAATGCGTGATAAAAACTTCAAGTCTATATAATAAATCGAGCAGGATATACAGCATCAAGGACGACAGTCAACCATAAACACACACAGAAACACAGAACAACTATAAAGATTAATAAAAGGCAAGATATGACATCACAAAGCTTAAAGGGTTATCATTAGGGCTACCACTTTGGAACGGTCAGTGGCAAAGAATGCCGCTGGCGGTTTAAACCAGGTTATTTGGTGCACCAAACCTCACTCTTACCATATTTTCATTCCAATAAACGGGACAGTGTAAATAAAGATATCCCTGCCAGGTTATACGCTCTAACAAACAAGGCAGCATTAATAGACAGTATAAGTAAAACACACAAATGATCATGTGTATATACTATGAAAAACAAAAGCCTAGAAAGCCACGAAGTAATTACTCAAAGACTTGACAGAAGCCAGAACAACAAGAGAACGAGCAACAAGAGAACAAACCGTTAAGGGTACGACAAGACAAGATTAAAGACAAACATCAAACGCTACCGCCTTATAAGGACTTAGGATTGCCGTTTGTCCTTTTAGAGTGAATTGATAAATTGACCAAGCGCGTGACAATGCTACTTATTTGAAGTTATTTCAGAGAAAAACGCATTTTCTTACTTAGAACTGCTCATTCACAGACATAAAGGCAAGTAGATCGCTGTCTCCAAACATTACAGTTTATCATTGTCGATATATGTTTGTATTTTGTCTGTAAATATATTACGAAATTAACATGATTAAGACGAGAAGCTTTATCAGTAAAACAAATATCCATGTTTATAACAATTGTAAGTTTACAGTGTAACATTTGCATATCTTACAAACGTTTGTTTACAACAAATAAGAAAGCTGGCACCTAAATGGGAACGTTTAAATAATGTTGTGGGTTTGTTTGTTGTTGTTTTTTGTATGCATTGTGCACGACATGCATATAGTACGTACGTGTTCAGAACGGGACATTTGAAATGTTATCGTAAATAACAATAAACAAACCACTTTTAAAAAATACATTATATATATGTCAGACACTGAGCTTAAGAACTTGGCGTCGATAAACAAATGTACTTTCTAAAACATTTGGCTGAAATGAGATAACTCTCTAATAATTGACAGATAAAAACGCGCCTTTATAACATTTGCATAAATCATCATCTATCTAGATAACACACGCCATGAGATAACACCAGCAAATATACTAAAGGAAAAAATATAATCAACTCGGGAATTTCCGCTATATAATGCATATACTGCATACTCAATTCAACGTAATATTCCAGAGAAATCCTAAGATGTTTTGTAAAAAAAAGGATTGCAGCTAATTAGAGAAACAACACAGCTGTTCTGTTTTTCAAGTTTTAATCACATTACACTTTGTAACACGAAATTCAGTAATGAAGTTCCGCTTTGAAGTCATTTTAGTACTTTTTAATGCAAAGAGATTGCAAAATAGTTTACATCCTAAAAGAGTATGATAATGGACCTTTGGAAACGGCCGAACATGACACATACAAAATATTGCAGTCTCGGTTTGATTGAGACTGTTCATGAACGGTAGTGAAATAGGCTAGCTACCGCTCACACCCTCTAGCCCCAGTTTGAGCGGAACTCAATATTCATAAAATCAATAGTACATAATTTTAACCATCCCGAAGATGGCATGCATATGGCGGTGGACTTAAAGGTTTTCCTCCCCTAAGTCCAGCGGCGTATGGTTCCAGTATCTAACAAAATACTATGCCCCGTGCCGAAGAGCGAAATAAAAATGGAATTTAGATGGGAGCAGCGGTTATGAAGCCTGCATGTCACAAGTAACAACCAAAAGAATAAATTAAAAAGCAGACAGCATATCCTATGAGTGGTTAAACAATACCCAGAGCCTTTTATCGGTCTGAGTAGTGGAACCACCGAATCGAAAATTAAGTAAAAAAACAAAAGCAATTGAAAATGTACCACCGATAACTAAATATAAGTATCGGGCTCAGCGATCTCCAAAGATCGAATGAATAACAGTCCTGATTGCAAGCGCGGGGAGACGTTTTACTCCCGCCACACTGCACAAGCAACGCCACTGTCCTATTTAAAAGAGTATGATAATTGACCTTTGGAAACGGCCGAACATGACACATACAAAATATTGCAGTCTCGGTTTGATTGATATACTTCTCCATCTGGTTTTCGTTGCGGAGAAAAAACGTTACGACATATTTACGTTATATGTTATAGCGAACACCTTGCTGAAGAAGAGTATGAAAGTGGACCTTTGGAAAAGGTCGAACATGATAAATATTAAATATTGCAGTCTCGATTTGATTGACACTGTTCATGAACGGTAGTGAAATAGGCTAGCTACCGCTCACACCCTCTAGCCCCGGTTTGAGCGGAACTCAATATTCATAAAATCAATAGTACATAATTTTAACCATCCCGAAGATGGCATGCATATGGCGGTGGACATAAAGATTTTCCTCCCCCATGTCCAGCGCCATATGGTCCCAGTATCTAACAAAATACTATGCCCCGAAGAGCGAAATAAACAAAATGGAATTTAGTTGGCAGCAGCGGTTATGAAGACTGCATATCGCTTAAAGACTAAATTAAAAAGAAGACAACATATCCTATGAGTGGTTAAACAAGTTTCCTCACCTGCTTGAGCAAAACGCGAATTCTATCAACTATGAAACTTTGCAGGGATAACAGTTGATGTGTTATGTGTTGTTTTTGTTTTAGTCTTTTTAGTAGACATGTACCATTTGATTAACAGCAGCATATGCATACAATATTATACATGCGCTATATAGCGGAAATTCCCGAGTTGCGTTCTTCTTTCCTTTAGTACATCAACGGTAAGATAATATGGTATAACATTAAATTTATCACAATATCACTTGTTCTAGATTTGCAGTGAATCTTGAAATTTTATAATAATAAATTACATATATTTGTGTATATCAGTAAAAGCATGCCTTATCACTGTATACAATACAGTACATACAACTGTATATCAGTAAACGCACTGGTTATCTCTGTACACAATAAAGTACATACAAATGTACTTCAGTAAAATCACTGGTTATCGCTGAATACAATACAGTACATACAGCTGTACTTCAGTAAAATCACTGGTTATCACTGTATACAATACAGTACATACAAATGTACACCAGTAAAAGCACTGGTTATCTCTGTACACAATACAGTAAATACAAATGTACTTCAGTAAAATCACTGGTTATCACTGTATACAATACAGTACATACAACTGTACATCAGTAAAACATTAGTTATACATAATAAATCATTAAAAGCACTCGTTATCAATGTAAACAATACAGTACAAACAACTGTACATCAGTGAAAGCACCGGTTATCATTGTATACAATACAGTATATACAACTGTACATCATTAAAAGCACCGTTTATCATTGTATACAATACAGTACATACAACTGTACATCACTAAAAGCACTGGATATCACTGTATACAATACAGTACATACAACAGTACATCACTAAAAGCACTGGATATCACTGTATACAATACAGTACATACAACTGTACATCAGTAAAACATTTGTTATACATAATAAATCATTAAAAGCACTCGTTATCAATGTATACAATACTGTACAAACAACTGTACATCAGTGAAAGCACCGGTTATCATTGTATACAATACAGTATATACAACTGGTCATCATTAAATGCACCGTTTGTCATTATATACAATACAGTACATACAACTGTACATCACTGGATATCACTGTACACAATACAGTACATACAATTATCACATAACGTCCCTAGTTAGCAGTGTCGAATTCCCATTTAATATTCTATTGTATGACACACGTGTAATACAAAGTGTAATACAACCTGGAACGATTTTGATTTGTTGAGTTAAACCTGTAAACTAAAACCGAAACTATTAACTGAAACTATTTTATTTATTATAAATTCACCCAGATCTGAGTCATAAACTTATTATTTCTGACAGCTTATACAAATAATGCACGTTATACAAAACATTGTTTGTTGGTTTGTTAAAAAGTTGGCGTAAACTGCTATTTTGTAAAGAGGTAAAACACGAACTCTTTTATACGCAACGTTCTGTGTGAGACGCAACATTACGACGTCACTTATTTTATGACGTTTTTGGCGCTAAAGTGTGTTTGACGTCGTGGCGGTTTGTATCTGACGTCGTGGCGGTTCTATTTACCAGTACGGGAGCAGAGAAGTCATTTCACGTGCTTGGACCGCATAACTCAAACATAAATAATTGGTGTTGGAGGCAACGTAGTTCCCATTTTGCAAGCACGTGCAAATGCGCGGATTTTATAGTACTCTTTTTAGAAATACTAGTTTAAAGCTTATACTAGATGGCAAAGAAAACAAATCAAATCAGAAGTCAGTTATTATGTCGGAGATTTATAAAACAATCGTGTTGACAGGTTTTATTGAGATATCATAGTCGGAAATCGCGGTACAAATGCGAAGATCGAAAAAAACTAGTTTTTGTTTTCTTCGAAATTGCCAATGTTTCAAAACGGGTACAAAAATTGTATACTCTTAAATATTGTTGAAATTGACAGGAGTCGAAGATCATTACCTGATCTACCTTTTATGAAAATTTCTTATTTTTTCGTGAATATACATTTTGCGTGCCCGTTTTGAAAGTTGGTACCCGCATTTCACTCTTTCAGAGGCTATTCAAAATGGCGGCGACACAGAAAAACACCCAGCCCAGGGCCAGTCAGTCGCACGCCATAAACCCACTTCTCCCTGGACAAATTAACATCATAATGTCACACAGTCACAGAAACAAAATATTGTGAATTGAACTGAACGGTTATAAATAGCTAAGGAATGTGCTAAAAATAGCTCACACACATTCAAAGGTCAAATAATGCTGATCCGTGTATACACAGATAGATCGTATACGGCCCGATAGACCGATGGATTATTTCAATGTATTTGCACAGGAGCAGAATTAAAACAGTGTTACAATCACGATCGTATACAATTCCAAGTTTTGCATGAGTGCGTAATTTACAAACTACAAACAAATAGATCTATTACAGGAATTAAAATTGAAAAGTGGAACAAACCAGCAAATGCCTGAAATGGGTCATGGCATTGTCTGCACTGTAGCCTATGTAAGTAAATACACTTTTAATTTCTGTATGACAAGTGTTTAACGTTGAAACATGTAAAACGGTGGTGGTTCATATATATTAACTTTATTCTGATAATTTTTTAGAACACATGAGTGATGAATAATTGATGAAAATGTAAGCCTTGAAAATCTACTATTTGTTCATGAATGCCACCTATGACTTACATTTTGGACAGTATCATCTTCTGGAAAGCAATTCCAGTTGTGTTTTAAGTAAAATGTTATGGAATGCTGACATTGTTAGCATTGAGAAAGTTGGACAGAGTTATTAATATTAAAAACAAATGAAACAATATCATATATGACTTGTTTTTTTCAGGTCTGCTAAGTTAGCTAGAGGCAGTGTGCAGTATTACCACAGCCAGATTCAAGTCAAGTTCCCCAGTCTCACAGTATAACTACATCAAGAGCCTTGTATAAGCCAGTATGTAGGTAAGCGCAGCTTCAAAAAATCTATGAATTTATCAATGTATGTTCTTTGCAAAATATGTGGCATTGTGCACCAGTCCTGCACTTAGTCTCAGACTTTTTATACTAAAAATAAAAATGGTGTTTTACAGCACATCGACACATAAATAGGTCATATTGTGCTTAGTACATATGTAAAATTAAACAAACAAAATAAAAAGGTGCTTGTATTACATCTAAAATATTAAACTTAACCAAGACCCTGACTTAACATAATGTGCTGGCATGGCCCAGCAATAGCATGGTGGACGATAGCAATCTGGAGCTTCCGGTTCAAGTCACACATGCACCACTGAGTTTCTGTGTTTTCGCGCAATACATCTTCCCTCAGCCTTGTTTGTTCCTCAGCCTCTTTTGTTTGATTGGGATTGAAACTGGGGAGTCTATCCTCCAAGCAAGATAAACAACCATAGAAATTAATAATATATACAAGACAGTAAGAGTAAGAGTAAGACAGGTTCTCGAATTCCTATGTGTCATTTGGGGGGCTCTAAATAAGGTATACCGGTAATAAATGTGTTGATTTAGCAGAAAACGATTATTTTTAATTTATCGTACATGTAAAAAAAGTTCTATAATCACTATTCATTTACATATTTCAATTCTACAACTTGTTACCTATTTAAGTTGAAACAAAATATAATGTATGTCATTTTTATTTTCAGAGCCTGGAGTCCTGAGATGCTGGGAGTTAGCTGAAAATAGTTAGTGAAGTCCCAATATATATGGGAGGATTTTATTGAAACAAGTAGTCACATATAACTTTTTACAACATTAACAACAGAATCAGAAATACTTAAACGAACAAGAATAGTATATAATAACAAGATGGTGTACAATATATATATTTTTTTTTTTTATGAATCATGAATCAGCAATACCTCATTTGGACAGTACTAGCATCAACTTCAAGAAAAATATGTCTAGTAAGAGGATCACCAGTTCAGCCAGCACAATATCATATCAACATGCATATCCGACTGTTGACACAAGGTGGATCGATGGCGACATTAACTGGACAGTTCATTGGAGTGGCTCAAAATAAGGGCTAATATGAAAATATTAATGTGTTTCTGTTAATCTGACCGGCCGTGCCCAATTTATTTATTGGATTAAAATGTTTTCTGAATTGTATTGGATTATATAAAAGTTTGTGGAATAACAGATGACAGGAGGTGTATATTACCGGTTCTACCCAGAAGAAAAGTGAGTGGTCTCCCTCACCAAAAAAATAACAAACAGATACATGTATATATATATAACCCCACACATGTTCAAAATGACTTGCACCATATAAACAATACGGGCTGAGAGGTGCGCATATTAAAGGGACATGCAGCAATCTTTTTTTTTTTAAACTCCAAAATGTTTTATCTTATAATTTAAATATATGCAAGCGGGTGTAAAGTGAAAATAAATTATTGATTAATCAATCGAGGTGCAAATTTTAATGCTTGATAAAAACTTGATAAATGCTGTGTGTCCCTTTAATAAATAAAAACAATTATTGTATGATGCAATTTAATTTTTTATGTAATACCCTTTATATTTGGGATGTTTTGATGTAAATATTTGAAATAAAATGTTTTAAATCAAATAAATAATTCATTTTGATATCTGACTTGTTACATATTTTTTACTTAGTCATGAAAGATAATATTTAAGGGCCTTAATATGTACCTTAAATGTTTATTGTTTACCATTGAATGGTGAGGCGGCATATGGTGTTAGTTATCTGTGCGTCTATATCCTTCCACAGTTTTTAACCAATCTTTTCGAAACTTTACATGATCTTTATCTATGATGTCTAGAGGAGCATATCGATTTTGCATCAAAATAAAATTTATTTATGAATATATATTCTTGCATAGTACAATTTTCCACGGAGTGTTTTCAGTGCGTTCATTCAAGTCCCATGGACATATTGAGTTATGGAGATGTTCGGTTGCCTTTTTATATTTGTATACATTCTTATCTTCACCTCTCACCGCTGCGGGTTCAATTCCCACTGGGAGCTCAACTTGTAGGTGAGAAAGTGTCGATTCTTACAGATAGCAGTAAGTACACAGTACTGGTTCTACCCAGGAAATATGGCCTAAAATGTGCTATAATGACATAAAACACAATTCAACTTTAAAATTATAAAGTAAAAAAAATGGCCTTCTTTATTTTCCTTCGATGCTATCAGTATAAGTATTACGACAGTGTTTCTGTCTGATAAAAAATTCATCTTAGGTTTCAACCGACAAATGGTCTATATTTAAACTAATACAAGTAAATGGGGCCCTCCAACCCTTTTATGTGTGGGTTGATTCATGATACTAGCATGGGACAGCTACAGTACATATGACAGTGCTGAGTGCAGTTGCGGATGAATTGAATATTTAACGGCTCATCAACACAGTACAGGTTATTTAGAGCCGCCCCAGAGAGAGGGGAAGGATACATAGGAATCCGGGAACAGTGCCCTACTCTTATTATCGAACAGATTCCTATGGTTCTTTAACATGCTCGGATGATAGACCTATACGCGGGACCACCCTGTTTACGTCCCCATCCGAAGGACGAGGCTAAGGGAACGTGTCTTGCTCCGACAAAACTCAGTGGCACCACCTCCGGTTACAAATCCGCTGCGCTACTGACTGCGCCAAGTTGTGGAAGACAATTAGACACTGGACAGTCTAGTCAAAAACACAGCAACAAATATATTGTCTGAATATGTTTAAGAATGTATCCTTGGAAGAGCTTTCAAAAACAGACTTTCATGATTTTAGTTGGGGTGGGATGGGGATGGGGCGCATCCTTTTAAATCTCAGCTCAGATGCCCTCCCCCTCCTTCTCTCCATCCCAACTCCCATCTTGAACAGTAGCGATTGTTACGTAAACTTTCAACATATGAGAGGGTGCCCAATACTACCCGCTCCATCGAATACGCGCCTGCAGTTCTTGCGAGATCAGTCGAGTCAAAATTACAGTTAAATCAAACAATTCGTATTTTCGTGTACTTTTGATAAAGAAATAACATGCTTTTCGTGATATGCAGCAAAATTCATGTAATGTGTGAGCTAAAACAACAATTCAAGTATCTCCTCGTACTTTATTTAACAAAAAACACACGGTTGTTGTCATTTTAATCGTATTCTAAAAATGGCATCTTTTAGAGTTATCGCCCCTCGCTTCGACATTTTACAAGGCGGGTCTGCATTTATCACGCAGTAAAGCTTCTAAAAAAAAAGTCGGTACAGCCGAAAATCACGAAACCTAAAGCGGAAATGAAATTTCATGATCAAAAATTGTCACAATTTTCCAAATTATGCGTTTTAAAAACTTCAAAACGGCGGACATTTTTTTTTTTGACGTTGCCGAAAGATGACGTACTACTTTTCGTTGTAAAGCGTGGTTGCGATATTTGAAAGATGTAGGAAAATATCAAGGCTGCTCCCGTACTGTACATCTGAATTATTTTTTACTAATTTGATTGCAATGTTATATGTAAAAAGGATCTTAAACTCAAATACGATTTATGAAACTCGTTATTAATTATTTTTATTTGAACGAGCCGTTTGGCGAGTTGAAATTAAAAATAATTAATAACGAGTTTCATAAATCTCATGACTCGTTTCATACATCTTATATGAAAAAGGAACTCGTTTAAGATCCTCTATCTGTACATCAGAGAAAGCACTGATTATCTATGTACACAATATAGTATAGACAACTGTACATCAGTAAAAACACTGGTTATCTCTGTACACAATTACTGTATACGATACAGTACATACCACTGTACATCATTAAAAGCACTGGTTATAGATGTACACAATGCTATACATACAACTGTACGGCAGTAAAAGCACTGGTCATCTTTGTACACAATACAGTACATACAACTGTACATCAGTAAAATCACTTTTTATCACTATATACAATACGGTGCATACAACTGTACATCAGTAAAATCACTGGTTATCACTGTACACAATACAGTAAATACAATTGTACATCATTAAAATCACCGATTATCATTGTATACAATACCTTACATACAACTGTACATCACGAAAAGCACTGGATATCACTGTACACAATACAGTACATACAACTGTACATCAGTGAAAGCACTGATTATCTCTGAATACAATACACTACATACAACTGTACATCAGTTAAAGCACTGGTTATCTATATATACAATAGAGTACATACAATTGTACATCAGACTGATTATCTATGTATATAATACAGTACATACAACTGTACATTAGTAAAAGCACTGGTTATCTATGTATACAATACAGTACATACAACTGTACACCAGTAAAAGCACTGGTTATCTCTGTACACAATATAGTACATACAACTGTACATCAGTAAAATCAATGGCTATCACTGATTAAAATACATTACATACAACTGTACATAAATAAAAGCACTGGATATCACTGTAGACAATAAAGTACATACACATGTACATCAGTAAAAGTACTAGTTTTTTTTGTACACAGTACTTTACATACAACTGTACATGAGTAAAAGCACTAGATATCAATGTACACAATACAGTACATACTGTATATCAGAAGAAAAAACAGTTATCATTTTATACAATACAGTACATACAACAGTACATCACTAAAAACACTGGATATCACTGTACGCAATACATTACAATCACTGGTTATCACTTTATATAATACAGTACATACAACTGTACATCAGTAAAAGCACTGGTTATCTCTGTACACAATACAGTACATACAACTGTACATCATTAAAATCACTGGTTATCACTTTATACAATACATTACATACAACTGTACATCAGTGAAAGCACCGGTTGTCTCTGTACACAATACAGTACATACAACTGTACATCAGTAAAAGCAGTTGTTATCACTGTATACAATACAGTACATACAATTGTACATCAGTGAAAGCACCGGTTGTCTCTGTACACAATACAGTACTGTAGATCAGTACTGTAGATCAGTAAAAGCAGTTGTTATCACTGTATATCACAGTATACAATATAGTGCATACAACTGTACATCAGTAACATCACTGGTTATCTCTGTACACAATACATAACATACAACTGTTCATCAGTAAAAGCAGTTGTTATCACTGTATACAATACAGTATATACAACTGTACATCACTAAAAGCACTGGTTATCGCTGTACACAATGCAGTACATGCAACAGACCATTAGTAAAACAACTGATTATCTCTGTATACAATACAATACATACAAATGTACATCAGTAAATGCATTGATTATCTCTGTACACAATACTTTACATACAACTGTAGATCAGTAAAAGCAGTTGTTATCACTGTATACAATACAGCACATACAACTGTACATCGGTAAAAGCACTGGTTATCTCTGTACACAATACATAACATACAACTGTTCATTAGTAAAAGCAGTTGTTATCACTGTATACAATATAGTACATACAACTGTACATCGGTAAAAGCACTGGTTATCTCTGTACACAATACATAACATACAACTGTTCATCAGTAAAAGCAGTTGTTATAACTGTATACAATACAGTAAATACAATTGTACATCACTATAAGCCCTGGTTATCGATGTACACAATGCAGTACATGCAACTGTACATTATTAAAACAACTGATTATCTCTGTATAAAATACAATACATACAACTGTACATCAGTAAATGCATTGATTATCTCTGTACACAATACAGTACATACCACTGTACATCATTAAAAGCACTGGTTATAGATGTACACTGCCATACATACAACTGTACGGCAGTAAAAGCACTGGTCATCTTTGTACACAATACAGTACATACAACTGTACATCAGTAAAATCACTTTTTATCACTATATACAATACGGTACATACAACTGTACATCAGTAAAATCACTGGTTATCACTGTACACAATACAGTAAATACAACTGTACATAAGTAAATCCACTCGTTATCAATGTACACAATACAGTGCATACAATTGTACATCATTAAAATCACCGATTATCATTGTATACAATACCTTACATACAACTGTACATCACGAAAAGCACTGGATATCACTGTACACAATACAGTACATACAACTGTACATCAGTGAAAGCACTGATTATCTCTGAATACAATACACTACATACAACTGTACATCAGTTAAAGCACTGGTTATCTATATATACAATAGAGTACATACAATTGTACATCAGACTGATTATCTATGTATATAATACAGTACATACAACTGTACATTAGTAAAAGCACTGGTTATCTATGTATACAATACAGTACATACAACTGTACACCAGTAAAAGCACTGGTTATCTCTGTACACAATATAGTACATACAACTGTACATCAGTAAAATCAATGGCTATCACTGATTAAAATACATTACATACAACTGTACATAAATAAAAGCACTGGATATCACTGTAGACAATAAAGTACATACACATGTACATCAGTAAAAGTACTAGTTTTTTTTGTACACAATACTTTACATACAACTGTACATGAGTAAAAGCACTAGATATCAATGTACACAATACAGTACATACTGTATATCAGAAGAAAAAACAGTTATCATTTTAAACAATACAGTACATACAACAGTACATCACTTAAAACACTGGATATCACTGTACGCAATACATTACAATCACTGGTTATCACTTTATATAATACAGTACATACAACTGTACATCAGTAAAAGCACTGGTTATCTCTGTACACAATACAGTACATACAACTGTACATCATTAAAATCACACGTTATCACTTTATACACTACAGTACATACAACTGTACATCAGTGAAAGAACCGGTTGTCTCTGTACACAATACAGTACATACAACTGTAGATCAGTAAAAGCAGTTGTTATCACTGTATACAATACAGTACATACAACTGTACATCAGTGAAAGCACCGGTTGTCTCTGTACACAATACAGTACTGTAGATCAGTACTGTAGATCAGTAAAAGCAGTTGTTATCACTGTATATCACAGTATACAATATAGTGCATACAACTGTACATCAGTAACATCACTGGTTATCTCTGTACACAATACATAACATACAACTGTTCATCAGTAAAAGCAGTTGTTATCACTGTATACAATACAGTATATACAACTGTACATCACTAAAAGCACTGGTTATCGCTGTACACAATGCAGTACATGCAACAGTACATTAGTAAAACAACTGATTATCTCTGTATACAATACATAACATACAACTGTACATCAGTAAAAGCAGTTGTTATCACTGTATACAATACAGCACATACAACTGTACATCGGTAAAAGCACTGGTTATCTCTGTACACAATACATAACATACAACTGTTCATTAGTAAAAGCAGTTGTTATCACTGTATACAATATAGTACATACAACTGTACATCGGTAAAAGCACTGGTTATCTCAGTACACAATACAAAACATACAACTGTTCATCAGTAAAAGCAGTTGTTATCACTGTATACAATACAGTAAATACAACTGTACATCACTATAAGCCCTGGTTATCGCTGTACACAATGCAGTACATGCAACTGTGCATTATTAAAACAACTGATTATCTCTGTATAAAATACAATACATACAACTGTACATCAGTAAATGCATTGATTATCTCTGTACACAATACAGTACATACATCTGTACTTCAATAAAAGCACTGGTTATCTCTGTACACACTACAGTATTTACAACTGTACATCAGTAAATGCACTGGTTATCTATGTACACAATGCTGTACATACAACAGTACACTAGTAAAATCAATGGTTATATCTGTACACAATACAGAACATACAAAGGTACACCTGTAAAATCACTGGTTATCTCTGTACACAATACAAAACATACAGCTGTACATCACTAAAGCACTGGTTATCACTGTATACAATACAATACATACAATAGTACATTAGTAAAAGCATTTGTTATCACTGTATACAATATAGTACATACAACTGTACATCAGTAATAGCACTGATTATTTCAGTACACAATGTAGTACAAGCAACTGTACATCAGTAAAACAACTGATTATCTCTGTATACAATACAATACATACAACTGTACATCAGTAAATGCACTTGTTATCTCTGTTCTCAATACAATACATTCAGCTGTACATTGTAAAATCACTGGTTATGTCTGTACACAATACAGTATATACATCTGTAAATCAGTAAAAGCACTGGTTATCTCTGTATACAATCACTGTACACAATACAGTACATAAAACTGTATATCAATAAAAGCACTGGTTATCTATGCACACAGTGCTGTACATACAACTCTACTTCAGTAAAATCACTGATTATCACTATAAACAATGCACTACATACAACTGTACATCAGTAAAATAACTGGTTATGACTGTACACAATACAGCAAATACAACTGTACATCAGTAAAAGTACTAGTTATCTCTGAACAAAAAACAGTACATACAACTGTACATCAGTAAAAGCACTGGATATCAATGTACACAATACAGTACAAACAACTGTACATCAGTAAAAGCATTAGTAATCTCTGTAAATAATGTAGTACAGACAACTCTACATCACTAAAAGAACTTGTTATCGCTGTATACAATACAGTACATAAAACTGTACACCAGTAAAAGCAGCGGTTATCTCTGTACACAATACAGAACATATAACTGTACATCAATAAAATCACTGGTTATCTATTAATACAATATAGTGCATACAGCTGTACATCAGTAAAAGCACTGGTTATCACTGTACACTGTACAACACATACAACTGTACATCAGTAAAAGCAGTGGTTATCTATATATACAAAACAGTACATACAACTGTACATCATACTGATTAGGTATATATACACTATTGTACATACAACTCTATTACTGTATATTATACACTATATACAACTGTACATTAGTAAAAGCACTGGTTATCTATAGTGTATGTACTATATTATATACAATATAGTACATACAACTGTACACCAGTACAAGCACTGGTTATCTCTGTACATAATACAGTACATACAAGTGTACATTAGTGATATCACTGGTTATCACTGTATACAATACAGTACATACAACTGTACATCATTAAAATCACTGGTTATCACTGTACACCATACAGTAAATACAACTGTACCTCAGTAAAAGTACTACTTATCTGTTTACACAATACAGTACTTACAAGTATACATCATACAGAAAATACAACTGTACATCACTAAAAGCACTAGATATCACAGTACACAATACAGTGCATATTACTGTACATCATTGAAAGCACTGATTATTTCAGTATAGAATACAGTACAGACACCTGTACATCAGTTAAAGCACTGGTTATATCTGTACACAATACAGAATCATACAACTGTACATCAGTAAAATCACTGGTTATCACTATATACATTACGGTACATACAACTGTACATCAGTAAAATCATTGGTTATCACTGTACACAATACAGTAAATACAACTGTTCATAAGTAAAAGCACTGGTTATCTCTATTTACATAACAGTACATTCAACTGTACTTCCATAGAATCACTGGTTATCGCTGTACACAATACAATACATACATCTGTACATCAGTAAATGCACTGGTTATCAATGTATACAATACAGTAAATAAAACTGTACATCAATTAAAGCGCTGGATATCTCTGTACACAATAGAGTACATACAATTGTACATCAGTAAAAGCACTAGTTCTCACTTTATACAGTATAATACATACAAACGTACATCAGTAAAAGCACTGGTTATCATTGTACGCAATACAGTACATAAAACTGTACATCAGTAAAAGCACTAGTTATCACTGTATACAATAGAGTAAATAAAACTGTACATCAATTAAAGCGCTGGATATCATTGTACACATTGTAGCGATTGTCGGTGACATTTCCTTTGATGAATGCAGAGCCTTAAACCGTTTAATTTAGGGTAACTAAAAGGGCGTGGCTATGCCATGCTACAACTATCGGATATTGGATTTTATAGTACGTTCACTATGACATCACAGTGTTACTAAGTACACCATGCTACAAAAAAGATAGAGTCTGTCTCAGCTCGTTGGTTATTTAAACACCTCGATGGGCTACGCCCATCTCGGTGTTTAAATAAGCCAACTCGCTGAGACCAGACTCTATCTATTACATAGAGTACATACAACAATACATCAGTAAAAGCACGAGTTATCACTTTATACAATACAGTACATACAAATGTACATCAGTAAAAGCACCGGTTATCACTGTATACAATACAGTACATACAATTGTACATTAGTAAAAGCACCGGTTATCATATATAGAATACAGTATATAAAACTATGCATCATTAAAAGTATTGGTTATCTCTGTACACTATACAGTAAAAATCACTGGTTATCTATGTATACAATATAGTACATACAGCTTCACATCAGTAAAAGCACTGGTAATCACTGTATACAATACAGTACATACAACTGTACATCAATAAAAGCACTGGATATCTATGTATACAATACAGTACATACTACTGTACATCAAACTGATCATCTATGTATACAATATAGTACATACAACTGTACATCAGTAAATGCACTGATTATTACTGTATACAATACAGTACATGCAACAGTACATTAATAAAAGCACTGGTTATCTATGTACACAATACAGTACATACAACTTAACACCAGCAAAAGCACTGGTTATCACTGTATACAATACATTACATAAAATGTTACATCAATAAAAGCACTGGATATCACTGTACACAATACGGTACATACAACTGTACATCAGTAAAAGTTCTAGTTGTCTCTGTACACAATACTTTACATACAACTGTACATCAGTAAAAGCACTCGTTAACAATGTACACAATACAGTACATACAACTGTATATCACTAAAAACACTGGATATCACTGTACACAATATATTACATACAACTGTACATCAGTAAAAGCACTTCTTATAACTGTATACAATACAGTACATACAACTGTACATCAGTAAAAGCATCGGTTATTACTGTATGCAATACAGTACATACAACTGTACATCAGTAAGGTCACAGTTATCTCTGTACACAATACAGTACATATAACTTTACACCAGTAAAAACACTGGTTATCACTGTACACAATACATTACATACCATTTTACATCAGTAAAATCACTTGATATCACTGTACACAATACGGTACATACAACTATACATCAGTAAAAGTTCTAGTTGTTTCTGTACACAATACTTTACATACAACTGTACATCAGTAAAAGGACTCGTTAGCAATGTACACAATACAGTACATACAACTGTACATAACTAAAAACACTGGTTATCACTGAACACAATACATTACATACAACTGTACGACAGTAAAACCACTTGTTATCACTGTAAACAATACAGTTGTTATCACTGTATACAATATAGTACATACAACTGTACATCAGTAAAGTCACAGTTATCTCTGTACACAATACAGTATAATCAACTGTACATCAGTAAAATCACTGGTTATCACTGGTTATATTTGTACATGATACAGTACATACAACTGTTCATCAGTAAAAGCACATGTTATCACTGTATACAATACAGTATTTACAACTGTATATCAGTAAACCTATTGGTTATCGCTGTATACAATACATTACATACAACTGTACATCAGTACACAATACAGTACATACAACTGTACATCAATAAAAGCACTGGTTATCACTGTGTACAATACAGTATATACAACTGTATATCAGTAAACGCACTGGTTATCACTGTATACAATACAGTACATACAACTGTACATCAGTACACACTACAGTACATACAACTGTTCATCAATAAAAGCACTGGTTATCACTGTATACAATACAGTATATACAACTGTATATCAGTAAACGCACTGGTTATCACTGTATACAATACAGTACATACAACTCTACATCAGTACACAATACAGTACATACAACTTTACATCAGTTAAAGCATTGGTTATCTCTGTACGAAATACAGTACATACAACTGTACATTAGTAACGGCACCGGTTATCACTGTACACAATACCGTACATACAACTGTACATCAGCAAAAGCACTAGTTATCTATGTACACAATACAGTACATACAAATCTACATCATTAAAAGCTCTCGTTATCAATGTACACAATACTGTACATACAACTGTATATCAGTAAAAGCACTGATTATTTCAGTACAAAATACAGTACAGACACCTGTACATCAGTAAAAGCACTGGTTATTTCTGTACACAATACAGAAAAATACAACTGTACATCAGTAAAATCACTGGTTATCACTATATACTTTACGGTACATACAACTGTACATCAGTAAAAGTAGCGTTTATCACTCTACACAATATAGTACATACAACTGTACATCAGAGAAAACACTGATTATCTCTGTACACAATACAGTATATGCAACTGTACATCAGTAAAATCACTGGTTATCTCTGTACACAATACAGAACATACTACTGTACATCAGTAACATCAGTAAAGGCACTTGTTATCACTCTATACAATATAGTGCATACAACTGTAAATCAGTAAAAGCAATGGTTATCTCTTTACACAATACAGTACATACTTTTGTACATCAGTAAAAGCACTTGTTACCACTCTATAAAATATAGTACATACAACCGTACATCAGTAAAAGCACTGGTTATCTTTGTACACAATATAGTACATACAACTGTACATAAGTAAAAACAATGATTATCTCTGTACACAATACAGTACATACAACTGTATATTAGTAAAGGCACTGGTTATCACTGTACACAATACCGTACGTACAACTGTATATCAGTAAATACACTGGTTATCTCTGTATACAATACAGTACATACAACTGTACATCAATAAATTCACTGGTTATCTATGTTCACAATATAGTACATACAACTGTACATCAGTAAATTCACTGGTTATCTCTGTACACAATACAGTACATACTACTGTACATCAGTAACATCAGTAAAAGCACTTGTTTTCACTCTATACAATATAGTACATACAACTGTACATCAGTAAAATCACTGGTTATCTCTGTACACAATACAGTACATACTACTGTATATCAGTAACATCCGTAAAGCACTTGTTATCACTCTATACAATAAAGTACATACAACTGTACATCAGTAAAAACACTGATTATCTCTGTACACAATACAGAACATATAACTGTACTTCAGTAAAAGCACTGGTTATCTCTGTACCCAATACAGTACATACTTCTGTACATCATCAGTAAAAGCACATGTTATCACTCTATAACATATAGTACATACAACTGTACATCAGTAAAAGCACTGGTTATCGCTATACACAATATAGTACATACAACTGTACATCAGTAAAAACAATGATTATCTCTGTACACAATACAGTACATACAACTGTACATCGGTAAATACACTGGTTATCTCTGTACACAATACAGTACATACAACTGTACATCAATAAATTCACTGGTTAGCTCTATACACAATATAGTACATACAACTGTACATCAGTAAATTCACTGGTTATCTCTGTACACAATATAGTACATACAACTGTATTTCATTAAAAAAAATGATTATCTCTGTACACAATACAGTACATACAACTGTACATCAGTAAAAACACTTGTTTTCACTCTATACAATATAGTACATACAACTGTACATCGGTAAAATCACTGGTTATCTCTGTACACAATACAGTACATATTACTGTACATCAGAAACATCAGTAAAAACACTTGTTATCACTTTATACAATATAGTACATACAACTGTACATCAGTAAAAACACTGACTATTTCGTACACAATACAGTACATACAACTGTACATCAGTAAAATCACTGGTTATCTCTGTACACAATACAGTACATACTACTGTATATCAGTAACATCAGTAAAAGCACTTGTTATCACTCTATACAATATAGTACATACAACTGTACATCAGTAAAAACACTGATTATCTCTGTACACAATACAGTACATATAACTGTACTTCAGTAAAAGCACTGGTTATCTCTGTACCCAATACAGTACATACTTCTGTACATCAGTAAAAGCACATGTTATCACTCTGTAACATATAGTACATACAACTGTACATCAGTAAAAGCACTGGTTATCGCTGTACACAATATAGTACATACAACTGTACATCAGTAAAAACACTGATTATTTCTGTACACAATACAGTACATACAACTGTACATCAGTAAAAGCACTGGTTATCTGTGCACACAATATAGTACATACAACTGTACATCAGTAAAAGCACTGGTTATCTCTGTACACAATATAGTACATACAACTGTACATAAGTAAAAACAATGATTTTCTCTGTACACAATACAGTACATACAATACAGTACATTAGTAAAGGCACCGGTTATTACTGTACAAAATACCGTACATACAACTGTAAGTCAGTAAAGCATGAACTTTCTGTAAATCAGTTTTGTACCTGCTACCATGGATTTATATGTGGTGTACATATAAATCCATGCTGCTACTATAAAACGATTAAAACCTCGTATATTTCCGTAAATCATCAAAACAATTGTAGACTAATGAATATACCATGGACTACGTATCTGTCCAAAAAACGTAGGTTTTATAATGTTTTAGATAATTGACAACACAAATGACTTTGACCCAAAACCCTTTAGCTTATCTGATGTGAAATAATATTGTGAAAGTTTTCGTAATA